>CAKKTE020000528.1:102500-105000 GCA_920105625.2 Clusia tigrina
TTTCTTCTGAGTGTGCTAATTATAAGTCCCAACTAGGTGTGTATGTTACTTAAATATGAGAAATCTATACATTTACTCGACCTGAATGGCAAAAAGTGGTGGTCCGGTAGTTGGGTGAGACCCGCCAATTATGGAAATAAACTTTAAAATTCATTTAAACAATATTTTTGTAAATTTAAAAATTTTCCATACAAAAAAACTAAGATAAGATGTTACCGCCAAGAAATCTATATAGTTGGTCGACCTGAATGGCAAAAAGTGGTGGTTTGGTAGTTGAGTGGGGCCCTCCAAGTAATGATATAAAGTTAAATATCAATTAAAACAATATTTTTGTAAATTGAAAAATTTTTCATACAAAAAAACTAAGATAAGATGTTACCGCCAAGAAATCTATATAGTTGGTCGACCTGAATGGCAAAAAGTGGTGGTTTGGTAGTTGAGTGGGGCCCTCCAACTAATGATATGAACTTAAATATTAATTAAAACAATATTTTGGTAAATTGAAAAATTTTCCATACAAAAAAACTAAGATAAGATGTTACCGCCAAGAAATCTATATAGTTGGTCGACCTGAATGGCAAAAAGTGGTGGTTTGGTAGTTGAGTGGGGCCCTCCAAGTAATGATGTGAAGTTAAATATCAATTAAAACAATATTTTTGTAAATTGAAAAATTTTTCATACAAAAAAACTAAGATAAGATGTTACCGCCAAGAAATCTATGTAGTTGGTCGACCTGAATGGCAAAATGTTGAAATCCGATGTTGAGTGGGGCCCAACAACACCAAAAACAACAAGCAAAAAATTCTACTTTGAACATCAAAAAGTGGTAGTTTTTAGTTGAGTGAGGCCCAACAACCATACTAAAAAACTAAAAATAAGCGAAAAATTCTACTTTGAACATCAAAAAAAGTGGTAGTTTTTAGTTGAGTGAGGCCCAACAACCATACTAAAAAACTAAAAATAAGCGAAAAATTCTACTTTGAACATGAAAAAAAGGTGGTTGTTTTTAGTTGAGTGAGGCCCAACAACCATACTAAATACTAAAAACAAGCGAAATTTAATATATGAAGTCGACATTTGAAATGCAAAATATGTGCTTGTTTCTTAGTTGAGTGAGGCCCAAGAACACAATACTATAAAATAAGCGAAATTAATATATGAATGTCGACATTTGAAAATGCAAAAAATGTGCTTTTTCTTAGTTGAGTGAGGCCCAAGAACACAATACTATAAAATAAGCGAAATTAATATATGAATGTCGACATTTGAAAATGCAAAAAATGTGCTTTTTCTTAGTTGAGTGAGGCCCAAGAACACAATACTATAAAATAAGCGAAATTAATATATGAATGTCGACATTTGAAAATGCCAAATATGTGCTTGTTTCTTAGTTGAGTGAGGCCCAACAGCCATACTAAAAAAACTAAAAATAAGCGAAAAATTCTACTTTGAACATGAAAAGGTGGTTGTTTTTAGTTGAGTGAGGCCCAAGAACACAATACTATAAAATAAGCGAAATTTAATATATGAAGTCGACATTTGAAATGCAAAATATGTGCTTGTTTCTTAGTTGAGGTGAGGCCCAAGAACACAATACTATAAAATAAGCGAAATTAATATATGATGAATGTCGACATTTGAAATCCAAAATATGTGCTTGTTTCTTAGTTGTTGAGTGAGGCCCAACCAATATCAAAGACAAAAAGAGAAATATATGAAATTCGAACTGAATATTGCAAAAAGTGGTTGTGGTTTATAGTTGAGTTAGGCCCAACATATCAACTAATTAAAAACAGAACTGAATGAAGAAAATCTATATGTGATTTGCAAAAAGTGAAATATATAAATATAATATGGTAACAAAAATATTTCGTTTATGAAATGAAGAAATGTTGTGTGTTTGTGGGCAGCAGCCAACAAACAATTAAAATATATGGTTTTTATATGAGAAAGAAAAAGTATTATTATATTATTATATATAATAAAAAAGAGATTATAGTAGTTTTATATATATATATATATATATATATATATATATAATATATATATTTACTCTATAATCATAAACAAAAATTTGATTATATGATTTTTTGGGCACGAATGTGTGGTGTTGGCCGCGCCAATTATTGTTGAAAATGTTCATAGTTTTTATTTTAAAAATGTTGAATTTTTCAAATATTCATTGTAAATTGATAGATACGTGATAATAAAGTAATATTATATATCCGGGTCTAAATCAGTTGTCAACATAATATATATTTTTATATCTAAATATGGTTTGTATTATTTGTTTCACAACAAAAAACTCATTCATATAAAAGTTATAAAAAAATATAAAAAAATTGCAATTTTCTTTTACATACTTTTAAGTACCACATTTAAAGTAGAGTTATTAAGAAAAAATGAAATTTTTAATTTCATATCAACAAAAATATATATGTGAAAATATACTATTAAAAAAGTATATTAAATAATAAATGCCAAAACAAAGTTCATATAA
>CAKKTE020000528.1:107500-110000 GCA_920105625.2 Clusia tigrina
ACAAACATTAAATAGTTGTACTTACCTAATATATATATATATATTTCATATATATATTATATTTAGTAAGTTCTCAAATGCATTAAATTTTTGAATTTTTGCAGGACATTCGCAACAGTATAATGTTTGTATAAATAAAAAAATATTATTGTGATGGGTAACAAAAAAAATATTATATAAATTTTTATAATATTTTTCCACTCAATAAATTACAAAAATTAACGAAATGAAATTGATGAAAATAATACAAAGAAAAAAATATTCACTCTAAGCGGTGGATCACTTGGCTCATGGGTCGATGAAGAACGCAGCAAACTGTGCGTCATCGTGTGAACTGCAGGACACATGAACATCGACATTTTGAACGCATACCGCAGTCCATGCTGTGATGTACTTTAATTAATTTTGAAGTGCTGCTTGGACTACATATGGTTGAGGGTTGTAAGACTTTGCTAAAAAAGTTGCTTATTTTATTTTAAAAGAGAAAGAATTATAAATTCTTTTTTCCTGTTTTATTTTTTGATTCATCAAAAATATATGAAGAAAACTAATATGGAAAATAAAATTTCAAGCACATGTTATATTATTGCATAATATATTTTATTATAATATGCATAATATTAAGTGAAAATTAAAAAACAAAAAATCCAAATACAACAAAAAAGTAAGAATTTGAATTCTTATAAAAATTCTCTTTTTTATTTTATATATTATGAATAGTTTTATAATATTTTTAATGTGATTTTTTGTGAAAGTCTTAGCATAAAAAAATTTTTTAAATTTTTTTTTTTGTTTAAAATGGGACTTTTCCACATACACACACATTAATTCAAAAAAATATTATATTAAAGAATTATTCAAGAAAAATATATAAGAAAAAATAAATATTTTGTCCAAACAAAAAAAAGAGAGATTATTGGATTTTATGAAAAATTTTATATTTAATTTATATATCACATATATATATATTTTATTATACAACCTCAACTCATATGGGATTACCCCCTGAATTTAAGCATATTAATGAGGGGAGGAAAAGAAACTAACAAGGATTTTCTTAGTAGCGGCGAGCGAAAAGAAAATAGTTCAGCACTAAGTCACTTTGTTTTAATGGCAAATGTGAGATGCAGTGTATGGAACATCTTAAATCTAGTATGAGAAATTATCGATTTAAGTCCTTCTTAAATGAGGCCATTTACCCATAGAGGGTGCCAGGCCCGTATAACGTTAATGATTACTAGAAGGTGTTTCCAAAGAGTCGTGTTGCTTGATAGTGCAGCACTAAGTGGGTGGTAAACTCCATCTAAAACTAAATATAACCATGAGACCGATAGTAAACAAGTACCGTGAGGGAAAGTTGAAAAGAACTCTGAATAGAGAGTTAAATAGTACGTGAAACTGCTTAGAGGTTAAGCCCGATGAACCTGAATATACATTATGGAAAATTCATCATTATAACTGTGATATGTTAAAAATATTATAGTAATGGTGTGCATTTTTTCCATATAAGTACATTGTAATCTATTAGCATATGATCCATATTTATCATAAGATTATTTAATTTAAGTTTATTCAAATTGATTTATTTTAATATAGATTAACATAGAATAAATATTGAATAATTTGATAAAGTGTTGATAGATTTAATATTATATAGTGCTTAAATTCTTAATTGAATTTTACAAATATGAGATATATATATATATATCATTTTATTGTATGCACTTATTATATGATTAACAATGCGAAAGATTCAGGATACCTTCGGGACCCGTCTTGAAACACGGACCAAGGAGTCTAACATATGTGCAAGTCATTGGGAATATAATACAAAACCCAATGGCATAATTAACTTAACTTTTATTTATAAAATGGGATTAATTTTTATATGAATATTTTATATATTAATTCAATCCCAGGGCGTTCTATACAGTTATGGTATAATAGTATTTTTAATATTATTTATATCCTCTAACTAGAGCGTACCTTGAGCATATATGCTGTGACCCGAAAGATGGTGAACTATACTTGATCAGGTTGAAGTCAGGGGAAACCCTGATGGAAGACCGAAGCAGTTCTGACGTGCAAATCGATTGTCAGAATTGAGTATAGGGGCGTAAGACCAATCGAACCATCTAGTAGCTGGTTCCCTCCGAAGTTTCCCTCAGGATAGCTGGTGCAAAAATAGATTATTGAAATAATCTTATCTGGTAAAGCGAATGATTAGAGGCCTTAGGGTCGAAACGATCTTAACCTATTCTCAAACTTTAAATGGGTAAGAACTTTACCTTTCTTGATATGAAGGTTAAAGTTATGATATATTGTGCCCAGTGGGCCACTTTTGGTAAGCAGAACTGGCGCTGTGGGATGAACCAAACGTAATGTTACGGTGCCCAAATTAACAACTCATACAGAAACCATGAAAGGCGTTGGTTGCTTAAAACAGCAGGACGGTGGACATGGAAGTCGTAATCCGCTAAGGAGTGTGTAACAACTCACC
>CAKKTE020000528.1:125000-127500 GCA_920105625.2 Clusia tigrina
ACCTAGGTGTGCTAATTATAAGTCCAACCTAGGTGTGCTAATTATAAGTCCCATTTGGGTGTGTGTCAATTTAAAGTGAGAAATCTACAAATTTTTTCGATACCAATGTTTTAATTAATTTACACAACTAACTTGGAATTAATCTAGACAATTTTGTTGGAATTAATTTGGACAGTTTTTTCAATTCAAGGACATATCCAGGTGGGGAGTTTGACTGAGGCGGTACATCTCTCAAATAATAACGGAGGTGTGCTAATTATAAATCCATTTGGGTGTGCTATTTATAAGTCCACTTGGGTGTGCTAATTATAAGTCCCAACAAGGTGTGCTAATTATAAGTCACATATCCAGGTGGGGAGTTTGACTGAGGCGGTACATATCCAATTGGGGAGTTTTTACTGAGGCGGTACATCTCTCAAATAATAACGGAGGTGTGCTAATTATAAGTCCCACCTAGGTGTGCTAATTATAAGTGGCAACAAGGTGTGCTAATTATATGTCCACTTTGGTGTGCTATTTATATGTCCAACCTAGGTGTGCTAATTATAAGTCCCATTTGGGTGTGTGTCAATTTAAAGTGAGAAATCCACAAATTTTTTCGCTTTGAATGTTTTAATTAATTTACACAACTAACTTGGAATCAATCTAGACAATTTTGTTGGAATTAATTTGGACAGTTTTTGTGGAAATTTCAAAATTCTAACGTTGCTATTTCTTCTGAGTGTGCTAATTATAAGTCCCAACTAGGTGTGTATGTTACTTAAATATGAGAAATCTATACATTTACTCGACCTGAATGGCAAAAAGTGGTGGTCCGGTAGTTGGGTGAGACCCGCCAATTATGGAAATAAACTTTAAAATTCATTTAAACAATATTTTTGTAAATTTAAAAATTTTCCATACAAAAAAACTAAGATAAGATGTTACCGCCAAGAAATCTATATAGTTGGTCGACCTGAATGGCAAAAAGTGGTGGTTTGGTAGTTGAGTGGGGCCCTCCAAGTAATGATATAAAGTTAAATATCAATTAAAACAATATTTTTGTAAATTGAAAAATTTTTCATACAAAAAAACTAAGATAAGATGTTACCGCCAAGAAATCTATATAGTTGGTCGACCTGAATGGCAAAAAGTGGTGGTTTGGTAGTTGAGTGGGGCCCTCCAACTAATGATATGAACTTAAATATTAATTAAAACAATATTTTGGTAAATTGAAAAATTTTCCATACAAAAAAACTAAGATAAGATGTTACCGCCAAGAAATCTATATAGTTGGTCGACCTGAATGGCAAAAAGTGGTGGTTTGGTAGTTGAGTGGGGCCCTCCAAGTAATGATGTGAAGTTAAATATCAATTAAAACAATATTTTTGTAAATTGAAAAATTTTTCATACAAAAAAACTAAGATAAGATGTTACCGCCAAGAAATCTATGTAGTTGGTCGACCTGAATGGCAAAATGTTGAAATCCGATGTTGAGTGGGGCCCAACAACACCAAAAACAACAAGCAAAAAATTCTACTTTGAACATCAAAAAGTGGTAGTTTTTAGTTGAGTGAGGCCCAACAACCATACTAAAAAACTAAAAATAAGCGAAAAATTCTACTTTGAACATCAAAAAAAGTGGTAGTTTTTAGTTGAGTGAGGCCCAACAACCATACTAAAAAACTAAAAATAAGCGAAAAATTCTACTTTGAACATGAAAAAAAGGTGGTTGTTTTTAGTTGAGTGAGGCCCAACAACCATACTAAATACTAAAAACAAGCGAAATTTAATATATGAAGTCGACATTTGAAATGCAAAATATGTGCTTGTTTCTTAGTTGAGTGAGGCCCAAGAACACAATACTATAAAATAAGCGAAATTAATATATGAATGTCGACATTTGAAAATGCAAAAAATGTGCTTTTTCTTAGTTGAGTGAGGCCCAAGAACACAATACTATAAAATAAGCGAAATTAATATATGAATGTCGACATTTGAAAATGCAAAAAATGTGCTTTTTCTTAGTTGAGTGAGGCCCAAGAACACAATACTATAAAATAAGCGAAATTAATATATGAATGTCGACATTTGAAAATGCCAAATATGTGCTTGTTTCTTAGTTGAGTGAGGCCCAACAGCCATACTAAAAAAACTAAAAATAAGCGAAAAATTCTACTTTGAACATGAAAAGGTGGTTGTTTTTAGTTGAGTGAGGCCCAAGAACACAATACTATAAAATAAGCGAAATTTAATATATGAAGTCGACATTTGAAATACAAAATATGTGCTTGTTTCTTAGTTGAGGTGAGGCCCAAGAACACAATACTATAAAATAAGCGAAATTAATATATGATGAATGTCGACATTTGAAATCCAAAATATGTGCTTGTTTCTTAGTTGTTGAGTGAGGCCCAACCAATATCAAAGACAAAAAGAGAAATATATGAAATTCGAACTGAATATTGCAAAAAGTGGTTGTGGTTTATAGTTGAGTTAGGCCCAACATATCAACTAATTA
>CAKKTE020000528.1:142500-145000 GCA_920105625.2 Clusia tigrina
TTTTCCACTCAATAAATTACAAAAATTAACGAAATGAAATTGATGAAAATAATACAAAGAAAAAAATATTCACTCTAAGCGGTGGATCACTTGGCTCATGGGTCGATGAAGAACGCAGCAAACTGTGCGTCATCGTGTGAACTGCAGGACACATGAACATCGACATTTTGAACGCATATCGCAGTCCATGCTGTGATGTACTTTAATTAATTTTGAAGTGCTGCTTGGACTACATATGGTTGAGGGTTGTAAGACTTTGCTAAAAAAGTTGCTTATTTTATTTTAAAAGAGAAAGAATTATAAATTCTTTTTTCCTGTTTTATTTTTTGATTAATCAAAAATATATGAAGAAAACTAATATGGAAAATAAAATTTCAAGCACATGTTATATTATTGCATAATATATTTTATTATAATATGCATAATATTAAGTGAAAATTAAAAAACAAAAAATCCAAATACAACAAAAAAGTAAGAATTTGAATTCTTATAAAAATTCTCTTTTTTATTTTATATATTATGAATAGTTTTATAATATTTTTAATGTGATTTTTTGTGAAAGTCTTAGCATAAAAAAATTTTTTAAATTTTTTTTTTTGTTTAAAATGGGACTTTTCCACATACACACACATTAATTCAAAAAAATATTATATTAAAGAATTATTCAAGAAAAATATATAAGAAAAAATAAATATTTTGTCCAAACAAAAAAAAGAGAGATTATTGGATTTTATGAAAAATTTTATATTTAATTTATATATCACATATATATATATTTTATTATACAACCTCAACTCATATGGGATTACCCCCTGAATTTAAGCATATTAATGAGGGGAGGAAAAGAAACTAACAAGGATTTTCTTAGTAGCGGCGAGCGAAAAGAAAATAGTTCAGCACTAAGTCACTTTGTTTTAATGGCAAATGTGAGATGCAGTGTATGGAACATCTTAAATCTAGTATGAGAAATTATCGATTTAAGTCCTTCTTAAATGAGGCCATTTACCCATAGAGGGTGCCAGGCCCGTATAACGTTAATGATTACTAGAAGGTGTTTCCAAAGAGTCGTGTTGCTTGATAGTGCAGCACTAAGTGGGTGGTAAACTCCATCTAAAACTAAATATAACCATGAGACCGATAGTAAACAAGTACCGTGAGGGAAAGTTGAAAAGAACTCTGAATAGAGAGTTAAATAGTACGTGAAACTGCTTAGAGGTTAAGCCCGATGAACCTGAATATACATTATGGAAAATTCATCATTATAACTGTGATATGTTAAAAATATTATAGTAATGGTGTGCATTTTTTCCATATAAGTACATTGTAATCTATTAGCATATGATCCATATTTATCATAAGATTATTTAATTTAAGTTTATTCAAATTGATTTATTTTAATATAGATTTACATAGAATAAATATTGAATAATTTGATAAAGTGTTGATAGATTTAATATTATATAGTGCTTAAATTCTTAATTGAATTTTACAAATATGAGATATATATATATATATCATTTTATTGTATGCACTTATTATATGATTAACAATGCGAAAGATTCAGGATACCTTCGGGACCCGTCTTGAAACACGGACCAAGGAGTCTAACATATGTGCAAGTCATTGGGAATATAATACAAAACCCAATGGCATAATTAACTTAACTTTTATTTATAAAATGGGATTAATTTTTATATGAATATTTTATATATTAATTCAATCCCAGGGCGTTCTATACAGTTATGGTATAATAGTATTTTTAATATTATTTATATCCTCTAACTAGAGCGTACCTTGAGCATATATGCTGTGACCCGAAAGATGGTGAACTATACTTGATCAGGTTGAAGTCAGGGGAAACCCTGATGGAAGACCGAAGCAGTTCTGACGTGCAAATCGATTGTCAGAATTGAGTATAGGGGCGTAAGACCAATCGAACCATCTAGTAGCTGGTTCCCTCCGAAGTTTCCCTCAGGATAGCTGGTGCAAAAATAGATTATTGAAATAATCTTATCTGGTAAAGCGAATGATTAGAGGCCTTAGGGTCGAAACGATCTTAACCTATTCTCAAACTTTAAATGGGTAAGAACTTTACCTTTCTTGATATGAAGGTTAAAGTTATGATATATTGTGCCCAGTGGGCCACTTTTGGTAAGCAGAACTGGCGCTGTGGGATGAACCAAACGTAATGTTACGGTGCCCAAATTAACAACTCATACAGAAACCATGAAAGGCGTTGGTTGCTTAAAACAGTGGACATGGAAGTCGTAATCCGCTAAGGAGTGTGTAACAACTCACCTGCCGAAGCAACTAGCCCTTAAAATGGATGGCGCTCAAGTTGTATACCTATACATTACCGCTAAAGTAAATGATTTATTGAACAAAAATTTTTTTCTCAATAGATTTTGAAACTTTAGTGAGTAGGAGGGTACAATGGTGTGCTTAGAAGTGTTTGGCGTAAGCCTACATGGAGCCGCCATTGGTACAGATCTTGGTGGTA
>CAKKTE020000528.1:155000-157500 GCA_920105625.2 Clusia tigrina
TTTTTCCTGTTTTATTTTTTGATTCATCAAAAATATATGAAGAAAACTAATATGGAAAATAAAATTTCAAGCACATGTTATATTATTGCATAATATATTTTATTATAATATGCATAATATTAAGTGAAAATTAAAAAACAAAAAATCCAAATACAACAAAAAAGTAAGAATTTGAATTCTTATAAAAATTCTCTTTTTTATTTTATATATTATGAATAGTTTTATAATATTTTTAATGTGATTTTTTGTGAAAGTCTTAGCATAAAAAAATTTTTTAAATTTTTTTTTTTGTTTAAAATGGGACTTTTCCACATACACACACATTAATTCAAAAAAATATTATATTAAAGAATTATTCAAGAAAAATATATAAGAAAAAATAAATATTTTGTCCAAACAAAAAAAAGAGAGATTATTGGATTTTATGAAAAATTTTATATTTAATTTATATATCACATATATATATATTTTATTATACAACCTCAACTCATATGGGATTACCCCCTGAATTTAAGCATATTAATGAGGGGAGGAAAAGAAACTAACAAGGATTTTCTTAGTAGCGGCGAGCGAAAAGAAAATAGTTCAGCACTAAGTCACTTTGTTTTAATGGCAAATGTGAGATGCAGTGTATGGAACATCTTAAATCTAGTATGAGAAATTATCGATTTAAGTCCTTCTTAAATGAGGCCATTTACCCATAGAGGGTGCCAGGCCCGTATAACGTTAATGATTACTAGAAGGTGTTTCCAAAGAGTCGTGTTGCTTGATAGTGCAGCACTAAGTGGGTGGTAAACTCCATCTAAAACTAAATATAACCATGAGACCGATAGTAAACAAGTACCGTGAGGGAAAGTTGAAAAGAACTCTGAATAGAGAGTTAAATAGTACGTGAAACTGCTTAGAGGTTAAGCCCGATGAACCTGAATATACATTATGGAAAATTCATCATTATAACTGTGATATGTTAAAAATATTATAGTAATGGTGTGCATTTTTTCCATATAAGTACATTGTAATCTATTAGCATATGATCCATATTTATCATAAGATTATTTAATTTAAGTTTATTCAAATTGATTTATTTTAATATAGATTAACATAGAATAAATATTGAATAATTTGATAAAGTGTTGATAGATTTAATATTATATAGTGCTTAAATTCTTAATTGAATTTTACAAATATGAGATATATATATATATATCATTTTATTGTATGCACTTATTATATGATTAACAATGCGAAAGATTCAGGATACCTTCGGGACCCGTCTTGAAACACGGACCAAGGAGTCTAACATATGTGCAAGTCATTGGGAATATAATACAAAACCCAATGGCATAATTAACTTAACTTTTATTTATAAAATGGGATTAATTTTTATATGAATATTTTATATATTAATTCAATCCCAGGGCGTTCTATACAGTTATGGTATAATAGTATTTTTAATATTATTTATATCCTCTAACTAGAGCGTACCTTGAGCATATATGCTGTGACCCGAAAGATGGTGAACTATACTTGATCAGGTTGAAGTCAGGGGAAACCCTGATGGAAGACCGAAGCAGTTCTGACGTGCAAATCGATTGTCAGAATTGAGTATAGGGGCGTAAGACCAATCGAACCATCTAGTAGCTGGTTCCCTCCGAAGTTTCCCTCAGGATAGCTGGTGCAAAAATAGATTATTCAAATAATCTTATCTGGTAAAGCGAATGATTAGAGGCCTTAGGGTCGAAACGATCTTAACCTATTCTCAAACTTTAAATGGGTAAGAACTTTACCTTTCTTGATATGAAGGTTAAAGTTATGATATATTGTGCCCAGTGGGCCACTTTTGGTAAGCAGAACTGGCGCTGTGGGATGAACCAAACGTAATGTTACGGTGCCCAAATTAACAACTCATACAGAAACCATGAAAGGCGTTGGTTGCTTAAAACAGCAGGACGGTGGACATGGAAGTCGTAATCCGCTAAGGAGTGTGTAACAACTCACCTGCCGAAGCAACTAGCCCTTAAAATGGATGGCGCTCAAGTTGTATACCTATACATTACCGCTAAAGTAAATGATTTATTGAACAAAAATTTTTTTCTCAATAGATTTTGAAACTTTAGTGAGTAGGAGGGTACAATGGTGTGCTTAGAAGTGTTTGGCGTAAGCCTACATGGAGCCGCCATTGGTACAGATCTTGGTGGTAGTAGCAAATAATCGAATGAGACCTTGGAGGACTGAAGTGGAGAAGGGTTTCGTGTGAACAGTGGTTGATCACGAGTTAGTCGGTCCTAAGTTTAAGGCGAAAGCTGAAAATTTTCAAGTTAAAAAATATCCTATATATATAATATATATTGTATGTAATAAAACACTTGATTTTTTTTGAACGAAAGGGAATACGGTTCCAATTCCGTAACCTGTTGAGTATCCGTTTGTTATTAAAAATGGGCCTTGTGCTCATCCTGGTAACAGGAACGACCATAAAGAAGCCGTCGAGAGATATCAG
>CAKKTE020000528.1:162500-165000 GCA_920105625.2 Clusia tigrina
TGTCAATTTAAAGTGAGAAATCTACAAATTTTTTCGATACCAATGTTTTAATTAATTTACACAACTAACTTGGAATTAATCTAGACAATTTTGTTGGAATTAATTTGGACAGTTTTTTCAATTCAAGGACATATCCAGGTGGGGAGTTTGACTGAGGCGGTACATCTCTCAAATAATAACGGAGGTGTGCTAATTATAAATCCATTTGGGTGTGCTATTTATAAGTCCACTTGGGTGTGCTAATTATAAGTCCCAACAAGGTGTGCTAATTATAAGTCACATATCCAGGTGGGGAGTTTGACTGAGGCGGTACATATCCAATTGGGGAGTTTTTACTGAGGCGGTACATCTCTCAAATAATAACGGAGGTGTGCTAATTATAAGTCCCACCTAGGTGTGCTAATTATAAGTGGCAACAAGGTGTGCTAATTATATGTCCACTTTGGTGTGCTATTTATATGTCCAACCTAGGTGTGCTAATTATAAGTCCCATTTGGGTGTGTGTCAATTTAAAGTGAGAAATCCACAAATTTTTTCGCTTTGAATGTTTTAATTAATTTACACAACTAACTTGGAATCAATCTAGACAATTTTGTTGGAATTAATTTGGACAGTTTTTGTGGAAATTTCAAAATTCTAACGTTGCTATTTCTTCTGAGTGTGCTAATTATAAGTCCCAACTAGGTGTGTATGTTACTTAAATATGAGAAATCTATACATTTACTCGACCTGAATGGCAAAAAGTGGTGGTCCGGTAGTTGGGTGAGACCCGCCAATTATGGAAATAAACTTTAAAATTCATTTAAACAATATTTTTGTAAATTTAAAAATTTTCCATACAAAAAAACTAAGATAAGATGTTACCGCCAAGAAATCTATATAGTTGGTCGACCTGAATGGCAAAAAGTGGTGGTTTGGTAGTTGAGTGGGGCCCTCCAAGTAATGATATAAAGTTAAATATCAATTAAAACAATATTTTTGTAAATTGAAAAATTTTTCATACAAAAAAACTAAGATAAGATGTTACCGCCAAGAAATCTATATAGTTGGTCGACCTGAATGGCAAAAAGTGGTGGTTTGGTAGTTGAGTGGGGCCCTCCAACTAATGATATGAACTTAAATATTAATTAAAACAATATTTTGGTAAATTGAAAAATTTTCCATACAAAAAAACTAAGATAAGATGTTACCGCCAAGAAATCTATATAGTTGGTCGACCTGAATGGCAAAAAGTGGTGGTTTGGTAGTTGAGTGGGGCCCTCCAAGTAATGATGTGAAGTTAAATATCAATTAAAACAATATTTTTGTAAATTGAAAAATTTTTCATACAAAAAAACTAAGATAAGATGTTACCGCCAAGAAATCTATGTAGTTGGTCGACCTGAATGGCAAAATGTTGAAATCCGATGTTGAGTGGGGCCCAACAACACCAAAAACAACAAGCAAAAAATTCTACTTTGAACATCAAAAAGTGGTAGTTTTTAGTTGAGTGAGGCCCAACAACCATACTAAAAAACTAAAAATAAGCGAAAAATTCTACTTTGAACATCAAAAAAAGTGGTAGTTTTTAGTTGAGTGAGGCCCAACAACCATACTAAAAAACTAAAAATAAGCGAAAAATTCTACTTTGAACATGAAAAAAAGGTGGTTGTTTTTAGTTGAGTGAGGCCCAACAACCATACTAAAAACAAGCGAAATTTAATATATGAAGTCGACATTTGAAATGCAAAATATGTGCTTGTTTCTTAGTTGAGTGAGGCCCAAGAACACAATACTATAAAATAAGCGAAATTAATATATGAATGTCGACATTTGAAAATGCAAAAAATGTGCTTTTTCTTAGTTGAGTGAGGCCCAAGAACACAATACTATAAAATAAGCGAAATTAATATATGAATGTCGACATTTGAAAATGCAAAAAATGTGCTTTTTCTTAGTTGAGTGAGGCCCAAGAACACAATACTATAAAATAAGCGAAATTAATATATGAATGTCGACATTTGAAAATGCCAAATATGTGCTTGTTTCTTAGTTGAGTGAGGCCCAACAGCCATACTAAAAAAACTAAAAATAAGCGAAAAATTCTACTTTGAACATGAAAAGGTGGTTGTTTTTAGTTGAGTGAGGCCCAAGAACACAATACTATAAAATAAGCGAAATTTAATATATGAAGTCGACATTTGAAATGCAAAATATGTGCTTGTTTCTTAGTTGAGGTGAGGCCCAAGAACACAATACTATAAAATAAGCGAAATTAATATATGATGAATGCCGACATTTGAAATCCAAAATATGTGCTTGTGTCTTAGTTGAGTGAGGCCCAACCAATATCAAAGACAAAAAGAGAAATATATGAAATTCGAACTGAATATTGCAAAAAGTGGTTGTGGTTTATAGTTGAGTTAGGCCCAACATATCAACTAATTAAAAACAGAACTGAATGAAGAAAATCTATATGTGATTTGCAAAAAGTGAAATATATAAATATAATATGGTAACA
>CAKKTE020000528.1:180000-185000 GCA_920105625.2 Clusia tigrina
AATTATAAATTCTTTTTTCCTGTTTTATTTTTTGATTCATCAAAAATATATGAAGAAAACTAATATGGAAAATAAAATTTCAAGCACATGTTATATTATTGCATAATATATTTTATTATAATATGCATAATATTAAGTGAAAATTAAAAAACAAAAAATCCAAATACAACAAAAAAGTAAGAATTTGAATTCTTATAAAAATTCTCTTTTTTATTTTATATATTATGAATAGTTTTATAATATTTTTAATGTGATTTTTTGTGAAAGTCTTAGCATAAAAAAATTTTTAAAATTTTTTTTTTTGTTTAAAATGGGACTTTTCCACATACACACACATTAATTCAAAAAAATATTATATTAAAGAATTATTCAAGAAAAATATATAAGAAAAAATAAATATTTTGTCCAAACAAAAAAAAGAGAGATTATTGGATTTTATGAAAAATTTTATATTTAATTTATATATCACATATATATATATTTTATTATACAACCTCAACTCATATGGGATTACCCCCTGAATTTAAGCATATTAATGAGGGGAGGAAAAGAAACTAACAAGGATTTTCTTAGTAGCGGCGAGCGAAAAGAAAATAGTTCAGCACTAAGTCACTTTGTTTTAATGGCAAATGTGAGATGCAGTGTATGGAACATCTTAAATCTAGTATGAGAAATTATCGATTTAAGTCCTTCTTAAATGAGGCCATTTACCCATAGAGGGTGCCAGGCCCGTATAACGTTAATGATTACTAGAAGGTGTTTCCAAAGAGTCGTGTTGCTTGATAGTGCAGCACTAAGTGGGTGGTAAACTCCATCTAAAACTAAATATAACCATGAGACCGATAGTAAACAAGTACCGTGAGGGAAAGTTGAAAAGAACTCTGAATAGAGAGTTAAATAGTACGTGAAACTGCTTAGAGGTTAAGCCCGATGAACCTGAATATACATTATGGAAAATTCATCATTATAACTGTGATATGTTAAAAATATTATAGTAATGGTGTGCATTTTTTCCATATAAGTACATTGTAATCTATTAGCATATGATCCATATTTATCATAAGATTATTTAATTTAAGTTTATTCAAATTGATTTATTTTAATATAGATTAACATAGAATAAATATTGAATAATTTGATAAAGTGTTGATAGATTTAATATTATATAGTGCTTAAATTCTTAATTGAATTTTACAAATATGAGATATATATATATATATCATTTTATTGTATGCACTTATTATATGATTAACAATGCGAAAGATTCAGGATACCTTCGGGACCCGTCTTGAAACACGGACCAAGGAGTCTAACATATGTGCAAGTCATTGGGAATATAATACAAAACCCAATGGCATAATTAACTTAACTTTTATTTATAAAATGGGATTAATTTTTATATGAATATTTTATATATTAATTCAATCCCAGGGCGTTCTATACAGTTATGGTATAATAGTATTTTTAATATTATTTATATCCTCTAACTAGAGCGTACCTTGAGCATATATGCTGTGACCCGAAAGATGGTGAACTATACTTGATCAGGTTGAAGTCAGGGGAAACCCTGATGGAAGACCGAAGCAGTTCTGACGTGCAAATCGATTGTAAGAATTGAGTATAGGGGCGTAAGACCAATCGAACCATCTAGTAGCTGGTTCCCTCCGAAGTTTCCCTCAGGATAGCTGGTGCAAAAATAGATTATTGAAATAATCTTATCTGGTAAAGCGAATGATTAGAGGCCTTAGGGTCGAAACGATCTTAACCTATTCTCAAACTTTAAATGGGTAAGAACTTTACCTTTCTTGATATGAAGGTTAAAGTTATGATATATTGTGCCCAGTGGGCCACTTTTGGTAAGCAGAACTGGCGCTGTGGGATGAACCAAACGTAATGTTACGGTGCCCAAATTAACAACTCATACAGAAACCATGAAAGGCGTTGGTTGCTTAAAACAGCAGGACGGTGGACATGGAAGTCGTAATCCGCTAAGGAGTGTGTAACAACTCACCTGCCGAAGCAACTAGCCCTTAAAATGGATGGCGCTCAAGTTGTATACCTATACATTACCGCTAAAGTAAATGATTTATTGAACAAAAATTTTTTTCTCAATAGATTTTGAAACTTTAGTGAGTAGGAGGGTACAATGGTGTGCTTAGAAGTGTTTGGCGTAAGCCTACATGGAGCCGCCATTGGTACAGATCTTGGTGGTAGTAGCAAATAATCGAATGAGACCTTGGAGGACTGAAGTGGAGAAGGGTTTCGTGTGAACAGTGGTTGATCACGAGTTAGTCGGTCCTAAGTTTAAGGCGAAAGCTGAAAATTTTCAAGTTAAAAAATATCCTATATATATAATATATATTGTATGTAATAAAACACTTGATTTTTTTTGAACGAAAGGGAATACGGTTCCAATTCCGTAACCTGTTGAGTATCCGTTTGTTATTAAAAATGGGCCTTGTGCTCATCCTGGTAACAGGAACGACCATAAAGAAGCCGTCGAGAGATATCAGAAGAGTTTTCTTTTCTGTTTTATAGTCGTACTACCATGGAAGTCTTTCGAAGAGAGATATGGTAGATGGACTAGAAGAGCATGACATTTACTGTTGTGTCGATATTTTCTCCTCGGACCTTGAAAATTTATGGTGGGGACACGCAAACTTCTCAACAGGCCGAACCAATATCCGCAGCTGGTCTCCAAGGTGAAGAGTCTCTAGTCGATAGAATAATGTAGGTAAGGGAAGTCGGCAAATTAGATCCGTAACTTCGGGATAAGGATTGGCTCTGAAGATTGAGATAATCGGGCTTGATTGGGAAGCAATAACCATGGTTTATGTACTCGTTCTGGGTAAATAAAGATTATTAATTTTGTTCCCCGGATAGTTAGTTATGTAACCAATTGTGGAACTTTCTTGCTAAAATTTTTAAAGGAATGGCTTTCGGGTCTATTATCTTTTTAAATTATAACGATTATCAATTAACAATCAATTCAGAACTGGCACGGACTTGGGGAATCCGACTGTCTAATTAAAACAAAGCATTGTGATGGCCCTAACGGGTGTTGACACAATGTGATTTCTGCCCAGTGCTCTGAATGTCAAAGTGAAGAAATTCAAATAAGCGCGGGTCAACGGCGGGAGTAACTATGACTCTCTGTATTCAGACAACCGTAGAACGGTCGAAGCAGTCAAAAAACAGCGTCAAAAGACTGCATATCGTGCTAGGGTTGAGCAATTTTCGACGGAATTGTCTAGCGCGCCCACGCTTCTTACTTCTCGTGGAGCCATGATGGAGAGTTTGGATATCGACCATTCTCGCACTGAGCTTCTTGAGCAACGGCAATTTTTACTGTATTGTTTGGACCTTCCGGATGTAGCCAATGCATCCAAATTCCACTACTCCGACCTGCTAGATATTGTGGAGAAAGCAGAGTCGGCAGGGATTAACAGCACCCTGGCATCCTTGTCAGTTTACCTTGATAAGATTCTTCCTGGGTCAGCGCCCAAAAACAATCGCGAGTCGGTTGCTAGGGCGCCCCCTAAGAACTCTAGAGGTAGACGAAGGATGGAGTATGCGCGTGTGCAATCTTTGTGGAAGAAGCACAACGCGCGATGCATTGGGGAAATCCTGGATGGCCCCAATCAGTCGGTGATGCCACAACGTAGGGTCATGGAGGACTATTGGCAAAATGTCATGGCTCCTCAAGTTTCAGATTGTTCGGAGGTATGGGCACCTCTCGAGCAGGAGAGCTATCTCAATCCGAAGATTGATGTCTGGAAGCCCATTTCCGAAGATGACATCAAAGTAGCTTATCCCGGCTACAGCACTGCTCCAGGTGTCGACGGCATATCCTGCAGGCAACTGCGGCGAGTGCCGCCAGGCATTCTGGCGAGGGTGCTTAATATGATCCTCTGGTGTGGTAACTTGCCGGTTAGGCTGAGGTCGGCCAGGACGATCTTCATTCCGAAATCTTCGGATGGATCGGGGCCTGGTGACTTCAGACCGATAACTATCACATCTGTTGTGGTGAGAATTCTCCACAATGTTCTGGCGAAGAGGTTGTCAACTATGGCTTCCTTGGATCCAAGACAGCGTGGTTTCCGCCAAACAGATGGTTGTGGAGATAATACGACCTTGGTCGATCTCATTCTAGGGCATAGTCGCCAGAATTTTAAATCGTGCTATGTAGCAGTGTTGGATGTCCGTAAGGCATTCGACTCAGTCACGATAGGGTCCGTGCTTCGAGCGGCCGCAAACTCTGGTGTACATTACGGTATGGTTCGTTACCTCGCGAATTACTACCGTTATTCGGATACAGTTTTGACTGGCAAGAATTGGCAATCACCCCCCATTACTACCACCGTAGGGGTGAAGCAGGGAGACCCACTGTCTCCCATACTGTTCAATCTGATCATTGACAGATTGCTCAGGGCCCTGCCAGAAGAAATTGGCTATGACCTAGGACCGGGGCAGAGAGTGAATGCTGCTGCATTCGCTGACGACCTGATACTTTTTGCCAGTACTTCTCATGGCTTGCAAGAGCTTCTCGACTCTGTCGTAGAAGTTTTAGGTGAGTGCGGGCTACTCCTCAATGCCTCTAAGTCTTTGACTATGAGCATTAAGGGTATGCCTAAGCAAAAGAAATCGATCATTGTCCCTGATCGATTTGTAGCCTATGGTCAAGTTCTTCCCTCGCTAAAGAGGGGCGAAACATGGAAGTATCTTGGCGTAACATACACGGCGGATGGGAGAACGCCGTTTACTCCACATACAGAATTAGGGCCCAAATTGGACAGAGTTACCCGTGCTCCATTAAAACCACAGCAAAGAATGTTTATTCTTAGGACGTACCTCCTGCCGCAACTGTACCATCGCTTAGCGTTGGGTTGTGTTCGGGTGGGCGTCTTGAATAGAGTCGATCGACTAATCCGTGCCTATATCCGCAGATGGCTACAACTCCCATCGGATGTGCCAATAAGCTTTTTCCACGCGCCTCTGGC
>CAKKTE020000528.1:200000-203996 GCA_920105625.2 Clusia tigrina
TGCTATTTCATCTGGGTGTGCTAATTATAAGTCCCACCTAGGTGTGCTAATTATAAGTCCCACCTAGGTGTGCTAATTATATGTCCCACCTAGGTGTGCTAATTATAAGTCCAACCTAGGTGTGCTAATTATAAGTCCCATTTGGGTGTGTGTCAATTTAAAGTGAGAAATCTACAAATTTTTTCGATACCAATGTTTTAATTAATTTACACAACTAACTTGGAATTAATCTAGACAATTTTGTTGGAATTAATTTGGACAGTTTTTTCAATTCAAGGACATATCCAGGTGGGGAGTTTGACTGAGGCGGTACATCTCTCAAATAATAACGGAGGTGTGCTAATTATAAATCCATTTGGGTGTGCTATTTATAAGTCCACTTGGGTGTGCTAATTATAAGTCCCAACAAGGTGTGCTAATTATAAGTCACATATCCAGGTGGGGAGTTTGACTGAGGCGGTACATATCCAATTGGGGAGTTTTTACTGAGGCGGTACATCTCTCAAATAATAACGGAGGTGTGCTAATTATAAGTCCCACCTAGGTGTGCTAATTATAAGTGGCAACAAGGTGTGCTAATTATATGTCCACTTTGGTGTGCTATTTATATGTCCAACCTAGGTGTGCTAATTATAAGTCCCATTTGGGTGTGTGTCAATTTAAAGTGAGAAATCCACAAATTTTTTCGCTTTGAATGTTTTAATTAATTTACACAACTAACTTGGAATCTATCTAGACAATTTTGTTGGAATTAATTTGGACAGTTTTTGTGGAAATTTCAAAATTCTAACGTTGCTATTTCTTCTGAGTGTGCTAATTATAAGTCCCAACTAGGTGTGTATGTTACTTAAATATGAGAAATCTATACATTTACTCGACCTGAATGGCAAAAAGTGGTGGTCCGGTAGTTGGGTGAGACCCGCCAATTATGGAAATAAACTTTAAAATTCATTTAAACAATATTTTTGTAAATTTAAAAATTTTCCATACAAAAAAACTAAGATAAGATGTTACCGCCAAGAAATCTATATAGTTGGTCGACCTGAATGGCAAAAAGTGGTGGTTTGGTAGTTGAGTGGGGCCCTCCAAGTAATGATATAAAGTTAAATATCAATTAAAACAATATTTTTGTAAATTGAAAAATTTTTCATACAAAAAAACTAAGATAAGATGTTACCGCCAAGAAATCTATATAGTTGGTCGACCTGAATGGCAAAAAGTGGTGGTTTGGTAGTTGAGTGGGGCCCTCCAACTAATGATATGAACTTAAATATTAATTAAAACAATATTTTGGTAAATTGAAAAATTTTCCATACAAAAAAACTAAGATAAGATGTTACCGCCAAGAAATCTATATAGTTGGTCGACCTGAATGGCAAAAAGTGGTGGTTTGGTAGTTGAGTGGGGCCCTCCAAGTAATGATGTGAAGTTAAATATCAATTAAAACAATATTTTTGTAAATTGAAAAATTTTTCATACAAAAAAACTAAGATAAGATGTTACCGCCAAGAAATCTATGTAGTTGGTCGACCTGAATGGCAAAATGTTGAAATCCGATGTTGAGTGGGGCCCAACAACACCAAAAACAACAAGCAAAAAATTCTACTTTGAACATCAAAAAGTGGTAGTTTTTAGTTGAGTGAGGCCCAACAACCATACTAAAAAACTAAAAATAAGCGAAAAATTCTACTTTGAACATCAAAAAAAGTGGTAGTTTTTAGTTGAGTGAGGCCCAACAACCATACTAAAAAACTAAAAATAAGCGAAAAATTCTACTTTGAACATGAAAAAAAGGTGGTTGTTTTTAGTTGAGTGAGGCCCAACAACCATACTAAATACTAAAAACAAGCGAAATTTAATATATGAAGTCGACATTTGAAATGCAAAATATGTGCTTGTTTCTTAGTTGAGTGAGGCCCAAGAACACAATACTATAAAATAAGCGAAATTAATATATGAATGTCGACATTTGAAAATGCAAAAAATGTGCTTTTTCTTAGTTGAGTGAGGCCCAAGAACACAATACTATAAAATAAGCGAAATTAATATATGAATGTCGACATTTGAAAATGCAAAAAATGTGCTTTTTCTTAGTTGAGTGAGGCCCAAGAACACAATACTATAAAATAAGCGAAATTAATATATGAATGTCGACATTTGAAAATGCCAAATATGTGCTTGTTTCTTAGTTGAGTGAGGCCCAACAGCCATACTAAAAAAACTAAAAATAAGCGAAAAATTCTACTTTGAACATGAAAAGGTGGTTGTTTTTAGTTGAGTGAGGCCCAAGAACACAATACTATAAAATAAGCGAAATTTAATATATGAAGTCGACATTTGAAATGCAAAATATGTGCTTGTTTCTTAGTTGAGGTGAGGCCCAAGAACACAATACTATAAAATAAGCGAAATTAATATATGATGAATGTCGACATTTGAAATCCAAAATATGTGCTTGTTTCTTAGTTGAGTGAGGCCCAACCAATATCAAAGACAAAAAGAGAAATATATGAAATTCGAACTGAATATTGCAAAAAGTGGTTGTGGTTTATAGTTGAGTTAGGCCCAACATATCAACTAATTAAAAACAGAACTGAATGAAGAAAATCTATATGTGATTTGCAAAAAGTGAAATATATAAATATAATATGGTAACAAAAATATTTCGTTTATGAAATGAAGAAATGTTGTGTGTTTGTGGGCAGCAGCCAACAAACAATTAAAATATATGGTTTTTATATGAGAAAGAAAAAGTATTATTATATTATTATATATAATAAAAAAGAGATTATAGTAGTTTTATATATATATATATATATATATATATATATATATATATATATTTACTCTATAATCATAAACAAAAATTTGATTATATGATTTTTTGGGCACGAATGTGTGGTGTTGGCCGCGCCAATTATTGTTGAAAATGTTCATAGTTTTTATTTTAAAAATGTTGAATTTTTCAAATATTCATTGTAAATTGATAGATACGTGATAATAAAGTAATATTATATATCCGGGTCTAAATCAGTTGTCAACATAATATATATTTTTATATCTAAATATGGTTTGTATTATTTGTTTCACAACAAAAAACTCATTCATATAAAAGTTATAAAAAAATATAAAAAAATTGCAATTTTCTTTTACATACTTTTAAGTACCACATTTAAAGTAGAGTTATTAAGAAAAAATGAAATTTTTAATTTCATATCAACAAAAATATATATGTGAAAATATACTATTAAAAAAGTATATTAAATAATAAATGCCAAAACAAAGTTCATATAAGGAACAAAATTGATATTTTAGAAATATATACTACGTTATGTTGTATTATTCTAAATAAATGAAAATTTTTAAATAAGTTGTGATGTTTTTATCAAAATGTCAAACTATTTAAATTTATATATTATAAAAATATAATATTATTCTGGTTGATCCTGCCAGTAGTTATATGCTTGTCTCAAAGATTAAGCCATGCATGTCTAAGTACAAACAAATTAAAAGTGAAACCGCAAAAGGCTCATTATATCAGTTATGGTTCCTTAGATCGTTAACAGTTACTTGGATAACTGTGGTAATTCTAGAGCTAATACATGCAATATTAAACGCGGTCCTTTTGGAACGTGTGCTTTTATTAGACTAAAACCAAGCGATCGCAAGATCGTTTCATTGGTTGAACTCTAGATAACGTGCAGATCGTATGGTCCCGTACCGACGACAGATCTTTCAAATGTCTGCCCTATCAACTTTTGATGGTAGTATCTAGGACTACCATGGTTGCTACGGGTAACGGGGAATCAGGGTTCGATTCCGGAGAGGGAGCCTGAGAAACGGCTACCACATCTAAGGAAGGCAGCAGGCGCGTAAATTACCCACTCCCAGCTCGGGGAGGTAGTGACGAAAAATAACAATACAGGACTCATATCCGAGGCCCTGTAATTGGAATGAGTACACTTTAAATCCTTTAACAAGGACCTATTGGAGGGT
>CAKKTE020000529.1:0-531147 GCA_920105625.2 Clusia tigrina
CAATAGAACTGGTTCTCAAATTGATATCTTATGGCTTTGTTTTGCACGATGGAGCATTTTGCAGATCTGCATTTAATCTACTAGATTTACTTGTGGTCTGTGTTTCTTTAATATCAATTGGTTTCAGGTCAGTTTCCTGCTTCAAATTATAACATTTTGAATTAATCTTGATGAATATAAATAATTTAATTTTATTATTCCTTCTCAATCTATACGTATATAGTTCGAATGCGATTTCCGTCGTGAAAATTTTGCGAGTCCTCCGTGTGTTAAGACCCCTCAGAGCTATTAATCGTGCCAAAGGTTTAAAGGTGAGTTTAGATCTTATATATATATTATATAAAATGCTATTTATATACACTTTTTATGCTAATTATTATTATAATTAAATAACTACGAGTTTTCCCAAAATTACAAGAATTTAATATGAAAAGATTTCAGGAATTTATAAGCACAGGAAAAATAAAAATTAAATATGAGAGATAAGATATTCTTAGTTACAAAAGTTGTCATATCTTTAGTTAGCTAGTATTAAAATTATTGAAATTTTTTCAATACATGGATTGTTGTACTTTGGAAGTTGCCAGTCATCGTGGCTCTCGTGTTGTTTCTTTTGAGTCGATTCCAAATTTTGCTCTATCGATTCTACACATTCAAATGCTGTATGTAGAGTTGTTTCCTCTTGTTAGTTACCCATTATTTGCTCAAGGACAGTGTTAGAATAAACGTAGCAAAGGGGATTTATAATAAGAGAAGCAAAATCTCTCATGCGGTAAAAATGAAATTATTTTCGGGGAACCTTCGAACAATGTTAAAATTAACATAACACAAATATAAATTCAATATGTGTCCAGTTTTACATTTTAACATTTCTTCCACCCGTATCGTAGGAAGAGAAACATTTGGCGATTTCTGGCTACATGTTCCTTCCCAGCAGGAAAGGGGATCATCCCTGGAGTAGTCCCCGTAGTCTCCAAAGGGAGATATCATTGCTCCCTGGACACCTCCCTTTGGCCTCCTTTTTGCATAGGCATGGAGGGAGTTCAGAGCGAAAAAAAGCTATTTTATCTGAGAGACCTCCTTTTAACATCCTTTGGCCTCCTTGTTGCATAGGCAGGGGAGTATAGAGCGAAAGGTAAAAAGCTGTTTTGTCTGAGACACCTCCCTTTAGGGAGCACAAAAGGAGTTCTCCTTTTTATACTCTCTTTGGCCACCTTTTTACATAGGCATGTCATTGGAGGGCAAACATCTTTTGGGAGCATTAAGGGAGTGCTTCATCTCAACATAGATTACTCCAATGAAAACTTAATTTTTAGGCCCTTTCCAGTTTCCAAATTATACAAAAGTTATAACAAATTAAAAATGTAATTTATTTAATATTTTATTTAAAGTTTTACAATAAAATTTGCAGGGCAACATCTCCTAAAATTTTTGCTGGGTTGGTACTCATACTAACATTTACCACATACATTGTTATATAAAATTGTGTGTACCTGACATTAGAATTATGTGTGGACGCTTGTATGCTTATTGCGATTGGCCTTGAATGAAATAGTTATATATGGTGTATTTTTTTCGACGTGTTCTACGGGATATATAAAGACTTTTTGTGACATGTGGATCGTTAAATTCCTTCGACCACCTTTTTATAAAGCTAAGGAAGTCCTTTGCTTTATTTACACTGGTGTTAATGTGAAGATCGCAGCGAACTTTCGGATCCATTGTCATGCCAAGATCCACAAAACAGAAGACTCTTGTTAGAGACTGCTTACAAATAGTATCTGGATGACGAAAATAGTCTCTTCTAGAGGAAACCATATACTTATATTTTCCATGATTTAGTGTCATCAAATTTGCTGAGCACCAAGACGACAATGAAGAAATATCATCCTGTAACATTTTCTGAAATGCAGGTGAATAGAGGGATAAATAAAGCTTCACGTCATCAGCGAACATTAAAATGTTAGAAAATTCAATGGCAGATGGACCCCTATTTGACTTCCCTGGGGAACGCCGGAAGTGGCATCAATTTTCTCTGACAAAGCATCTTTGAATAAAACCCTTGGTGTGCGACCAATTAAATAGGATTTAATCCAAAAACAAGTTTACTGAGAATACCAATCCAATTTAATATCTTAACTAGCAGGTTATGGTTAACTTAGCAAAAGACCTTACTGAAGAAGTATGTATAAATTACTTCACTTTGCAGACCTGCAGAGAAATCCGTGAATAACGGAAGAAGAGAATTCAAGAAGATTTGTAACAGTGGATCTTCCTTTGAAAAAATCATGTTGATATTTGGAAATTACAGACATACTGAGAATGTTAAGTGGGAGGTAATGATGGACTCAAACAATACACGGTAATTGGATACATCAGACTTAGAGCCACTTTTATGGAGCGGAATCAAATAAGACTCTTCGCAACAAACAGGAAGTAACCTAACTCAAGTGAAGCGTTAAAAAACAAGTAAAGTATACACATATACATATACATATACATATGCACTCAGCACACACTTTTAAAATACAGCTAGGAATTTTGTCTGGGCCAGGTAGGAATGGCATTTATATAAAGATTTAAAGTTAGAAAGAACGCCTTCAGGCAATATGGAAAGCATATACCCTAATTTAATGAAGAGAAAGGATATGGATAAGCGGAATTTGCATCGTACAGTTCATTAGAATAGATAGATTTAAAGAAGTCTGCCAATAAATTGGATATAGCCAGATTATCAGTTAAATGCATATCCATATCCATATGGTATAATTGTCTATTCATGGTTTTATGTGGTGGATACAAGTTGCCTTTTTGGCTTCTCTACTATATATTTTCAACTATAACCTTAAAAATAATTTTTTTATTATTTTGAAGATGGGCAATTTTCGTGAAATTCCATAATTTATTTCAAAATCATATTATTGTATGAAGTGGAATGCACGCACAATTTCATAGGTACATTAATAAGTGTCGATTATGAAATTTGGAATCTCTTTGATTTCATATTTATTCTTATTTTTGTGAGTTTTGCTATAATAACAAATAAATGAAAATCTTTTTTCTATTGAATATGAAGGCCACTCATACTAACAAATAGAAAATGCAAAGAACATCTGATCAGATAACACGTTTTACAATATATTGTTACGTAATTGCCTTTAGACAATTTTTACCAAGCTCAATACTTAGATTCGTATCGCTGGATTGTGTAATAAGCAAACAATGCCCTAGTGTTAGAACAATTGGCTTTATTAATATTCGTTCAACTTACTATTGGCTTTAAAAGTATGCTCGCTTCTCTCACTTCTTCGTCTTCCCTAACGTTTGCTTCAGTTAGTCAGTTGTTGCAATATATTTTACTTACATCTGCTTCAAATTGGCCGTTGCTAACACGAAGACTCACTGCTTAACTGCCCGTTGCTCCCAACGATGTCCCCTCTGCGACGGTCACTTGTTAACTCACGTTGCTAATACGACGCTCACTCCACGTGCTGCCAGAATCAGCATTCGGCTATAATCCTTTTGCCACTGTCACTGGTTAATTGATCTGTTAGTACGATGATTACTTTCAGTTACGCTCACTGTTTCACTGCTGCTGCTAATACGATGTTCACTTGATCACTTTCACTTGTTCCCTGCGAGTAAAACCTGTCGCGAGCAGACGTGTTCTCCGCGGCTCTAAGCTTTAACCACGAAAAAGAACTAAAAAAACGAAAACAAAAATTAAAAACATCATCAGAAACAAAAAAAATCAAAAACTCTCTACCCGGCTAACAAAAAAGTACTGATAAATATAAATACATACAACAAGGAACAAAATAAAAAAAAAAATCTCGAAAATCTGACCTGTAAACATTACATGTTGCGGTCGCCACCCGCGCGTTCAGCTAGTGCAACAACGGCAACGAAGACAACCGATGCGCAAACACAACAAAACAATAACAACAGCGTGAAAATAAATAAAAACAGTTGCGATCTCTCGCCAAGTGAAATTAATACACTTATAGCGCAATCCGACAGCATCGGTAGGCAGCGCAGCTTTTCAGTGTCTGACTGCTCCCATAAACAGCTCTCCCTCTCTGGCTCTGCTAACGCTGGCTCTCAGCTTGAGCACATTACAGTAAGTAACGACTGCTGCAAAAACGTAAGTACGCTTATTGTTGGCTCTGGGTCGGTAAACACTTTGCCGTGGAGTATGCAAAGCAACTCTCTCTCACCAGTAGAACCTCTCAACATGCATGCTACAGCCAACCAAGGAAAACGTTCGGTAATACAGACTGGTATGGACCGCTATATTGTGGTTAAGCGCAAGTTGAGTCCTCAAAAATTGTCTCAAAAATCGGCAAAGCAGATTAAATCTAATGATTCTGCTTCTGAAAAGAATCCACTCGCTTCTAACAGGTTTGCACCTCTTGCAAATGCCGAAGACAATTCTACCCAGAAAGTGCTAAAAGAGGTAAAGCCCCCACCAATTTATTTAAGGGAGCGCAACTCTAGCGCTCTCGTAAAAACTCTAACTACTCTAATTGGTGCTAAAAACTTTCATGTTGTCCCAATACTAAAAGGCAAAATACATGAAACCAAAATTCAATTATATATCGAATCAAGCTATCGCAAAGTCGTCAATCTCTTTGACACAGAGAAAAAAAACTATTACACCTACCAACTTAAAAGTAGCAAAGGCATTGTTGTTGTCCTTAGAGGAATCGAAGCTGACGTAGATCCCAACGAAAGAAGAGAAGCCCTATCCCAAGAGGGTTTTACCGCAAACTCTGTGTTTAACATACGCAATAAAGACAAGATTCCACTGCCGCTCTTTCGCGTTGAGCTACAGCCAGTCGACTCGAACCTCAGAAAAGGCGAATCACACCCGATCTACAACCTTCGCTATCTTCTACATAGAAAAATCTCTGTAGAAGAACCCCACAAGCGAATTGGACCAGTTCAATGCCTGAACTGCCAAGAATTTGGGCACACTAGAAAATACTGTACACTTCCCAGTGTATGTGTCGTTTGTGGTGATCTCCACATGTCACAAAACTGCACAAAGCCCAGAGACGACTCCAGTGTCAAAAAATGCAGCAACTGTGGTGAAAATCACACTGCAAACTACAGAGGCTGCACTGTATACGCTCAAATAAAAAAGAAATTTGCACCTCAGCCAAAACAAGTTAAAACTGTTCCTCCCGTAACAGTTTTGCGCGAAATCTCTGCCCGTGAAGCACAGCCTTCAAGTATTTCTTACGCAAATATTCTCAAAGGCACCCCACCAGTAAACCCTAAAAATGATGAGAGTACTCTTGAAAAGACTTTACAAGAGTTCATCGCAAATATGA
This sequence comes from Clusia tigrina, assembly GCA_920105625.2. Classification (NCBI taxonomy): domain Eukaryota; kingdom Metazoa; phylum Arthropoda; class Insecta; order Diptera; family Clusiidae; genus Clusia; species Clusia tigrina. The sequence goes on from CAKKTE020000529.1 coordinate 5,337, forward strand.
CGCAATTTATGTACTCAATGCAAAGTATGATGCAAGACATGATACGTAATCAGAACATGCTTTTGCAATCCCTATTAACAAATCCCTGAACGCACTGAAAATCTGTCATTGGAATGCAAATGGCATAAGTCAGCACAAAAATGAGCTCAAACTATTTCTCAACGATAATTCAATAGATTTGATGCTAATTTCTGAAACTCACCTTACTCAGAAAAACTGTTTCCAGATAGCGGGATACAAAGTTTATGACACAAAACACCCCGGTGGCAAAGCACGTGGTGGTACAGCTATTCTGATCAAGAATAGAATAAAGCATTTCCCAATGCAAGGATACTGTACCGATTATCTACAAGCGACGACTATTCAGCTCGAAGAATACGTTAAAGGCTTGACAGTATCATCCATCTATTGCCCACCCAGGTTTAATATAGATGAGCAGCAGTACAAACAATTCTTTAGTACTCTCGATGCTAAGTTCATTGCTGCTGGAGACTTTAATGCAAAGCATACTCATTGGGGCTCACGTTTAGTAACTCCCAAAGGCAGAAAACTCTTCTCTGCGATAAATGCTCTTGGTCTTAATGTCTTGTCCAATGGTAAGCCTACATACTGGCCATCCGACAAACAGAAGATTCCAGATCTTATTGACTTCGCCATCACTAGAGGTATAAATAATGTACACTCTCTTGTGCATTCCTCTCTGGAGCTGTCCTCTGATCACACTCCCACAATAATAACTATCTTTTCTGAAAACTCCTATCAGAAAAACGTCAGTGGTAGTTTCGACTACAAGAATACAGACTGGCTTAAATATAAGATGTTCATAAGTTCACATCTTGAAATAAAGACTTCCCTAAAGTCTGAGCAGGAAATAAACTCCGCTATTTTCAATTTCACTCAATTGCTATCCCAAACAGTAAAAATTGCTACACCACGTTCTAAAGTTCAAACCCGACAAGAGTGTACTCCCCAAGACATTCTGAAGCTCCTCTCCGAAAAAAGATCTCTTAGAAGAGAATGGCAATTGCAGAGATCACCTTCTCTGAAGAAGAAACTGAATGAATGCACTAAAAAATTGCATCACCTTCTAAAAGAAAAGGAAACCTCCGAGTTTCACGAGTTTGTAGAGACCCTCTGTCCTACAGAAGCCTCAAGCTATTCTCTATGGCGAACGGCCAAAAACTCGAAAAAACCCATTCAAATGGAGTCACCAATACGCCTTCCCAACGGCAACTGGGCAAGAAGTGATGCAGAAAAGGGAATAGCATTCGCAAATCATTTGGAGCAAGTTTTCACCCCTAATCTTGCTAGTTCCGTCCGTTCTCTAACGGCGGTTGATGCTATCCCTAGCGTCAATGGTATCTCGATTGCCAAAAAGGAGCTGACAAACGCTATCAAAGAACTCAATGCCAAAAAATCTCCAGGGCGTGATCTGATTACGGGCCAAATGATAAAAGAGCTCCCAGCAATAGCCACAATGCATCTCTTGCATATATTAAATGCTATAATGCGCATTGGATTCTTTCCTTACTCATGGAAAATTTCTCAAATTATCATGATTCCCAAAGCTGGAAAGGACCCAACAAGCGTCTCTTCCTACAGACCAATTAGTCTGCTATCAATTTTTTCAAAACTCTTTGAAAGTTTGTTAATAAAGCGTATTAAAGACGTTGTCAAACAGTGTAATGTTATACCAAACCACCAGTTTGGGTTTAGAGAAAAACACAGTACTATCGAACAAGTTCATCGCATTGTAAACACTATACAAGAAACGTTCGAAAAGAAGCAATACTGTTCCGCAGTTTTTCTCGACATCACTCAGGCATTTGATAAGGTCTGGCACGAAGGAATCTTGCACAAACTAAAATGTATGTTACCTCTTAACATCTACACATTGCTCGAAAGCTATCTCTCAGGTAGACGCTTTGTGGTGAAACAAAAAAGCTTCATCTCAGATGAATACCCAATACAAGCTGGAGTACCGCAAGGCAGCGTATTAGGTCCCCTGCTCTATACGTTGTTCACTGCAGATATGCCAACAAACGGCAAGACTATCACCTATACTTTTGCCAATGATACAGCCATATTGTGTACTCACACAAATCCGAAAGAGGCGTCAAAACTTCTCCAAGTACACGTCAACATGCTTCAGGAATGGCTTGACCACTGGAGAATCAAAGTCAATGAGTCGAAATGCGTTCATGTCACATTCACTCTATGCAGGAGTACTTGCCCCCCTGTGCAAATTAACACCAAGCCGATCCCTCAGGCGACAGAAACTAAATATCTTGGAATGCATTTAGATCGTAGACTGACTTGGGCAAAGCATATAAGTGCAAAAATTACTCAAATTAAACTCAAAATAAATGAGCTAAACTGGCTTTTGAACAGGCAGTCCAAGCTCAAACTGGACTTTAAAGTTCTACTCTATAAAGTAATTATCAAGCCCATATGGACCTACGGTATCCAACTCTGGGGTACTGCTTCACCCTCAAATGTCGAAAAGCTGCAAAAAGCCCAATCGAAAATTCTTCGAATGATTACCAATGCTCCTTGGTACATCAAAAACGTTAACATCCACAGAGATTTACATATCCCGTATGTAACTAAAGAAGTTTCCCGACTTGCTGAATCTTACTTAGCAAAGCTAGACAAGCATCCCAATGCATTAGCGAGGCGCCTACTACAGCATCAAGGACACACCCGCCTGAAAAGGATGGACGTGCTGCGCTTAGCAACAAATTAGATTTTAAGCTTATTCATTACGCTATTATTTAAGTATTGCGCTACTTCTTTTCATATACCATAACTCCTCAAAGCACTGGCACTGGGAGGTTGGTAATGATTAATATGAATTTAAAAGTGAAATGTTAAATATACTATGAAGATTTATTGTTAGTTCTAAGATATTTTTTAGGAGATTCAATAAAATATATATATAATAAAAAAAAAATAAAATAAAAAACTTGTTCACTGATCCTGATGTCTCGTGTGCAAAAGGTAAGCGACCTCAACCAGCCTCCGAACGCAGCTTCACATGCCTTCTCGCGTGTACATTTTTAGGGGTTGACATCGACGCTCACCCTGAAACCATCAACCAATCAGATGGCGTGTTGATTTCGTAGCAAAATTATTCTTGAATTAAAAATTGTTACAATCCTTCTGAAATATATGTTATATATATGGTTTCTTAGGTCCATCGGTGAGCATGATCGTAGATTTTGTTTTATTGCAAAGGAAATTTTTTCATTTTTTTCTAAAAATGTTATCAATTTACGAAATAATATTTTATAAGTGCAAGACTCCCAGTACACCCACATAAAACCCTGAACAGATAATTATAGCATGTGGTTATGGTTACACATTTAAATAAACTATTATATATATTATACTTTTTTCGAAATATTTCATTCAATGATATACAATATACAAAAATATTTGTCCTGAAATAGCCAAATGTTTCACTTACTGCGATACGGTTGGAAGAAATGCTAAAATGTGAATTTGGATGTCTATGAATATATATTTCTGGCATAGGTCTGCTTAATGACTGCTCTCAAATTTAAGACAAGATAAACTGTAATAAACTTTTCGATCAGAATAAAGAAACTAAGAGGATAGCCGTGAATGAGAACAAAGAGTATTTTTCCTACTTAGGTAGCCTCAAAATCAATCCGCCCTCGTATGAGTAAGTCTCAGTATTGAAAAATAATATTATTGGCTTGGTTTTTTTTAAAATGATACTTCGCCACATTTGAGAGATCGCTGCGTTTGAATAATTTGCGAATGTGAATTATTTTGTTTTTATTTTTCATCAAAAAAGCGATGCCATTGCCAAGCAAAACCAAAGCAAACGTTTATGTAAATACACTTTATTTTTTGCGTAATCCAAGAATTGTTCTGAACCTTTATTTATAGTTGCCTCACATGCCCAGCATTGTTACAATATTTGTGTGATTTATATGAAATATATTGGTTACTCATCGATAATCAAAGGAGAGATGGAGGTAAAAAAGTTGTAGATATATTGGAGTATAGATATATAGAGCGATATATGTATCCGAGTTGAGGGTTGCAAAGTCTTACCGACAGCTTTGAGAGCAATACTCTCACTCCATATGTAATGTCAATGGTCGGATTCTTTTGGAAAACATTCATTGAGATATATTTAAAAACATTTTCAGATATTTAAATGGCGATCATGCTCATTGTTGTTCTGTTCTTATTTGATATACAAGTATAATAATGGTACAAAAAGAGAGTATGTTTAATTTACAAAAACATTTTGGATTATCTCTGAACGATACAAATTAGAAAAAATCGGAACAGGAGAAATACAGTTTTACATATAAGTAGTTGGGAAATATTATACAGTGGTATAATTTATATTTTTTGGGTATCTTTACAGTTATTGTATGCTAATGCAGAAAGTGAGGAATATACTGACACCCACGCATACATATAATTGTATGATACGCATATCACTTTATGTACATCATTTATAGCATTTATGTATACTTATACTTTCTTTATATATATATATATATATATATATATATATATATATATATATATATATATATATATATATATATATATATATATATATATATATATATACACACACACATTATATATATATATATATATATATATATATATATATATATATATATATATATTATTATTATAGCACGTAGTTCAGTGCGTAATAGTCGCAGTAAAGACTATTGGAAATATTGTTCTCGTGACATGTCTTCTTCAATTTATGTTTGCCGTAATAGGAGTCCAATTGTTTAAGGTATGATTTTTGTTGGTATGGAATAAAAGAGAAACTATTTTCCAAATCCACAGAAGCAAAAAGCATATACTTATGTACTAACATCTACATATATGTTTTGTTTATTTTTTAATTCAACAGTTTTCTGTTTGTTTGCATTTTGTTGTTGCTTTGTTGTTAAGTTTTGTTATTTTCATTAATTTATTATATTTTATTATCCGCTAACATTAAAGCTCCGTTTTTACCTTTTATTAACCTTAACCTTTTCTACGTCATTATTTAGATTGCATTTTTAGTTGTTTTATGTATATTTTAAAATTGAAGACATACGAGGTGTGATCAAAAAATAACCGTTATTTTCATCTTTCCGTGAGTTACGTATGTTCGATGTTCGCATTTTTTTTCTGTTATGTTGGTACACATGTCTGTTATATACGAGTATGTTGGCAATACCAACCATTTTGGATTGTCAGTTTGTTTTTGATAGATAAAAAGGTTAGTCGTGTTTTGGTGTGCTCTTCGATTTTGTACTATTCGAAAAAATGGATCAAAGAAACTGTATTCAGTTCGTGTAAAAAATAAAATTAAATGCGCAAGGACATTTGAAATGTTGACTGTGGCCTTTGGCGAGTCTACTATGAGCAGAACACAAGTTCAATTGTGGTATAACCGGTTTATTGTTCCTGGTCGCCCGAGCACGTCAACAACCGATGAAAACATTGAGACAGTGAAGAAAATGATTTTGGATAATCGTCGAATCACTATCAGAGAGGTTGCTGATGATGTTGGCATATCGTTCGGCTCATATCAAGCAATTTTGACGGATGTTTTAGGCATGAAACGTGCGGCAGCGAAGATTGTTTCAAAATTGCTAAATTTTGAGCAAAAACAACGTCGCATGGACATCGCTCAGGAGCTATTTTTGGCCAAAAACAAAACCGTTATCATGCCTCAACCACCGTATTCACCGGACTTGGCCCCCGCTGACTTTTTCCTCTTTCCAAAACTGAAGACACCGATGAAAGGAAAGTGTAAGACTAGAGACAACTTCGTCATCGCTCTCACCATCAGAAATTTCTACATCTGTTAAGTCTATTTCAATAATGTGTTCATCGTGTAAGGGCACGTCCGTAGTAAATTCATTGATGAAAATGTGAAAACCTTCTTCTCCTATTTGATGGCTAGTTGATATTATTTTTTCCGTAAGTCGTTTTTCTTCAATATCTATTTCGTTTCCTATATTCTCAGGCCAGACTTTCTTCCAGCAATGCAATCAAGAATACAAAATTTTTTTCCATACTATATAATGTATTATCTGAATTTTTCTATTTGTTAAAAATGTACTGATAGTATTTTTCAAATGTAGAAATTATGCATTGATTCAAAGGCTGGATAAGGCTTGTAGTATTTGGTGGAATAAATATTAATTTAACGTTGGGAACGTCTATTACTGGATGGCCTAGACCATTGTCAATGATTAATATCACTTTAAATTCCAGGGATTTTTCGTTCATGTAGGCATCCACTTAGGAAAGTTATTATTTCTTTATTAGCTTTGAAACCAATGGCCCGCTTTTGCGATTTTGCTACGTTAGTGCGATTTGGCATTCTTTCCAGAATAATCCCGTCTTATCTGCATTAAATACCTGATATGCAGAGTACCCTCCATCCACTATGATCTTCTTCAATTTCTCTAAATATTCTTTTGCTGCCTTCTCGTCGCCTGATGATGTTTCACCTCTTACTTGTATGTTACAAATTTGATTTATTTTCAAAAATCCCCTTAGCCAGCATTTGCTTGCAGAGAATGTTAGAAAAAAAATTAGAATACAAAAAAACCCAAACATAAAAACAATCCCGATCTTATTGACTTTGGCATAACTAAAAATATTGAAAGGTGTCTCTTGGAAACCGAGCCCTGTTTCGACTTATCATCCGATCACTCACCGGTGATAATATATTTTAAAAAAAGACCAGAGTTCATTGAAAAAACAATAAAACTAACCTCCAAGAAAACAAACTGGCTCAAATATCGCAAATATATTAGTACCCACGTGTGCGTTAAAACAAATCTTAACAGTGGAGAGGACATTGAATCAGCGACGCAGGCACTTGTTTCAATAATAAAAGCAGCTGCTATTAGTGCCACGCCCGCACAAAACTCAACTAAAACTAACGCAAGGCACACTACGTCACACTATGTGGAATGCCTCGTTAGAGAAAAGAGGAGATTAAGGCGTGAATGGCAAAAATACAGATCTCCAGCACTAAGAGTAAAATTAAAGTCATTACAAAATCAGCTGAAAAACACTCTACGGGAGGAAAAGGAAGAAAACCTTAATAAGTACCTTGAAGATTTGGCTCCTCTCAAAGTCACCAATTACTCATTCTGGAGAGCGACGAATGCGAAGAATGGTTAAAACACCAAAGGATAGTGAATCGCCTCTAAGACAAAGCGATGGAACTGGGGCAAAAACAGAAGAAGAAAAAGGCAAATTCTTTGCAGCCCATCTGAGGTCAGTATTTCAACCTAACCCGCCGACCTGCAACAACACTAGCACACAGAACTTTTCAATTACGAAGTCAGCAGTACCAATTCATTTCAAACCAAAGGAAGGTATACGCCTATGTACAACGACTCTTAACCCAAAAAAGGCACCTGATTGTGACCTAATTACCAATAAAATGGTAAGTGAATTGCCGCAAATAGCTCTAATACATCTCACACACATTTTTAACGCAATACTCCGTCTGGGCTACTTCCCTACAACATGGAAAACATCGGAAATAATAATGATTCCAAAACCCGGAAAAGACCCTACTCAGGTATCTTCTTATCGGCCCATAAGTCTCCTGCCAACGCTCTCTAAAACGCTCGAACGCTTATTGCTGGAAAAATTAGCACCAAAGCTCGATTTAATCATTCCTCACCACCAATTTGGTTTCCGCAAACATCATGGAACTATTGAGCAGGTGCACCTTATTGCGTCTGAAATAAGGCGAGCATTTGAACAGAGGATGTACTGCTCCGGAATATAAAAACCTCGTTACCTCGACTTTCGCTGACGACACAGCTATCCTGAGCTATCACCTAAATCCACGGATAGCCTCCCGGGATTTATAGGAACACCTTAAAAAAATAGAAAGTTGGCTAGCAGATTGGCGCATCAAAGTAAATGAGCAAAAAAGTGTACATGTGACTTTTACTCTTAAGCCCAGTTCTTGTCCGGCAGTCTCCTTAAATGGCATTGTAATCCCGCAAGCAACAGAGGTTAAATACTTAGGAGTGCATTTTGACCGACGGCTCACCTGGAAAAAACATATAGAAGCCAATGAAATGCAAATGAAACTCAAGGCAAGTTCCTTGTATTGGCTTACCAACCGAAAATCAAAACTGCGTTTAGAGTATAAAGTCCTTAGATACAAGGCTGTAATTAAACCGATTTGGACTTATGGTATTCAAATGTGGGGCACTACTAGTGCATCAAACTTGCAAATAATTCAAAGGGCTCAATCGAAAATTCTGAGAACGATCAGCGGCGCTCCATGGTTCGTCAGAAACGAAAATATTCACCACGACCTTAACATAGCACCCGTTGAAGAAGAACTAGCAGTTTTAAAAACAAAATGCCAATTCAAACTTCAGTGTCATCCTAACGAACTAGCAAGGAATCTGCTTCATAGGATGAATACATCTCGACTTAAAAGGCCACTTTTTTAAAAAAATAGAGTTTCTTTATATTAATAAACTTATACTTATTTTCTTTTCTACATAATTTATATAATACTTGAACTAAAATTGCTCTAAGCACTGGCGCGGATCATCAATTTAATTATTAGTTATAAGCTTTGTAAAATTATTGTTGGTTTCGATTGAAAAGATGCAATAAATAAATCCATGTTGAATAAAAAAAAAAAATTACAAAAAAAAAAATAAAAACAATTACCCCTCAAAAAGCAAAGAATTATTTCCAAACTTTAAATTTTATTTTATAACAAATTCCACGACGTTTTGTTTTGCACCTTAACCTACTTTACACTCATGTCGTAATAGAACCAACATAAACATAAGATAGAAAGATTTCACTCTTGTATGTGTACACAAGCAAACCTAAATCGGGGAATCACCGAATTAGAAAAAACACTCGCCATGTGTACCTCTTTACGTCTCTTTCACACTGAAAAAAGTAATAACAACTCTAAAAAAATCGGTTAACAAAAAAATGATTTAAAAAACCGCATAAATTCAATTCGCACAAAAAATACCTATTATACATATATATGTATATATCTATATATATATATATATATATATATATATATATATATATATATATATATATAAGTATGTATATATATAAATAAGTTGTCCTATGTTCGTGTTTTTATAACTCGAGAACCACTCAACCGATTTTCAAACGAGTACATGCGTTGGAAAGGTCTTCTACTTTCTCTGATGGTTTATAAAAAAAAACATCGAAAAATTTCTACGAATATGCGTTATACGCACACTTTTATGATGGTGTGTTTTCCCCATATAAAATGTATTTTTTTTCTTATGAGAATTACATTTTGTCGGTATAAGGCTCTGCTTGCTCGCGTCATTTGACTTATTTAATTTCTGTGTGTTTATTGATTGTCATTTAAGTTTACAGTGTGAGCATTGACATTTTTTAATTATTGATTTGTAATCTTTCAGTTAAAATTAAAATCTTTTACATCAAAAAAAAATTTAAAAAATTAATCAACAATGCCGCGACGAAGCCGTTAACAAATTGGCCGACGAACATGCCACAGCAGTCAGATACGTTTAAATAGATCTAATCAGGATGAACAAGAGCGATTAGAAAGTAATGAATTAGCAAGGCAACGAATGGCACGATCAAGATCAAATCAAAATCAAGAACAAAGAGAAGAACGTATTGAAAATGTGAGAGTTAGAAACAGAAGAGATCGTGAACGTAACACTGAACGTGACAATCAAAACAGGCAACAATGGAGACGTAGCCATTCAATTGGAAATTTGGATCGTGCAGGTTTTAATTATGATCATAACATTGATTACGCTTCGCATCCATCTATTCAAATCGGCAAAATGGATAAAGTTTGTAATAAATGCAATGCATTTAAATTTAAAAATGAAACCGATGGAATGTGTTGTGCTGGCGGAAAAGTTAAATAAACACCATTAAGTCCACTACCTGAGCCATTATTCTCTTTGGTTGGTGGCACAACAAATCAGTCAAAACATTTCTTGAACTTCATTCAGTCGTACAATTGTTGCTTTCAAATGACATCATTTGGAGCACAACACATTGTTCGTGATAGATTTATGCCAACTTTTAAGGTAAATAATGTGGTTTTCAATTCAGATATTAATATATGTTTTGATTTAGCGAAAAATTGTAACCAAATTTATACGAAAATTCTAACCAATTAGTTGAATATTAATTAAAGATTCAGGGTCACGTGTATCATAAAATTGGTTCGTTATTGCCATTCGACAACCAAGAGTATCGCTTTCTACAAATTTATTTCATGGGAAATGGAGATGAAGAAGTTGATAAGCGTTATTCAATAAATCCGAAATTAAGCAAACCAATTAATCGTGAATTACAAATATTATTACATGAACATAATGAATTGGTTAGAGTGTTTAAATCAGAAATTGATAATATGTCTGCTGACAATTATGGAATAAGAATAAATGCGGATAAAACGCCAGCTGGCCAACATGTAGGAAGACTTAATGCACCAAGATTTGAAGATGAAGTAGCGATTGTCATGGTTGGAGAAGAATTCAGTAGGCGTGATATTATTTTGCAACGTAGAAATGACCAGTTGGAAAATGTTAGTGAAACACACCGTTCTTATGATTCGTTGCAATATCCGCTAATTTGTTGGCAAGGTGAAGATGGGTACCATTTCAATTTAAGAATGATTAATCAAATAAAATAATTTTACGGAATGAAATTAAAATATAATTGATTGATGGAATTTATTTTTATTTCTTTTTATGGTAGGTGCGGTAACTGATAAAAAGGTTAGCGCTATGAATTATTACGCGTATCGATTAATGGTTCGACAAAATGAATACAATCACATTTTGCATTGCGTAAGCTTTTTCATCAGTACATTGTTGATATGTATGCAAAAATTGAAACTGAACGTTTAAATTACATCAAATATAACCAAGCAAAACTACGTTCAGAAGAATACATTCATTTGCGTGATGCTGCTAACAATGATGTGGATCCTAATGATATTGGCAATATGGTGATTTTACCATCGTCATATGTTTGTGGACCACGACATATGCATGAATACGCGCAAGATGCAATGTGTTATGTGCGTCATTATGGAAGACCTGATTTATTTATAACTTTCACATGCAATCCGCAATGGACAGAAATTAAAGAACATTTATTTGAAGGTCAAAACACCGACATGATATAACTGCACGTGTATTTAAGCAAATGATGAAATCATTAATGGACATGTTGATCAAATTAAAAATATTTGGTGAAGTACGTTTCTGGATGTACCACACGCTCACATTTTAATTTGGATGGTTGACAAAATAACACCAGAACAAATTGATAGCGTTATATCAGCAGAAATTCCTGATCCTGAAATTGATCATGAATTGCATGAAATTGTTACCAAAAACATGATTCATGGACCATGCGGTAGTTTGAATATGAATTCAGTATGTATGCAAGATAGAAAGTGTACAAAATATTATCCACAAGCATTAGTTTCTGAAACCATTACTGGAAATGATGGGTATCCAAAATATCGTCGACGATCAACACAAGATAATGGTAGATCAACAACTGTCAAAGTGGGAACACAAGAAATCGAGGTCGACAATCGTTGGATTGTCCCATATTCACCAATTTTATCAAAAACTTTTAAGGCTCACATTAACGTTGAATACTGCAATTCAGTTAAAGCGATCAAATATATTTGTAAATATATCACGAAAGGTAGTGATATGGCTGCTTTCGGTGTTGCTGAAAATGATGAAATAAAACATTACCGAACTGGTCGATACATCAGCAGTAATGAAGCAGTATGGCGTATACTCTCTTTTGCAATACATGAAAGGCACCCGGTCGTTCAACATTTAGCTGTTCATTTGGAAAATGGTCAACGTATTTGTTTTAATGAACAAAATGCAGCACAAAGAGCAATTGCGCCACCAAATACAACTTTGACCGCATTTTTTAAATTGTGTCAAGAAGATTCATTTGCAAGAACATTGCTTTATGCTCAGGTTCAATCATATTATACTTGGAATGCATAAAAAAAGGAATTTCAACGTCGAAAGCAAGGCAAACCTGTTCAAGGTCATCCAAATGTGTTTGAAACTGATGCTTTAGGTCGAATTTACACAGTTCACCCAAATAATGATGAGTGTTTTTATTTGCGTTTGCTTTTGATAAATGTTCATGGTCCAACATCATTTAATTATTTGAGAACTCTTGATGGACAATTATGCGCCACTTACCGTGAAGCATGTCAAAAACTAGGATTGCTTCAGCACGATACACATTGGGAAAATACATTAACTGATGCATCGGTATCAACATATCCACAACAAATTAGAATTTTATTTTCTATCATTATCTCAACGTGCAATTCGGCTAATCCATCTGATTTATGGATGAAATTTCGTGATTACATGACGGAAGATATTTTACATCGAATACGCCCCTTAAATATTAATGCTCAATTGAATTATACAGAGGAAATGTATAATGAGGCATTAATATTGATTGAGGATATGTGTTTAGGAATGGCGAGTAAGGCTTTGGCTCAGTTAGGTATGCCATCACCAAATCGTTCAAGAAATTATATTTTTAATCAAGATTTGCTTCGAGAACAGAATTACGATCCAAATGTGCTGACAAATTATGTTCAAGAAAATATTCCTAAATTAAATCAACAGCAAAAATTAGCTTATGAAAAAATAATGCAAGAAATTGATAATGGTAATGGTGGGAAGTACTTTTTGGATGCAGCTGGTGGTACTGGCAAAACTTTTTTGATAACTTAAATTTTAGCAACATTACGAGCACGTGGTAGAATTGCTTTGGCACTTGCATCTTCTGGAATTGCAGCCACTTTATTGGATGGTGGTAGGACAGCGCATTCAGCGTTAAAATTGCCTTTGAATATGACGATAAATGAAGCACCATCATGCAATTTATCAAAAACCTCTGGCATGGCTAGAGTTTTGAAACAATTTGATATTTTGTTGTGATGAATGCACAATGGCACACAAGAAATCAATTGAAGCTTTGGATCGAACAATGAGAGATTTCCGTGGAAATCAAAATTTATTTGGTAGTGCTTTAATATTGTTAGCAGGAGACTTTAGACAAACACTACCTGTTATCTCAAAATCAACACCAGTTGATGAAATAAATGCGTGTTTGAAGCTATCAAATCTATGGAGGTACCTTAAAACGTTAAGACTCACCACCAATGTTCGTGTGCAATTGCAAAATGATCAATCAGCTGCAACATTTTCAAAGCAATTGCTTTTAATGGGTGATAGTAAAATGCCAATTGATAATGATGGTTTCATTACAATTCCGAGACATTTTTGCATATTCACACAATCAAAAGAAGAACTAATTGAAAAAGTCTTCCCAAATATACAACAGCAATACAAAAACCATGCTTGGTTGAGTGAAAGAGCTATATTGGCAGGAAAAAAATAAGGATGTCAATGATTTGAATTTCATCATTCAATCTCAAATAGATGGTGAATTGATCACATATAAATCTGTGAAGAATCAAGAAGACGTAGTACATTACCCAACTGAATTTTTGAATTCTCTTGATTTGCCTGGAATGCCACCGCATAATTTACAATTGAAAATCGGATCTACAATCATTATGCTTCGTAATGTAAATCCACCAAAATTCTGCAACGGAACAAGACTTGCGGCCAAAAATTAATGAATTATGTAATTGAAGCAACAATTTTAAATGGGAAATTCAAAGGGCGAATATGTTTTAATACCACGCATCCCAATGATTCCCACTGATATGCCATTTCAATTTCAACGATTACAATTTCCTGTTCGTTTGGCTTTTGCAGTGACTATTAATAAAGGTCAAGGCCAGTCGTTGCAAGTTTGCGGAATAAATTTAGAATTTCCTGTATTTTCACACGGTCAACTTTATGTTGCATGTTCACGTGTTGGGAAGCCGTCGTCTTTATTCATTTTTTGTGAAAATGGCAATACTAAAAATGTCGTTTACCACCAAGCTCTGCAGTAATTTTTTTTCTTTTTGATGTTCCCACTTTAAAATATTTATATTATTTTGCACTTCTTTTTCAGGAAAATGTCTATTCTTTCTACAAAGACGTAAACGTATGTTATTGTATTGTCCAGCAACGCGGGCAGGCTTACTCTAGTATATATATGACATCATCATTAATTTTTGTTATAAATATACCCACAGTACAAACACATGAAAACTACACACCTGGAATGTCATATGCTAAAGTAGCAGCGATAAATACAGCAACAGACTTAACTCAATACCTTAACGCAGCAGCAAACAGCATGACACCACACAGAATAATGACGATCAGATTTAAAAATAATGATGAAACAATTAATAACTCAAATGACAAGTATGATGAACATCGTGACACTGCTTGTATCAAAACTAGATGGTTTCCAGAAATAAAATAACTTTTGCTATTTGGAACGCCAATGGCCTATCACGCCACTTACTAGAACTTAAAACGTTTATGTACGAAAATTCAATCGATATTATATAACATTTATTATACACACCATCCTGACAATCGAGCCCATGGACGGACAGCAATTATCATAAAAAAATCTATTAGGTGTCTAGAACTAGAAGGATATAAATCACATCATATCCAAGCAACCTCAATAGAGATAAGTGATTTGAGAGGGCCAATTACTGTGTCAGCTGTATACTGTCCACCCAAACATAACAACACAAAGGCTCAATACATAGACTATTTAAAATCATTACTCCAAATGACAACATCGTCAAAGCAGCAACTCAATCAACCCCAATTCTAAGCCCATCCCAAATTACTACGTCCCAGCTCACATTAAGCATAAAATAAGACAAAAAAAGGAAACTCAGGAAAAGATGGCAAAGCACTAGACACCCAGACGACAAAGCCAAATTCAACAAAGCGGCAAATGAACTGAAGATAATATTGAAACAATTTGAGGAGAAAAAATTTGAAAGTTACGTAAAGAATTTAGGAACGACAACATCAACGAACTACTCATTATGGAAGGCAACCAAAAAACTAAACAGTGCAATACCACATAAACCCCCATAAAAACACTAGATAATACTTGGGCAAAAACGAATAAACAAATTACCGAGCTTTCCAATACCGAAAGTTCCCGAAACACTGCAATAAAAATGACAACGATATCAGAAATCAAGAATCAAATCAAGAATTTAAAAAACATTATTAACGGAAAAATACTGAAAGAACTACCTGTCATAACAATAGTCTATATTAGAAATGTATTTAATACTATAATAAGGCTTAACTATTTTCCAATCTTGTGGAAGGTAGCACAAATAACAGCTATTCCAAAACCAAATAAGGACGCAATAAGAACCAGTTCATATCGACCTATCAGTCGCTTGCCAACTCTTTCAAAGATATTTGAAAAAATATTATCTGACAGAATTGAGCCTATCTTGATACAACAAAAAGCTTTGCCAAGCCATCAATTCGGCTTTAGACGAAACCACTCAACTGTGCAACAAGTTCATAGAGTTGTGAACAAAATCATGGATGATATTGACAAAAAGAAGTACTGCGTGGCTGTATTCCTGGACATTGCGAAAGCGTTTGACAGAGTGTAGCACAAAGGACTTCTGAATAAACTCAATAATATTCTACCTTTAAACTATTATTACTTGCTAAGTAGTTATATCACCAGCAGATACTTTTACTTTAAATATGACGATGAATGCTCTGAGATCCCAACAATGACAGCGGGAGTGCCTCAAGGCAGTGTGCTGGGTCCACTCCTATACCTAATATACACTGCAGACATTCCAACCCCAAAGACACAAGGAACCATGTTAGCAACATTCGCGGATGACACGGTCCTCTTAGCATCCAATCAAGACGAAAAAGCGGCGACAGACATACTTCAACAAATAATTAAAAATATAGTCTCGTGGTTCGAGAAATGGGGAATAGAAGTTAACAAAGAGAAAACTGTCCAGGTAATATATACAAATAGAAACCCTGCTAAAGACCCACTCACAATAAAAGACGAAATTATAAAAATTTGCCCCAGCGCAAAATACCTTGGCATAGCAATCGACTGAAAACTTACATGGAGACAACATATATTAAATAAACGAAATGAAATAAAAAGTAGATTCAAACATTTAAACTGGTTACTAGGACTTAGTTCAAAGTTATCACTGTATAATAAAAGAATGATATGTACATCTATGATAACACCCATCTGGAAATATGGGATCGAAATATGGGGGACAGCAAGGAGAACGAATATATGTACAACTGATTCAAAGAACACAATGCAAAATACTGCGGACAATAACAAAAGCCGGCTGGTATATAAGAAATGAAGACATACACCACGATCTCAACATTGACTCGGTGGAAGACACTATTAAAAAATGTAGCAGCAAATACACAGAGCGCCTAAAAATTCATCAAAACCGAGACGTGCGCCAATTGCCGGCAATGGAAAAAACAAAAAGAAGACTCAAACGAATTGGACCCACAGAACTTCCACATAGAATATTTTAAACGACACTTTCCGTATATAAATTAATTATATATAATTAAATTAAATTATGTTCTGTGGTAATGACTAAAGAACATATTAAGGTCCATAGTAGCATTTAAAAATTACTTATTGTTCACGAACAGAATGTAATTAAAAATGGGGCAAAAATAAAAAAATAAAAAAAAATAAAAAAAAAATTTTGTTTTGCCCGACCATCAGTGGTCAATTTTTTTCACACCGTTGAAAACATCTTAATGAAACTATACATATCCAAATGTAGACAAATGCTTTTCAGATGTACAAAACTTTGATCCAATTGATGGTATAATATGTAAATTTGGAAACTATGTACATGTGAGTCGTACTAGACTCTATAAAATGTTGTTACCAGGCCCATTCTTACCACATATTCACTATATACACAAATTATAAATGGGCCTCTATATAAAACTCATCGAAAAAAATTACAGCAGATCGCAGTACCAGTATAAAATCCAAACAAAAATGGGGGGGTGCCTTAAATTCTACACCCACTTTGAACGTATATATATATATATATATATATATATATATATATATATATATATATATATATATATATATATTTAGATTAGATTTATTTAAGGGTGTTATACACCGCGACCGGAAAGATCTATTGAAATGCCCTTATTTATTTGAAAGATGAAGATAGTCTCATCTACAGTTCTTCTGTCATGCTGATTTCCGAAAGGAATTCATATATTTTGGAAGAATCAAGTTGAGGGATCTCTTACATATCTAAGATATATTCTCCCAAACAGCTGAGTCTTTTCTGTTCCAATGGTCCGCAGTGTGTGATCAGGTGCAGTGAGATTTCGTCACTTTCTCCACAGAATCGACAGATGAACTGTGATGATTCTTAATTACTTAACTTAATTAACTCCGAAGCATATTTATTAATTCCTTAGCTCTTTCAGAATTAAAATCTCCCAGAAGAGCTTTGGACTGTCTTAATCCCGGAAGAGTTTTCCAAGTTTGAATTCTTTTTGGATCTGTACTAAATTAGCAGACTTCCAATGGTATTGAATGATAGTCCACAGAAGGGTTCAGGGCCGTTGAAAGGAGAGGCCGCAGCCTTTCTTGCTAAGATATCAGCCATCTCATTTCCCTCTACTCCTATGTGGCCTGGTATCCATATTAGAGAAAACTAGTTCATACTGCCTAGGAAGTTCAGTTTGCCAATACAGTCCCATACAAGCTTAGACCTCACCAGGGGTGAGCTCAAACTCTTGAGTGCTGCTTGACTATCGGATAGTATCACGACGTTTTCCCCCAATATTTCCTGTTGATCTGGGCACATCTTTCAATAGCGTGAATCTCCGCTTGAAATATGCTTGGGAAAGAACCTGTTGGTTCCCAGTAGTTGATTCTAGGCCCAAATTGCTGCCGTATTTGTTGTCCTCGGGAGCGTCCTTTCGCTGCTTGTCCTGGGCGCGTACCTGTAAAGATAAATGACTCTTTAGAAATAACACTACATCAATTTCAGATTCAAAATAACAAGAAGATTTTATTCTTAAAATACTAATTCTTTCATATTATTTCCAAACACTACTCTCAGTCTGTGAACTGACCTTTCTGGTGTTCCATATCCGCACCTGTTAATTGGTGACAGTTGGTCAAGCCAACTGACCTACTCCAATGCAAATGTGTCGATGGTGCATTCTAAATTTCAATGCCCTTCGGTTGCTCGACTGCGAAGCAGTAACACCCTAAAAGTTTACATAATAAATATTACATAGGTAATACCAATTCAAAATACGCGCACCCTAAAAATATGTGCTTTCTTAAGTAACTTTAACACATCTGTTAGGAGTCGATGATGTGAGACACTGCGCAGGCAGCTTAATTTTAACTCACAACATCCCTCCCCTCTTTCTAAAAGAAGTTAGTGCAACTAACTTCTAATGAATCTTTTACAATATTTGTTTTTTCTGCACTTTGAGCAATCTGTGCATTTTCTTAAACCTATTATACATATATATAATTTTTTCCTCTTTTTTGTTTTTTAAAATCACCCTACTTGGGTTCTTTTATTGTATTCTTTTCTTTTTTTACTTTTGTGTTGTTTTGTTCTGTTTTTTTCTCTCTTTGCTACTTCTTTTATAGTTTTTTTCTTTTTGTACTTCTTTTATAGTTTGTTTTTTTAGTTATATTCCCCTTTTTATATTTGGTCCTCACTAGCAGACCTTCATCGACCCTTTTCTCATTGGCGTATATACAAACATGTGTACAATATCACAATTCTATTTTACACCTAAAATCGTATGTTATACTGCGAACTCTGGTACCTGTTGATCCGGTTGACTGCCGTTATTGTCGGAGTGAAGTCCCTCGATGAACTCTGCATACCCCTCCCTTCTTTCTAGATCGGTACGTACAAAGATGTTATAGGTTGGCGATTTGGTTTGCCATTAAAACTTCGCCTGTAGTGGCCTTCTTCTTTTGATTTATATAGCGTGCCCCACGGCTATAGGTGGTACTACATCTGCTTATAGTATTCAGCTAAAATGCATTTGTAATACATGAGAGATTACAATACTCTTCCGTTATTTACTTTGCAGCAATGTGTTTTATGGTGGAAGTGTTTCTCTTAAGCTTCCTCATAATGGTATTTGACTTCGTTTGGCTTTGATGTGGAGACAATCGGTATTTTTCTGAGATTCACGTTTATGATGTAATTTGCGTATTCTGATCGGATACCAGTCCCTGAGTCTTCTTGTATTAAATCACATTTCATATGTAAATCATATTTCATATGTTCATTGGACATATACTTTAATGAAGCAATGAACTTCCGTGAGCCGAATGTCTTCTGCTTCCTATATTTGGTGGTGGTGTCAGTCACCCTCCTTAAGCTTTTGCCCATCTTCAACTTATCCAAAATCGATTCTGATGAGATTGTGATACACTGGGTGGACATTGTAATATAAAACTGTCCAACGCAAAACATGACTCCGCAAGGAACTTTGTTTATTTTCCGCTGCTTGTCAATAACCCACCCACAACGCGTTCGAGTGCTGCGGCTATATGCCGTTTCGCAAAATTAAAATTACATCCGTCGCCATTCATCCCTAATCCAATATGTTGGCATCCTTGGGGTCACAAACTTTAGATAGCTGCCAAAAATCCCTGTTTTTCCAAAAACACATCTTCCCGAATACTACGTTGGTTCCTTAGCCTGCACCGTCTTCCGATATGCGCTGTTCCTGGAACGTCCTGCTTCGGTTCACATCGTCCGAGCTGAATCCTTATACTAATTTTCTTAGTTTTCTAGTTAACATTTTAGTTTGATCTAACATTTCACCAGTTAATTTAACAAACCAATTTCAACAACATATAATAATTAAATAAATATACCATATAGGAGTATATACTATATATAATCTTGTGGACAATTTTCCTATTTCGGATTTTTAAATAATTAATTATAACATTTATAATTATTTTATTATTATTAAACAGTTTATTACATAATACAATTATAAAATAAACTTAAAACTAAGGCACTAACGACTAGGGTTTCGGCCTGATTGTAATTCGACTGTGTATGTTTTTGTTTGAGATTTAGCTAGATTAGGAGGTATAAGTTATGGTATTTCAGAATATTGATAAGGTTGGGTATGTTTTCTGTTGTGTTTCCTTGGAGAATTTTGACTATTGGAATATTTGTGTTATTACCTAAATGTGTAAATTCGAAGACTAGGTGTGAGATTGTTAGGAGTGTATTATTGCATAGTGGGCATAGGGGTGGTTGTTGGTGTTCTATTAGATGTTTGTGAGTTAAGAGCGTGTGTCCCATGCTAATTCTGATATATTTATGGATGTGAATTTTCTGGCTGCTTCTGGGATAGATCGGGACCTTACCCTCGACGTTTATTTGTTTGTAGTAGTGGGAGTAGTTGTTCCAATTTTCTTGACGTTGGTTTAGGTAATACTTTTTGATCTGACGTTGTAGGTCCTTTTTGTGATGTGTTTGTTGCAATAAAATGGGAGCATTGAAGGCATATTTTGCTTCGGTGTCAGCAATTTCGTTTCCCTGAATTCCAGCGTGTGCTGGGATCCACATAATTTTGATTTTGTTGGGATATTGTATTAGAATGTCTCGTATTTTGCAAAGTGTTTCGTTTGAATGTAGTATATTTTGAATCGCTTTTACACTTGATTGGGAGTCGGTACAGATGATGTGTTTTCCTTTATATTTCTGCAGAAATTTGCTGCGAATAAGATCGCTTCTGCTTCTGCAGTGAAAATAGAGCAGTTATCGTTTATTTGAGCGATTCTCACCACAATAAGTTCGGCGTCGATTACTACGTAGGCGACTCCATTGGTGGATTTCGACCCATCGGTGAAGTAGAGATTCCACCGCTTCATATGCCATTTTTCTGCGTTTTCATGGAAGTATTTTAAATATGTATTGTTGTTTGTGGAGATTTTAGGTAGTAACATTAAGGACGATATGATGCTATTTTCCCTGAGTGCCCAAGGAGGGTTTCGTGGAAGAAATCTCTTATGAGGTTTGGAGTGAAGGCGGAGTTGGTGAATGATGATATATCTCCTCTCCAAAGCTGATTTCGTTTTATGTCTTGAGGTACTCCTTAGGTTTGGAAGCAACTGTTTTTCCGCAGGCAGTAAAATATTTTTTGCTAGGCTGGCAGTGCATATTGTTATTCTTTGGTCAAAGGTCAGAAGTCCTGCTTCTGTTAGTATATTTGTAATTGGCGTGGATCGAAATGTTCCAGTTGCGTACCTTGCTGCCGCATGGTATACTGAACGGATTTTTCTGATGTTAGCTATTGTTGTGTATCCATATAATGGTAATCCGTATTCTATTTTTGATATAATTAGTGATTTAATAATATTTACAGTTGTGTTAGGATGAGTATTACTATTTGACGAATTTAAACATTTTATTAAATTTAGCCTGTTAACAAGAGATTTTTTTAGATAGTCGACATGCACATACCATTTGTACTTATTATCGAAGATTAAACCTAGGATTTTTAGACTATTTACAGATTCTATGATGTTAGAATTAATTAAGATATTTGTAAGTGAACAGATTTTTTTCCTGCAGATATGTAAAATCTTTGTTTTTGTGAAAGATATTTTCCCTCCTGCTTTTTCTAACCAATCATTGATTTCGAAGAAAAGGTTGTTTAGTTTTCCTTGTAGGATAGTATTATCTTTATATTTTGCAGATAGATATAGGTCGTCGACGTATATACAGTGGTTGAAAAAGGGGTGGCCATTAATAATTTTATTTAGCTTCTCGAACGCAATCTGGAACAGCACGACAGACAATGGGGATCCTTGTGGAAGACCATTCCACAGGGGGTAAGTACCAGTGAGCCGAGTGTATGCGTGTTCTAATTTTTCTTTGTGTGAGGAAAGAGCAAATATATTTGATGATCTTCGGGCCTATTTTCCATTCTTTCAATTGGTCAATTATCGCATGTATACCAATCCTATCAAGCCTTTTCGAAGTCGATGGAGATGATGGATATATGGTTTTTGCTTGTTAGGCTTTTTGCTTGTTAGGCTTTTTGCTATTAGATGATCCAGGAAAAGTAGAGCATCAATAGTGCCCTTATTGGGTTTGAAAGCCACTTGTTTGGGATGGATTAATTTGTTTATCTGGAGAAACCAAGAAAGCCTTTTAGCGATAATTTTTTCCAAACGTTTGCTGGTACAAGAAAGTAATTATATTGGCCGATAGCCTTATATAATTATAATTAATACGTTTAATCTACAGTTGAATGCTATATCATTCAACTTACGTCCACTCGTCCTTTCCCCTTACATCATCGGATCTGTTACTGCATCCAGGAGGAAAAGAGGACCGGACTATCTGTTATCATTGCCATATAGGGCATCAGTTTTACTTCGTTTCATTTTTTCGTGCTCTTTTTTAACATGTGAGTTATCACTCATTTCAATTTTGAGCAAATTCATTTGCCCCTCCGACAAAAACAAGATTATATAAGGTAAACCCGTCTATGTCAAAACATTGTCAATTGTATAACTTAATTTTTCATCGCATTCAATTACTTTTTCTTTAAATTCACTTCTACCCTTGTATGTATATGTCCATGAACGAGTGTATTTTCCTACACCTTGTAACTTTCCCGGACTTGACTACATACATACATTCGAGGCACTCTTACTTACTTAGAACTACTTACTAACGCTATTTCAAAATTAACCTATACATATTTTATTATGTCAACCTATACATTTTTTCAAATTCCCACACGCTAATTCCCTGTTGTAGCATGTATATATATGCCAATTTCCAATTTTCTAACCATCCGTATACTCGCCTAATTCTGTCATGAGTTTTCCAGAATCCCTGGTGTCCACCTAGAGGTGACTCATGGAAACCCTTTAACACTGCCTGAATGTCTTTTACATCCTCCAGCCATTCCACACTGGTGGCTCTTTGTTCATTGGCATCGTCACCCGCATTACTAACATTTCTTGTTGTACCAATTTTATTTTCTTGCATTCTCTCGGCCTTCTCCTTATCTGACCTTGCTTTGGCCATCCTCTGCACTACTGATACCTATTGTGCCTGCGGTACACTGCTGAGTGCATCCGCATTTAGATTCTTTTTCCCAGGTTTGTATATGATTTCAAAATCATACTCAGACAATTTGTGTCTGAACCTGGCTAGCCTAGACGTTTGGTCTTTCAAATTGGCTATGCCTCTCAACGGCTGGTGATCAGTCTATATCTTAAATGGGCGTCCTATCAGATATGCTCTAAAATTCTTCGTAGCCCACACTATGGCTAGAAATTCCTTCTCTATTGTGGAGTATCTCTTCTCCGTGTCGCTAAGCGCTCTGCTTGCGAATGCTATTGGTCGGTCATTACCGACATCCCCTTGTGACAATACTGTCCCTAATGCTTCATTGCTAGCATCAGTGGTCAACAAAAAAGTTTGCTCAAAGTCGGGGTACGCCAAAATTGGTGGCGAGCTAATTATCTCCTTTAGCCTCTCGAATGCTTGCTGACATCTCTCTGTCCATTCGAACTTTGCTTCTTTTCGTAGCAACTTATTAATCGGCAACGCAATTCCGGCTAGTCCTTCTACGAACTTTCTGTAATAATTCACTAGTCCTAGGAATGCTTGCACATCCTTTCTATTCCTCGCAATCGCTAAATTTTTACTGCATTCCACCTTCTGCGGGTGAGGCAGTGCTCCAGCCTCTGGGCAACGATGGCCTAAATAAACCACCTCTCTTCGCAAAAATTGACGCTTCTCCGTGTTCAATTTCATATTGTGTTCTCGTAATTTCTGGAGCACCTTGCACAAGCGTTGCGAATGCTGCTGCAAGTTCTTCCCATAAATTACAATATCATCCAGATACAGAAAACAATCTAACCCTTGTAAGCCTGTTAGCACATGGTTCATTAGCCGTTGGAAGGTAGCCGGTGCTCCTGTGAATCCAAACGGCATTCTGTTAAACTCATAATTCCCTAAACCGGTGCTGAACGCGGTTTTCTGCTTATCTTGGGTATCCACCACTCGCTAAATAAACTGTAGAAAAATATCTACTATGCCCCAATTGATTCAGAATTTCTTCTATCCTTCGTATCGGAAACACCTGCTTGATAGTGGCGTCGTTCAATTTCCTGAAATCGACGACCATTCTCCACTGCTTTTGACCCTGAGCACCTCCCTTCTTTGGTACCAAAATTATTGGTGAGTTCCAAGGCGAGATACTCGGTGAAATGATGTTTTCGTTTAACATTCCTTCTACTTGCCTGTTTACCGCATCTTTGTGAGCTTGTGGCAATCTGTACTATTTCTAGTTAATTGGTGGTTGATCCAGTCTAGTAGGTATTTCATGCTCTACCTCTGGTGTATACGTCAGCTGATCTCCTTCCAGCAAAAATATGTCATAGAATGACGTACAAATGACTTCTATTGATGCCTTCTTTTCTGAATTCACGCTTGGGTCTAACTTCAGAGATTCTAATACTCTCTCCATTATTTTTCTTATATCAACTTGTTTAATCTGATTAACCGATCTATAATTCAGTTCCTTAAAATTATCATAGCTAGTGAACTTAGACCTAAAATCCTTAGCCATATAGAAGTCCTCTTCAGATGCATTTAGTACGTAAGCATACACCTTACCCTTGTCAACGTGTGTTATGGTCTCTCCCATATACACGCCCTCCGCAAACTGCTGCTTGTGCAAAACAACAGTCCTAAGTTTCGTGTTTACATTCATGGTAACTACTCTGGCCGATCTTCCGTTGACTACCTCCATACCACACTTCTTAACCCTATTCACGGTTCCTTCCTGCCTTGACATTAATGGAAGAGTAAGGAGAATCCTTATTATTATCATAGAATGATAACTGTTTCTCGAGCGCATCCAGTATGGTGCGGCCCCAAAGATTATCGCGGCCAATTATCCCATCCGCCTGGATACCTTTCGTATCCATTTCCACTGCGTGCACTCTAAAACTCATGCCCTTAACTTCACTGTGTCCTATTCTGAGCGACCCCAATGTCCTGATGCACCGTTAAGCGTTCTTACGTCCATTTCGTACGCCCCTTCCGTAAAACACTAGATTTTACGGGGCAAGTGTCCGCCCCTGAATCTACTAATAGCACTAGCTTTACACTCGCTGCTTCCCCGCAGGGTATCTCGATGAAGGCATCACCTATCCTGCTCATAGCGAAGCAACGTCCTTTTGTTCCCAATATGGACGTGTATCCACTCCCTAACTCTTCGTGATATTGGAAAGCCCCTAGCTCCTCGTTCTCCTGGACTGTAGTTCCTACCTTACTAGTCCCACGTATTTCCGGCCTAATTATTTTTTCCTTTCTTTTGGCTTTCCAGTCTACTGGCGTCGACTGGGCCGCTGGAAGTTTCACTAGTTCCTTTGTTGGGATTGCCTTTCCCTGCATTCCATTGCTCGATGTCCCATTCTCCACATGAGAAGCATCTCAACCCCTGTACGTTGTTGTTGCCTATCCTTGGTTCCCTTCCGGAATTCCAATTTGGCCGCTGCTGACTCCCAGTGTTAAGAGGATTTCTTCCTTGGTTAACTCCTTCCGTTGAACTAACTCGGGGACTACTGAAGTTACCCCTGTTGTCCCTCAAGGGTGGATCCGGGCGCCTCGTAGCTGGCTGCCTTCTACTCTGATTCCATTCTGTGTCTCCTTCGCACTGTCTACTTGCCTCATGACCATATGTTTGGCACTCCATACAGTAGGGCGTGTTTTTGCGTGTAATGCACTCATCGCTTGTATGACCTTGCTTACGACAGAACGAACATGTGGGTGCCCTCTGTACAAACCCCCTGTACGGATTTCTCGGATTCGCGGCTCTGCTGTCGGAGACAACGGGATTATACGCTGCTCTGTATATGTTTGGGACGTAATTACTTCCCTCACTATCCATGACAGCAGCAGTGAAACTCTCCTGTCTCTTTTCGAACATCTGTTCCAAACCGGCCGTACACTGTTCCACGTGGACTTGTGCTCTAATCGCTTCTTCTACTAATTCCTGTAGATATCCTGTTCTGCTATTCAGCATATGAATCTTTAGAACGGAGTTGCGGAGCCCCACCACGAAACTTGTCAACACCGACTCGGCAACTTCGTGTAACAACGCTGTATCTCCAATGCCATTGTACTTATTCCTGATTATTTCCTGGGCCATCATCTGGAGTGACCCTAAACGCCTGGGTCTTCACTTTCCAGCTGCTTCCCGATTCTTATTTCTTGGGTTATGTCCTCCAAGGTTCTCTCCTTCAAATAAGTTCTCCTTATAAGACCGCAAAGCTCGTCCACACTGGCGAATTGCTTTGGTAACACTACAACAACAGGTTGTACGCGTCTCCAAATAACCTTTGCTTAACACAGTCGAAGAAGTGCTTCAACTCATCAAGGCTTATGCTTCGCTTTGCAAGCTCACAACCTTGAATGAATCTGTTAGCTTCTGACCGTAAATCTTCTGAAGCTGCACCAGTACACAGGTACTAGCCTGGCCACTGTCTTTTAAATCTCCTCTATACCCATTTTGAGTATACCCATTTTCGAGTCACCGCATCGTGCAC
Source organism: Clusia tigrina (assembly GCA_920105625.2). NCBI lineage: Eukaryota > Metazoa > Arthropoda > Insecta > Diptera > Clusiidae > Clusia > Clusia tigrina. The sequence goes on from CAKKTE020000529.1 coordinate 32,040, forward strand.
GACCATACGACAAGAAGTTACTACGGACGAAGCAAAGACAGACATGTTCCTGGCCACGGAGTTGGCAAAATTTACGAACGAACCAAGTGTGACCAACCTCACGAGTCACAAGATAGTGATGCGCGATGACCGGTCCATCAAGCAAAGATATTACCCGAGAAACCCAGCACAGCAAGCAATTATCAGCGCGGAAGTGGACGACCTGTTAGAAAAAGGCTGTATTGAACCCTCGCATAGACCTCACAGTGCACCGATTGTCCTGGTCCGCAAAAAGGATGGGAAATGGCGTCTATTTATCGACTATCGTCAACTTAATGCTAAGTCCATACCTGATGCATACCCACTACCACGAATCCAGCATATCTTGGACCGACTGCGTGAGGCTACGTTTATCAGCAGCCTCGACTTAAAAAACGGATATTGGCAGATACCGGAAGAGGCCTTTTCCAGTGGCGCGTTATGCCATTTGGATTGCATTCCGCACCAGCAAAATTTCAGCGAGCGCTAGACCAGGTTATTGATCACGATATGGAGCCACACGCGTTCGCATACCTTGATGACATCATTGTCACGGGGAAGGACTTGGAGGAACACATGGGGAATCTGTCAGAGGTGTTCCGACGGTTGAAAGCGGCTAATCTGAAGTTGAACATCGAAAAATATGCATTCTTTCGAAAATAACTCATATACTTGGGCCACGCAGTTAGCGAAAAAGGCATACATACCGACCCGGACAAGATCGCTGCCATACGGGAGCTGCAACCACCTGAGAACATACGGCAATTGCGACGCTGTTTGGGTCGCCTCTTGGTATCGCCGGTTCGTACCAGACTTTGCTAAGGCTGTGCACCCTTTAACTACGCTTTTAAAGAAGGGGAAACACTTTAGATGGGGCACCGAACAACAAAAATCATTTGAACTTTTAAAACAGCGCTTAACGGAAGCTCCGATCCTCGCCTGCCCAGACTTTAGCCAGAAGTTCACGCTCCAGACCGACGCCAGTGACTATGGGTTGGGAGCAGTACTTACTCAGGAGATCGAGGGAGCTGAACGGGTAATAGCTTACGCTAGCCGGCATTTGAATGGAGCAGAACTTAACTACTCCCCAACAGAGAAGGAATGCTTAGCGATCATATGGGGAATCCGAAAAATGCGGCCGTATCTTGAGGGTTACCACTTCACTGTCATTACAGACCACCTATCACTGAAGTGGCTAAATTCTATAGAGAGCCCTTCAGGACGGATAGCCAGGTGGGCACTAGAGTTGCAGCAACATTGGTTTGATGTGCAATACCGTAAAGGCAAATTTAATGTATTAGCGGATGCATTGTCAAGACAACCTGTCGAAGCTGCACGCACTGTCAAATTGCAGGACCAACCAGAGCAGAACTGCAAGTGGTGGCTCAAAAGAAAAGGAGAAGTACTCGCCGGTCCGGTTAAATTCGCCGACCACACTTTAGAAAACGGGCAACTGTGCCGCCATATACCTAGCCGCACGGGAGACGAAGACTGTACACAGTGGAAACTATGCATACCTCTTAGGGAACGCATTCTACAGGAAAGCCATGACGCACCAACTGCAGGACATCTGGGCATACGGAAAACGATAGCACGAATTGCTAACTGGTACTACTGGCCTGGATTATTCAGAGACACCAGCCGGTACGTACGTCAATGTAAGCTGTGCCAACAATACAAACCTAGCCAGCAACAACCGGCTGCAGAAATGCTGACGCAGATACCCCAGGAAGGAAACGGACAACAAAAGTGGGATGAGCTATTGCCTGAGTTAACCCTCGCCATCAACACCAGCGTGTCAGAAACTACGGGTTATAGCCCCGCATTTTTGATACATGGAAGGGAACCACGCCGACCAAAGGCAGTGTACGATGAAATTACCCCTGGAACGGGGCAAACACCAAACGAAAGAGCCGAACGACGTAAAGAAGCATATAAGTTTGTAACAAGAAATCTGGAACGAGCGGCCCAAGACCAACGACGATTTTACAACCTGCGGCGTAGACCCTGGAAGCCTGAAGTTGGACAGTGGGTGTTAGCTAAACAGCAACATCCAAGGCTGTGGAGCACTCGCCGCTAAATTAGCCCCACGCTATGACGGACCATACCAAATATACACTTTCATTTCACCAGTCATAGTCAAGATGAAACGAGAAGGGGATAAGGATATGAAGACAGCCCATATCAGCGAATTAAAACCATTCTACGCGACTGACCACAAAGAGAGGTACCAAGAAACCAAAGAAAACTCCGATATCACAAAAGGAAATTCACTGGCCCGACATCACGTTCCAAGACATATCGAAACTAACCGGACCAAAAGCAGTCGGCCTACCACCAGAACTAATCCAAGAGCTGCTCGAGAAGGCACCCACAAAGCAGGCGCGAATCCGGTACTACCAGAAGCCATACAAAATCACCCTCGGCCAGGGTAGGATAATTATGGTCTATCATCCGCGAAGTGGGGAGGAAATGTAAGCAGCAAAATTTCACCATAAATTTTGCTCCAACATAATCCTTCTGCCACACCATCAATTTTTCAAACCAAGCCACGAACCGCAGTCGATTGTTCTAGAACAATGCAATTTATGCACTATTAGAAGCAATCGGCAAAACCCACCCCTAATAAACAGTATGATCCACGCGCATGACATCATCAACAACAACAACAGAGCGTGCAACAACAACAACAACGCCTTAGCAACAGACGATGGACATGGAAGAATGTCAACAAGCCGAATTCTGCAGCGATAATGGCGGTTACGTTTGAAAACAATGGGTGCAACAACAACAACACCGCCTTAGCAACAGACGATGAACATGGAAGAATGTCAACAAGCCGAATCCTGCAGCGATAATGGCGGTTACGTTTGAAAACAATTTATTCAACAACAGAAATTTCTGGAAGCTTTGCGACTGAAGCTGGGCTATAAAAGCAGCAGCAACCGTGGGACTCGCTCTCTTTTCCTGATCAGCCATCGACCACGACGCATATCATCAACCATCGACGACTACGCATCGACAGTACTCTCTTTTCCTGAAAAGCCATCGACGACTACGCATCGACAGGAGTTATTTTCTTCTATAGCAACCAACGACATAGTTACTCTCTTTTCCTGATCAGCCATCGACCACGACGCACCGACAGCAGCTTTTTACATCATCAACCATCGACGACTACGCATCGACAGTAGTCTCTTTTCCGGAACAGCTATCGACGACGACACATCGACGCACACGAAGAAAACATCGACGCACCAAGACTTTTGACCGTACTGAGATCATTCTGCATTAGTGGATTATAGGGTTTGTAATCGGTACTCCACTAATGCTCAGAATTACAAACGCTTACTGGATTAGTAGATTATAGGGATTGTAATCGGTACTCCACTAATACCAAGAAGTACGACCGCTTACTGAGACCATTCTGAATTAGTGGATTATAGGGTTTGTAATCGGTACTACTCTAATGCTCAGAATTACAAACACTTGCTGGATTAGTGGATTATAGGGTTTGTAATCGGTACTCCACTAATACCAAGAAGTATGACCACTTACTGATACCATTCTGGATTAGTGGATTATATGGTTTGTAATCGGTACTCCACTAATTCCCAGAATTACCAACGTTGTACCGAGACTTTGTATTAGTATTGTACGAATTCATATAAATATCAATCGCACAACCTTCAACTGTATATTTGTATGTATCCGTACGTTTGTACCCACAACAACAACAAGGAATATGCAGTCTGGGCGTACAGTAGCATTGTGGCTCAAAAAACACCTGCACAAGAATTATGTGCATTCCCAAAAATGCAACATAAGCATTTGGGTGGCATTGAAATGTATGTTCATTGAACTTGCACATGCTGCTATGCGCTGCTGTTATATTCTGCTGATATTTACTTTTAGTACATATTAATTATTAATGATGATGTTAGCAATAAGTTACTATTTAAGACGGTGAATTTCAATAACCAAATCACTCTTTGATTCTTTAGCAACAAGAAAACTGAGTCTTTTATTTTCAGCGGTGGATTGTTCAGGTTCAAGTGCTTGAACAATCAAATTATTATTCCTAGTCTCATATTGGTTCAAGTACCTGTCAATAACGTCAATAAGGAATACTATCACTACAGTCAAACGAGACTGTACTAACATTTGGTGACCCCGACGTGATAGAAGGACGAGAAATATTCAGGACATAAAATTGATTCAGCAAAAGCACAGCAGTGTGAGAATTCAATTTTATCACAATTCATCAATCGGTTTTAGTTCGAGCACACAGGGTGCTACAAACCACGATACTTAAGAAGCAAGAGCACAATAGTGTGAGCGTTAATAATGACAACTATCGACGATCGCGTCCGTCATCAGGACGACAACGCAATTAGTCTCCAAAAGGCCATTGCATCCTATAAGAAGACGCCGAACGATCGGAAGACACTCGACTATATTGAAAGGAAATCCATAGAAATTGAGGAGCTATGGTTAACTTTCCAACGTATCGGTAACCAAATTAGAAGGGATCCAACGGCAGCTAATGACCATCCATACTTTGTGAAGGTTCTATACGCATCAATGGGCAACCGATACCAAGACTTCCTTGCAGACATCAAGGAGAGCAAACAAATACTCACAGCAAAGGGCATAACTCAACCACAAGCAGTTAGTATCCCAAGTTGCTCAACGGAACCTGCAGAGAAAGGCATAACTCAACCACAAGGAGTTAGTGGCCCAACTCGTTCAGCAGAACCCATAGAGAAGAGGCTTCAAAAGACTAATATGCCTAACATGGTGCACAAGCAAAAGACAATTATAGCACTCGTGCAACGCATGTTAGACGATGTATTGGCTGATGAAAAACCCCATTCATGCCAATATTATACCACAAAGGCCAACCTTATAGAACATCATTGGAATGCAGCCCGGAGATTTAATGATGTTATACTGGATTCTATAGATGACATGAATTCTGACGATTTTAATTTGAAGAATACCTGAACATAGAGATGCATGTCAGTAACAGAATTCTTATGCTTCAAGAGAAGGGAGTGACCGTTCCTGCAATTTCGAATCGAGCGTCACTCGCCGAACATTTGCCAAAGGTAATACTGCCAAAATTCGATGGAGATTACCTGAAGTGGCAACAATTTTATGATCTATTCAATTAAATGATCCACAAAAGGCCACTTCCAACAATACAGAAGATGTGGTATCTTAAAACAAATTTGATCGGAGAAGCAGAACGATTAATTAGACACCTCACTCTAGCTGAGAATAACTACCAAACTGCATGGGAAGGACTCCAGGATCGATATAGCAATGTGCGATTGCTAACTTCAGCTCTGTTGGAAAAACTATTGGGGCAAAACAAACACTCAACAGACTATCCATCAACGGCAGCACTAAAGGGACTTCATGATACAACCCAGGAAACCATACTGGCATTAAGAAACCTTGGTTTAGACACGAATTCTTGGGATCCAAGTATTCTCCACCTCCTAGTGAAGAAATTAGACAAAGGCACGCGGATTGCATATGAGCAGTCATTGGAGAAGCCAAAGGAATTACCTACCCTAAGGCAATTCTTAAAGTTTATTGAAACGAGATTCGAGTCTCTCGAGGCAATCGGTCAAAGAGAGCATACGGCAAAAACATTGACAACGGTAATAGCCACAAAATAAGGAATCAAGAAATGCTTGTCTTGCGATAGCCAAACACATCCGCTGTTTGCATGCCAAAGCTTTTTGAAACTTTCTGTTCAGAAGAGGTTACAGTTCCTAAAAACACATAAGCTATGCATTAATTGTCTAAAGGCTGGACAATGGGCAAAGGATTGTATGTCAAGAAAATGTACTAAGTGTAATCACAGTCACAATACATTAGTACATTCTGAAGGATATCGCAGCGAACCAGCCGTAAACCAGGTCAAGTATGAACCACACCCTCAACAGTCCACAGCACTAGTAGCTTCGAAGGAGTCGAAGCAACAGGGATATGTGCTCCTCAGCACTGCAATGGTGAAAATAGTCAGTATCAACGGGCAGGAAGTTGAATGCAGAGCCATTCTGGACACCGGATCTCAGATCAATATCGTGAGTGAACGGCTGGTCAAGAGACTTGGAGCTTCAACGAAGTCCACAACAATGAATATCCAAGGAATAGGCAACGGAACTCGGAGAGCACAGCGTCGAGTTAGCCTTGAACTACAGTCACGAATTAACGGCTTTTCCACTCGACTGCAGGCGGTCGTTCTAGGAGATATAATTTCTCCGCAACCGACAAAACCATTTGATCCAAATGGCCAATTCCGAAGAACATCACTTTAGCGGATCCAGTATTAAACCGTCCTGACAAATGTTTTATTAGGAGCGGAATTCTATCACCAAGTATTGTCAATTGGACATATACGATTAGCAATCGAACTTCCAACACTACAAAACACAGTGTTTGGCTGGATACTATCAGGAAGGATAGGAGAACTTCAGATGCCATCAGCAACTTGCGGTATTTGCTGTGAGGATGATGATGATACAAACCAACTTATTGAACGGCTATGGAAACTGGACGAAGTCGAATCAATTTTATCCCCAACAGAAAGACTTTGCGAAAATCATTTTATACAAAATACAACTAGAACCAATGATGGACGTTTTATTGTAAAATTACCATTCGTAGAGAATGCAGCTGTTTTAGGTAGTTCAAGGGATATGGCAATCAACAGATTCCTGGCGCTTGAACATCGATTATCTAAATACAATGCCGTTCGTGAACAATATATCGAGTTTATGGAAAATTATGAAGCCTTGGGCCACATGAGGGAGATCAACATCAATGAAATACTCTCACCTAATTACTTCATCCCACACCACTGTGTACTTAAACCTGACAGCAGCACAACAAAACTGCGGGTGGTATTTGACGCATCTTCAAAAACGTCATCGGGAGTCTCACTCAATGACATAATGCACATAGGTCCAACCATACAATCCGAACTATTTTCAATCCTGCTACGTTTCCGTCTACCGAAATTTGTATTCACCACCGACATTGACGAAATGTATCGGCAGATACTGGTCCACTCTGAAGATCACCATTATCAATTGATCATATGGAGGAGCGACCCTAAGAAACCACTGAAGTGTTACGAACTTAACACTGTCACATATGGGACAAGATCGGCACCATACCCCGCCACAAGATGTGTCAAACAAATGTCATCAGAAAACGCAATCCGGTATCCACTAGGTGCTCAGATGCTTCAGGATAACTTTTATGTCGACGATGGTCTTGGTGGATCAGATAGTCTGATTACCGCCATGGAAACTCAACGGCAACTCATCACTATGTTGAATGGGTATGGATTCAATCTACGCAAATGGTGTGCAAATCACCCTAAACTCCTGCAGAACATTCCACAAGGTGACCAGGAAGTTAATTTGGATTTTACTAACGACAAGAATGATTCAATAAAAACCCTGGGCCTGACATGGCTGCCAAAGACTGACCAATTCTGTGTAAAAGTGAATCTCAACCCCGTTAAACGAATTACCAAGCGGTCTGTCACCTCAGACGTAGCGAGATTATTTGATCCTCTTGGCTTTCTAGCTTTCTTTATCCAATTATGCATTATGGCAATTAAAAATTAGTTGGGATGAAGCTCTACCAGCAGAATTACATACAAGATGGGAGCGGTTTCGAAGCGCATTGCAAGAATTGGACAACTTTAACGACACATTCATAGAAGTGAGATTCCAACATCAATTCAGCTTCACGTCTTCTCCGATGCATCAGAAAAGGCCTTCGGAGCAGCAATTTATATCAGATTAATAGTGAGGTTGTTATGTGCCAAATCACGCGTAGCTCCACTTAAGCTACAAACATTGCCTCGCTTGGAACTATGCGCAGCAGTACTACGCTCACAGTTGGCAGCTAGGGTAAAAAATACTTTACGGTTAAAGGATTCTCGCACCTTCTTGTGGATAGACTCACAAATAGTTCTGTCTTGGATTAATTCACCCTCCTCATCATTTCAAACATTTGTAGCCAACAGGGTAGCTACTATTCAAGGTTTGATATTAGCAGAACAGTGGCGTCATGTTAGCTCCAAGGATAACCCAGCTGACGTTGTTTCACGATGATTATCACCAAGAGAATTTGCAGGATGTGACCTGTGGGTTTACGGGCCATTTTTTCTACATGGGAAAGAATTAGCATGGCCTCTCAAGTTTGCTCCACAGCTAGCCATTCCCAATAACATCGAGAGAAAACGAACGAATCCAGCATCCTTGGTAGCAATTGACTCTGAAGATCTGGTGTATACAATCAACCACCGAAACTCTTTCAGGACTCTTCAACGCATCGTAGGATACATTTGTCGTTTCATAAGCAACACTACATGTAGCAAGGACGTACGAAAAACTGATATAGCGCTGACTCCCATCGAATTAGATCATGCATTAAGAATCATTGTTCAAGCTATGCAAAGATCTGATTTCAATGACGACATCATGTACCTCAAGAAACACAAGGATCTCAAGGGGACGAGTAGATTGAAGAGCCTATCACCATTTTTGGATGACGCAAACATTTTGCGAGTTGGAGGACGATTGGAGCCATCACTGATACCTTATGAAGGAAATGCTCATTCCGTATAATGATCCCTTAGCAAAACTACTATTTGAGATGACTCACATCGAGAATAAACACTGTGGACCCCAAACCTTGCTGGCCATAATTAGGCAAAGGTACTGGCCAGATCAACAGTACAGCAATGCATACGATGCACCAGGGCAAGGCCTCAGTTGATGAACTAATTAATGGGAAACCTGCTAGCAACACGAGTCACACCAGCACGCCCATTCATTAACTCTGGAGTAGACTACTGTGGACCATTCTGGGTGCATTACAAAATTAGAGGGAAAAGACCACACAAGGCTTACATATCCGTTTTCTGCTGTTTTGTTACTAAAGCTGTCCATTTAGAACATGTAAGCGATCTTACGACAGAAGCATTCATTGGCGCTCTGAAACGTTTCATTGGCCGACGTGGAAATTGTCAAAACTTATATTGTGACAACGCGACAAATTTCGTTGGCGCCAAAAACAAGCTTACGGAACTTACTACATCAATATATTCAGATGAAGGGAAAACAAAAATTGAGACAGAATGCGGTAAAAAGGGAATACAATTCAATTTTATTCCTCCAAGAGCCCCTCATTTCGGAGGTCTGTGGGAAGCAGCAGTGAAGTCTGCGAAGCATCTTTTGGTTAGGAGCGTGTCAACAGCATCACTAACCTATGAAGAGCTGGAAACAGTCATTATTGAAATAGAAGCCATTCTCAACTTAAGACCAATAAGTTCGATGTCCAACGATCCAAATGACTTAGGCGCGCTGACTCCAGGCCACTTCTTGATAGGAGAACCACTCAACACGCAAGTCGATGTAAATAACATTCCGTCAACTTCAAATTTGCTGACCCGGTGGAAACTCGTATCCCACATCAAAAATGAGTTTTGGAAACGATGGTCGCACGAATATTTATGCGAGCTTCAATCTAAAACCAAATGGACACATCAGCACAATAACATCAACCAAGGGGACATGGTAATAATCAAGGAAGACAATGTTCCAGTTCTTCAATGGAAGGATAACAAGGACGTATAAGGGTGATGATGGAGCAGTACGAGTGGCTGATGTTAGAACAGCTACTGGAACTTGGAAACGTGCAATCCATAAATTAGCTCTACTACCCATAAATGATAATAAAATCCATGACCAACCAACAAGTCATGAGTATCAAGATGAAAAAGTAGAAATACCAACAAAACGAATAAAAACAAGACATACAGGACTCACAACAGTACTGCTGGGATTACTCATCATACCAATTGTCATGGGAGGTCCAATAAGATTTTCGCAGATTGCTAACACCAAATTCAATACGGAATTGGGTATTTACTTCGAAGGAATTGGTTCAGCACATTTCGAGAGGTCAGAATGGAAACTTGTAGTGTACTACGAACTAGAGTCATACTGGGCAGAACTTACGACTTTATCCAAGGGCATCAGTAGTTTACGACAGTTATGTCAGATGCTGCCACCATTTACTTGTCATGATACTCTTGTGAACTTCGAGCATGTTGAAGCTGAATTACAAATGGATAACAAGATATTGTTTCCCCATCGATCTAAAAGAGGTGCTGTGGCTATAGTGGGAAATATTGCAAACTCATTGTTTGGTGTTTTGGACTCAGAATATGCAGAATCAATGTCAAAAACCATTCAGCAAGTGAAAGAAAATGAAGGCCATTATTATTAGTCCTGCTCAAAAACCAAACATCAGTGATTGATTATACTATTAACGTGATCAAACAAGATCAAATAGAAGTCAAACGAAAATTCGATAATCTTGACAACCAAATCAATGACATAATGAAAACCTTAGATCACATTGAAGGAGAAAAGTTTCAAGCCAAGCTGACTCATTATTTCATCACTCTGACCCTCCAACTCATTATGATAACATCTCACTTGCAAAGAATCCAATCATCAATATTGAATGTTATGACAGATACGCACCATAACAAAATCAGCCCATTATTGCTATCACCAACTCAACTACAAGAAGATATTCTCAAGATAAAAACTCATCTTTCAACATCCCTCCAAATACCAGTGAATCAAGAGGACTCACTGCAACTGTACAAATTAATGAAGGTAGAAGACGGTTTAACAAAGAAGCATGCCATTTTTAGAATCTCATTGCCATTAATTGCAGAGGAAAGAATCGAACTGTATCGGATGGTACCAATTCCTAACATAATAAATGGCACAATGACTACAATAGAATCTTGTAACAGATTTCTAGCCATAAACGCGCACAGAGATCAATACGTTGTCATGAGTTTAGCTGATTTGGAGACTTGTACAGTGATGAATCCATATACATACTTATGCACCAACACCCAATTGATACACAACAGAGGGTCTGAAGTATGTTCATGTGAAGTTAAACTGTTTGCCAATGATACTCAACGGGATTGCATCTACCATGAAGTTCAAGACAATTCAACCTGGATTCAAATGGATCATAAGAACGAGTGGATCTACGCCTTGAAGTTTGCCACTCGCTTGTGTGCAGTATGTGATGGTGAAACTTTGCAATTAACATTAGAAGGTTCGGGAATGCTGAAGCTACAACCATCTTGTGTTCTGAAACACAGTTTTATCACAATTCGCGGCTATAAAACTCTCTCAAGCTCAGTACAAACCTCATACGTCAGATTGGCCAATGCTACTGACATTCTCAAAATGGATCAAGGCCAGCACCGATCACACTACACGAATAATATTGAACACTACAACATCCAATTATCAAAACTCAGCACCATTCAAGGTCAATTATCAGAAAGAGTTTGGGAGTTACCGTCCAAAGTCCAAACAATGGGTGTTCACCTTTCTGCAGTCGGTTATTTAGCGCTTACCCTATCGGTTGGTGTAATTATGTATTCAATCTGGAAGATCCAATCAAAAAGGCATAAATGTGATGTCACTCTACCGCAGCCATTACCGCGGAATAGGATGCAAGAACCAGAAGACGAAACAAAATTTGATACAACTTTTTAAGGTTGTTGACGCAGTCAACGTGCGGGAGAATGTGCGAATTCATATAAATATCAATCGCACAACCTTCAACTGTATATTTGTATGTATCCGTACGTTTGTACCCACAACAACAACAAGGAATATGCAGTCTGCGCGTGCAGTAGCATTGTGGCTCAAATGACACCTGCACAAGAATTAGGTGCATTCCCAAAAATGCAACATAAGCATTTGGGTGGCATTGAAACGTATGTTCATTGAACTTGCACATGCTGCTATGCGCTGCTCTTATATTCTGCTGATATTTACTTTTAGTACATATTAATTATTATTGATGATGTTAGCAATAACTTATTATTTAAGACGATGAATTTCAATAAACAAATCACTCTTTGATTCTTTAGCAACAAGAAAACGGAGTCTTTTATTTGCAGCGACGGATTGTTCAGGTTCAAGTGCTTGAACAATCAAATTATTATTCCTAGTCTCATATTGGTTCAAGTACCTGTATGAGACGTCAATAAGGAATACTATCACTACAGTCAAACGAGGCTGTACTAACAAGTATTAACATTAACTATTAACTCAGCATTAGCTATTATCTAAAGATTTAATTTAATAAATTAAATAAAACCAAACTAAGTAAACTCATAGTTATTTTCTGTAAACGACCCCTGGCAATCCGGCGAGCATTACCCAGGCGAAAGAAGGAAAAAGGGTTCGCTACAAGTTCAAGATCTAGTTCCCGAGATTTATTTATTTTTACACTAAGGCACGCAATATTTGGCTGTAAGTAAAAGTTATATATCGACCAAATTTGGTCTTCCTAACATTTCTTATTTCGAAGGTGCCTCCAATTCCAGCAGAGACATGACCGTACTGAAAGTGGGCCATTGGTCTGAAACTTCCCCGAAGGTCTGACCAATTCGTCAGTGTCTAGGCGATCCGGCGGTCTCAATGAGATTTTCGATATGAGCCAGTAGGACTACTAACTAGCCTTAACGACTGAGCAGGAATCGTAGAAAACTACTTTCAACCTGTGCGGTGAAGGTATTTCTTAGCTTGTGTAACTGGACCATGTCACCGTCTTTCATGTGCCATGTTCCAGCACACAGTAAGCGCCTACACCGCAACAAGGTGACCTAACGTAGAGGAGCACTTGACATATACTGGTACTTTATCAGGAGCTGCCTTTCGGTTTCGTAGGTAAACGCAAGGTCACATTCTTCTTTGAGTTGACTTGAAAGGGTTCTCGTAGAAATCTGCGGATTTTCTACTACTTTCATTACCAAAATTCGTTCTGTTCTATTTATTTTGTGCGCACAGAAGTTCGAAGGATTTGTCAACAGACTATTTTCCTTTTTTACGCGATCTAAATTATTATAAATAATTAGCTTGCCAAAGGAAAGATCTCGGACAATTCTTGGACACTTTTTCGGAGGCAGTGGTTAGAAAACCAACTGAGTCATATCAAATGACGTTCTTTTACCAGGCATCTTTAATTTACAATAATTTTGCTAAAACTGCTGTATTCGATGAGCAAAGAATAACTATTTTTGATTAATTTGCGTCTAAAATGCACACAAAGCATAGTGAAGCATCAATCTCATAACGGTAAATGCACTGCGCAACTAAATTAATTCCAAAGCGAATTGTAAAAATACTTTCTTGACAGCAAATTTTTTGACTATTTTTGTTTTTGTTATGTTTTTAGCTATTTACCTTTTTTGTTACTGTTCATTTGTAAATGCATTGATTAAATGAAATGAATCAAAAAATTAATCAAAATAATAAAGAAGTGCTATATTATAAAGGGGAGAAATCAAATTCACGATTTTTTATCTTGCCAAAACACTTTCTTGACAAACTGTATATTTACCTGCTCTTGGTTTTTGTAAACAATGTAATATACAAAAGTAAGTTTTCTGACCATATGTACCGTGTGGTCCAACAGGGAGAGAGAGCGTAATTAAAAATAATACGTAAAAATAAACGTATAACTAGTTTTCTAAGTGCTACTGGTGACCTTAGTAAAAATGAATTTTGGTATACAATTTTTTTTAAAGAGAGTTTCATTTCATCAACACAGTGTGTGTAGATTTAAAAATGGTAAATTTTTTATTGGGTTAGGAAAGCAGATACACTAAATATCCCTGTTTTCTTTGTATGTGGGACAGTCGTGCGAAAAATGAACACTGGAGCCGGAAAGACTAGCCGTCGAGAATGAACTTGAATTTAGGAAAAGCTAATAGCGTTCATGAACCGCCGATCTGTCGAGAAAAATATTAATTTTGTACTTATAAAACTGTTTGTTAAAGCTTTAGATAGGAATGGCGATTGCTTCAAATATATTTGTCAATCATTTCTTGGTCTCAGTATAGAAAAGTTAAATGCAGGAATTTTTCATGGGCCACAAATCCGTACGATGATTTCTAAAACCACATGACTCAAGTTAAATTGGAACCATGGACAAGCTCTGTATCAGTTTCAAAATTGCTTTGGGGAATCACAAAGCTAAAGAATATTCAAAAATAGTAGACAAAATGATCCAGTATTACCAAAAACTAGGAGCTAATTGCAGGAGTATTAAATGGCATTTAGATAAATTTCCGGACAACCTGGGTGATTATAGCGAAGAACAAGGTGAACGGTTCCACCAGGACAGAAGAAATGCGCATTTCAATCTTATAACAGTTTGTGTGCGACAAAGGTAAGGTAAGGTAAGATGCATTCCAATGTTCGGGTCACCTAAGTAGCTCTAGAAGTGCCGTTTTAATGACACATCAGTCGGAGTAATATGTTATAATTTAGAGCAATGACCCAGACTCTCCAGGAACTCATTTTATGAAAATGTATGTCCCATGCGAGAAAGGGTTGGACAACCAGAAAAAAGCGGATGTATGCCGAATGTCGCAGTATTTTTTCACCTTTCTTGTGCCTTGCTGATGAAGATATTTTCTTTAACAACAATTAGGGGACACCCATGTCCATATCGGGAAACACTTGGTGGATATCCGATAATCCTCTGCGAGCGAGTTCGTCGGCCCTCTCGTTGCCCCCAATGTTCTTGTATCCTGGAACCTTAACGAAAAATACTTTTATATTAGTCGATAAAAAATTAAATTCCTCCTTGCATAGGCCAACTTAGAGCTGATATAGGGTGAAGCAATCGCCATAATTGTTCGTTGTGTGTGAAAGTAAATGGATATGTTATTGGTAAGCTTCCGCCCCTTCATACTATATACCTAACAGATCGCAAAGACCTCCTCTGGAAAGACACTAGATGTCAATGGTATATTCCGAAAATATTCGAGCTTTCATCCCAAATTCTATCTAGAAACCGTCGGGGAGAACCTTTCCCTTCCTCCAGTCGTTCCAACTTGGTAGAACTGTATTTGCACAGCTCGCAAAATCCAGTTAGCGAAAAAATAAGTCGGAGGTCGAGGTTATTATATGTGGTGATAGTTGCTTGAAAATGCTGTTATAACCATACAAGTTAACCCTTCAATTACCGGATTCCTTGAGTATTTCCAACGAATATAAAGTTCAATGGGAAGGCCGTTTAAAATTGTGTCTAGAGGCAAGTGCTGCAGGCTTCTCTAAGCTTCCCACCAAGCCACGGTGCCATGATGATATGTTCGAATCGGACACAGCACCATATTGTACATCTAGCATAGAATTCGTGGTCTAAGTCCCATATTTTGCCAAACATTGATTTAGGTGTAGGTTGGAGTGGCAGCAAAAAGCACACTCAGGCATAAATAATGGCCCATTGTGATACCACGGATGGGGCGCTGGGCCGAGTATAGTTCCCGCTCAAGGGATGAGCGCCTATCCAGCACCTGAGGCAGTATGACTCCCTCAATTACGAAGTTTGGAACCAACCTGACAGTTTGAAAAATGTGGCTACGTCCTCAATCTTACAAGTTGCGAGCTCTGTCAGACTGATTAAGAAAGGTGACCCGAAGATGTGCATTCTTCGTCTGGATAAGGATGGACTCTGACACACTGTTTCTTCCAATTATTATTATACCCCACAGTTCTTTACTAGTTTTTTTACTTAGGAATATTAACGCAGATACAGAGCCCAAGAGTGAGAGTACTCCACATTTTCCTTGCCTTTAGTGTTTCATTTCAATCGTTTTCAATCGTTCAATTTTAGATTCAAACATCAGTTTTGTTGTGCTCTAGTAACTAGAATCTAGTTTGTATCATGCTCTTTCTTTGCACAAGTGTAGCGTGACTCTGAACCGTGACATTATGAAAAATTGTGCGACTCACTAAAACACATTAAAAATGATTTGTTTGCTCATCGCTATACTAGAAGACAGGGGTATTGATATTACATTTCTTTTCAAGTACATCCTTTACAATATATTTATTATTTTGAATTTAAAATATTTAACATTGTACCATAAAACGTAAAATTTGCTATTGCTGGTTTTGCTATTGAAATGTATGTGCTTAATTTTGGTATCAAGAAAAACTGAGTCTTGCGTTTAGGTTGCTTACATTTACTTGGGCCTCTCATATATTCACCCGTAGAAATATTATACACATGTAGATGCATCCATATATTTGTATATATAATTTTTCCCATAGAGAAAATGTGTAATATATCCAAAGAAATAAAATGAGACAGTTTGTGCAGCAGGTCAAATCTGAATTGTTTTAGAGTCGACTCTAAAGAAAACCCCGATATTAGCTGTGTTTCTTCCAACGCGTGTGTGAATAAAACGCCGTTGCATCAGAGTTTCATTTTTTACTCAAGGGTAGTATAGTTACACCGATATCTCAAATTGACAATAGTGCTTTATTGTCACAAAATTTCAAGGTCTTATGACGCTGCAGTAAAAAGTTACAGGATGTCAATGTTGCAAACTTTGATAGTTATACTACGCTGAGTATAAAAGTTAGTGAATTTTGAAGTTGCATCAGTGTTTCATTTTTTACTCAAAGGTAGCACTGTTCTACCGATATCTCAGATTGACAATAGTACATTATTGTCGCAAAATTCCAAGGTCTCCAATAAAAATTTACAGCATTTCAATATTGCAACTTTGATAGTTATTTTACGCACACTTTGAAAACAAATTTTATAAATGTATTTTATTTATAAGTGTATAATTTTCACAAACTACATTTATTTTTAAATTTAAACTAAATGTTATCACATATTTTTTTAATTACAAACCTATTTTCTTCATTCTCCTTTTCGATTTTTATATCATTACAGCGGTTAATTCTTAGTTTACACTTTTTCTCGTTCACAATAGATAACAAAATTGTATTGACAGCACTTCTGTTTGAGGCGCTAAAGAACAAGCGAATACAAAAAGCTTGCGTTAATTAAGCGGTCAATATGTATGCAAAAGCTGGCGTTTTATTCACACTCGCGTTGAAAGAACACAGCTATTATTTAGTTAATTGGTACAATAATTGGTATATTAATTTTCCACAAATATCTGAGTTATATCTAGTCGTTTGTGATTTGTAAATAGTACCAGGTCATCAGACCTTAACTAGGATATTTGTAGTGAGCATTGATTACAATAATAACAAAAACTTTTTAAAAGGTCTTATAAGATTACTTATTAATTTTATATGTTGAATTTAAAGAAAGATATTTTTCGTTCAAAGTAAAAACGTCTATGAAATTCACTTGTGCAATTATAGGGTTTTTAGTTTTGTTGCCGTAAAGCACTAATGTCTTGGGCCACAGTAATGTTTCTCTAACTTTTTTCGCAAGACAACAAATCAAGTGCAATAAAAGTGCTTAACCTCGGTATGTTTTTCCCTTATATATTACCTACCGGCTATTCGTTGAGGCTATTTTGTCATTTAGAGTCAACATGCAACAAGAAGTGTGGAACAATTTCATGTAAAAATCACAATTCAGGTCGCGCTTTTGTAGTATTACGTATGTACATATGTAAGTTTTCATGTGTGTTCCTTTATAGATATGGTAGTATTATTTATAAACTTTTAACATATTTATACATAGATCCATTTAAATTATGTAACTTAAGCGAAATACAATTGTAGTTTAATCTCATATACATAACCCTTTACACACATATATGTACAAATATATATATATATATATATATATATATATATATATATATATATATATATATTCTTTTTTCTCTTTTTCATTTCTTTCTATGTGTATGAACCTTACAACAACTCATTTAAACTAATTTTACGCCTTAATAATAAAAAACAAAAACATTTATCTTCGCATATCCTTGTGTATGTAACAAACATATGAAATTTCTTTTAATGGGTTTCACTCATCTTGTTCCAATGTTTGGTTCGTGTATGTTCGGGCGCGTGTTTGTTTCGCCTCATCTCGCCGCTCCGCGCCTGCCAACCACAATTTGCAACTGGTTTACAACATCAACAACTGCATCTATTATAACTACCAATATTGCTGCCTGCCATCCACCTATCACCTGTACCTGTATCTGTAACATTATCACAAATCACAACATCATAATACAAACACACATTTTCCAAACAATTGCGTTAATTTTAATAATTTTCTTAAACAAATTATTAATAAACATTAAAAAAACAAATCCGAAATTATAATGCAGTATGTGGTTAAATGCGTTGTAGTTGCAATCAAAACAATTGGTAACATTATGTTAGTTACCTATTTGTTGCAATTTATGTTTGCCGTCATCGGAGTGCAACTGTTTAAGGTAATTATTTGTGATAATATTTAAAGAAAATCTCAACAAAACAGTTTCCAAGCAGCGTAGGTCGACCGACAATCGACTTTGTTCGGTTACTGATCAAATATTGCTAATTTAGTGTACCAAATATTTATACAAAAGTTTACAAAAGTCAAAAGTAATCTATTAAACTCTACTGTAGACATATTTACGCAATAAGGGTAATATTCACTAATCCGGCCCGAACAAACCACATGGTATATTTTTGTACAGAATATTGTTATGTCTAATTTCACAAAGCTTATGAACTATTTATTGATTGTATAAAAAATTTGAGATCGGTCTGGTGATATTGCCATTTGTGAATTTTCTATGATACACTGAAATATTTACACATGACTTAACACCGTTTTGAGATAAGATTGTCAAACATTATTATATATGTTACTATAGAAAGATATAGAAATGGTACAAGATTATAGAATCTGACAATTAATCAACTGAAACAACAAAGCGAAAATTGTAAAAAGGGCTCAAGAAGCAACAAAGCATATTCAGAGATTGTAAATACCATTAAATCTAGCTAAGCATTTTTAAGAGCATTTGAATATATAATAATATTATTTATATTTAATTAAATTGTTTATAAATGTTTGGTTTAACTTGTATATTTATTTGCTGCATTACACTATTAAAAATTCACATGTTCGCTTTTGAAACCATTTTATGTGTTAAGAAAAGTATTATAACAATTATGTTAACAGTAGTGTTATTGTGTTATTAATAGGGCTAGCCCAGGCATCTGAGGCATTGGCGATAATTGGGTTGTAGTTCTTTAATAAATCATAACATATAATATTATTAATTATATATGTAAATATGATATACATTGTATATGGGTTTTCATTGTATATTCGGGACACTGTTTTTAAAATTAGTGTATACGAGTAGATGGGGAATTCAATTTCAGATGTTACGAAATTAAATTTGGTAAGCAGCGGGCGATGATTTACCAAACTTACTATACCAGTTGATCGTCAATACTAGCTGTATTTCTTTCAACACGAGTGTGAATAAAACGCCCGCTTATGCATACATATTGACCGCTTAGTTAACGCAAGCTGTTTGTATTCGCTTCTTGTTTAGCGCCTCAAACAGAAGTGCAGCCAAAACCATTTTGTTGTCTATTGTGAATGAGAAAAAGAGTAAAGCAAGAATAAACTGCTGTAATTATATAAAAAGCTGTAATTATATAAAATATAAAGTGTATTATCGTATATTAATAATACCAACGCTTGCTCAGAATTTGCCATTTTAAATTTTTCCTGTTCCTCTTTAAAATTTGCTTACAAATGTGTATGTCAAAGCATTCTAAATGTCGAATTCAGTGCTGCCAAATTCTTAAGTGTTAAGCGATGGGTATTCACACTCGCGTTGAAAGAAACACACCAAATGCCGCAAATTTTAAAAGTGAACTCAATTGTGAACTTAATTTTTTAAAGGATTCATTTGAAAATTTTAATTAATGAGCTCGGCAAAAGGTTAAAAAAGCATTTAATCCACAACCAAAAATATCTATGACATCTAATAAAATAAAATTTTTAAGGTCAATAGAATGAGTACTAGAAACTGCTGGAAACCAAATACTGTAAAACTATAAAGATGTGTGCTACAACCAAACATAGCTATAGCTGGGCATTCAGGAATGCCATGCCCAGATCTAATGTCAATCAAAAATTCAATGTTATATGTCGATCTAATAATTTATATTAAATGTGAATAATTGTGGAAATTTGTCGAGTACTGTGAAAGTGGAGTTGAGGATTTTGTGGTTAAAAATACTTATCCTATATACATATCTCGATAGAACATATAACCAAATACCAAAATATAAAATGCAACCAAAATTTATCAATAAAACGTTGAAACGATTTTTATGATAAATACAAATTTAGGGTTGGGAAAAGATACGAAGACACGCTGTTCTCGAATATAGAACAAAATGTATTAACTTACCATAGAAATATCAAAAAGGAGCTTGCGTGGAAAATAACTTATTCAATTAATAGTCCTAAAAATTCTGAGTCGAACCTATTTAATATATTGTAATTTATTTTGAAACTAAACAGGCAACAAATTGTCTGAAAATTCAAGTGTAACAATAAGACAATCGGTTAAAGCACATCTGAAGGCAAGATCGACTGTTACGGGAAATATACAATTATATTTATTTTCTTTCTTTTATTTCACTTTATTATTGTAGGAAATGTTTGAAATGTAGTTTCTTATTTTGAAGTGTACATAAAAGTTGCATGACCTCTTTAATTTTTCTTTTTTTTATTTGGTTTTTTAGGTTAGGCTAGGTCAGGTTATCGTGGTAGCCGGTCTATAGACCAACTCACTCAGATCACCATGGGTCCATTGTGATACCACCGCGTAACAACGCACCTCTGATTTACTCGTCGAACCATTTCGAAGCCCTAATAAAGCGCAGGATTTGTTTGACCTTCGCGCCAGACACTTCTGTAAGAGAATTTTTTTTTTCACAGTTGTCAGATTGTTATAACTAAATATGACCTATCAAATTTTTGTATGAATATAGACTGATTAATTGTATATTGGGAGTTAAGAAACGGATGAAAGACTTAGGTGTCGTCTTTAGTTCAAATTTTAGTTTCAACTGTCTTTATCATTATAGGGTCTCAAAGTCCTACCAAAGAGTATACATACATAGAGCTCGCATGATGAACGAAGTAACTTTTACAAAAATTCACGCATAGCATGTCGTTTCCCCTTACCGCTGACCGATATTTGTGAAATCGCCTTAACTACCATTTCACAAAATTTGGAGTGATTCAATCTCTATTTAGGTATACTCTTTGCTCCTACTCGATGTTTGGCGTTATTAAAAAAACCCCAAAATTTCAAAAATCCTGTAACAATAAAGACACTTTTTGTCTCATATGTTCGTAGTATAATGGAATATTGTATTGTATCCATTATTTGGAGCCCTTTTGACGAAGAATCAAATCGCAACGAAGGAGTCGAAAAGATTAAGATACGCGTGTAAAAAAATGTATCGGCCGCAAGAATTAACTTCTTACGATAGCAGAGAGAAGCTTTTAGGTTTTTTATCCTTGAAAGATAGGAGAATTGTAAACTCCATTTTATTGCTTATCATATATTAACAGGTAAAATTAAATATATACAGCAATCAAATCATTTTGCATTGTAAAAACAACCGATTTTTATTTGATGAAACTAATTATGCCTCAAATGAACTTATTAGTAGATTTATTCGCCTTTGTTATAAGTATAGTAGCTCAATATACTTTAATATAGAAGAAAATCGTTTAAGGTTAAGCCTCTTTATATTATTTAATTAAATCTGTAGCTATGATCAGTATACTGAAATACATAAATAAATGTGGCTATTAGAATTGCATCCGCGCATCCAGTTCCACTTCTTTTTACAATGGTCATGAAGTTAATATATGTAGCAAAATTAAAAACCAGAGCTGTCAGTGATTTTAAAGGGATTGAAACAGGAGTTAGTTCAAATGAGATACAAGAAGCGTTCAATTTTTAAATATTTAAAATCATATCATTATATAATGTAATCAGATATAATATTATATATAATATAAGTATAGTAAAATTGTAGATTATTTCCAAAACTCATCCTCCAAGTTACAAACAGAGTTTTGTAGAAAAGGTTCACAGTGGTATAAAAATTTAAAAAAAGAAATGTGGTGGAAATGTTAAGAGCCACGCCCGCTATTGATACATGTTGAAATCTGAGGACCTATACACAATTTCTGGACCAAATTGTACGCTACAAAAAACGGAATGATCAAATAAACGCCACGCCTCTCACCCTTATAATCAACTCTGGGCACCACACCGAAAAATATCCAAGAAATGCTCCTAATGACTAATCACTCGCACGCATAAGGGTAAAGGGTATCTCGAAGTCGGTCTAACTCGACTACATTTTTCTTTTTAATTTTCTCTTTGGCTCAATAATTTTAGGAGCGAACATTTCGGAATCCATTTTCAGTTGTTTACCATATAATGAAAAGCTTTTTTGATATCGGTTTGGGAAGTTAATACGTTGAATAAGTAAGAACCGTCCTCAGGTAGCATTTGCTCAGCTTTCGTCTTATATGTTAAAAGTTAAAAATGACCTGTCACGACTGTCTACAGAGCGTTGTCAAGTAATCTGTTCAATTTTTAATCCATCCACACTGGTCACACCCAGGTTTAATATGATGGGAGGAAATAATCTGTGATGAAATACAAAAGATACACAAACTACAACTTTACAATAAAAATGCTTCCTTTATTATTTTGTTATTAGCTGTTTTTTAACTTTGCTCCCGGATACTCTATTAATTTTTGACATACAAGCTGAAAGCAAAGTGAACTCTCTGGTACCTTGATGTATATTGACTAATAGTATTTACACATAACGATATATTTATATACTTGTGCACCGTGATGTTCTTATATTCGAATATATATATATAATTGACAATAGACTAGTTTTGATTTAAAATAATTTTTTCATGTACAAGATATATATGTAATGTATATGTAAAGTTATTGTTAAATATGGGAAAGTAAAGCTAAGAGGTGTTCTTTCGTTGGATTACTTAGTTGACACAACTGTGTGGAAACGGTTGGATTCCCTGAGTAGATCTACGAAACAAAAGGACATTAACTATTTTTTTCGTACACAACATAAATACTCTGTATCTGTGAATACTTTATTTGCTTCATTTAGTTGTAAATATGTAACTGTTGAATGTTTATACTTAAATATAACAATAACAAACATAAGTTCAATTAACATCCTTATAGCTTTTATTAACACTCAACAACATTCTACTGCAAAAATATATTAAATTCATTCATATACTAATTTTGAACTTTTGTTTTTTCCTTTTGTGTATATTACACTCGATTTTCATAATTACAAATCTGAACAAAGTCAATGATATGTCACTGAAGTTAAGAAATATCGACAATTCGCCTGTAATACTCAGCAAGTTGGCGCAATGAAGCTTGGAAAAACCAGTATATTTTTTTAATGAAATACAATTTTTTATAACATTATTCACGCTCCAAATATTTGTCCCATTTATATTGCTTTACTTTATTTACTTTTGATATAACACAAATAGTATTCTTAAAAAGTTATATGAAACATAACTACAATAACTGCTGTAAAATATATATACTACATACTACAGAAATCTGCATGGGTTCATTCATTCATTGCCGCTGACCCATCTCTTCTTCATCATGGCAACTCTTTCCATATTATTTAGGTAATATTATTTTGGAATAAGCTTTAGAAGATACCAGCGCTCCAGTGACTGCTCCTATTTAAACTATCCTCATGAGGTAGTTTGGTTACTAGCTTGCAACCGCACATAGTGAGTTCATGATAGCAAATTTTGCATTGGTCATTCTCACTCACTAATCTTCTACGCATAGTAGTTTCATTCAAAATGTAATAAGGCACTCTTGCAGATATCTGCCAAATAGCAGTATATATCTTCAATTATAGTACTCGATTGAAACTATCAAATATATAAAATTTTGTGCATCCAGCTACAATATTAGCACCCACCATTTAAAATTATTACAACTATGTGTTTACGGTGGTATAATCGACTTTGTTCAGCAATATATGCATTCGAATTATCGTTTAAAATGTGTCAACACATTTGTAATTTTAAATCTTGCAATAAATATTTAATTAATATGTATTTTCTTATATAGGGTAAATTTTTCCAATGTACCGATGGTTCTAAAATGTACGAAGAAGAGTGTCAGTAAGTATATGTTAATAATTTATCCTGCACCCAATAGTTATATTTTATATCATCAGTGGCACCTATTTAGTATATGAGGACGGTGATGTACACAAACCACGTTTAAACAAACGCGAATGGAAACTAAACCGATTCCATTTTGATGATGTGGCTAAAGCAATGCTGACATTATTCACAGTATCCACCTTTGAAGGTTGGCCAGGGTGAGTATATAAGACATAACTTAAATCATTCGGAAGAACAGGATTTCAGATTCAATTAGTATGTACAGTTTATAATTTGAATGTAGCGGCTACAGATTAAATTTAATTTTTTGTTTACTCAGGGCTACTTAAATAGTTATTACTACGGAACTTATTGAAAGTGGGTTGTGGATTTTGGCAAATACATACAAATATTTATTTATCTATAAGCCGATAGCCCTGGCAGCTAATGCTTTTGTTATAATTTTAATTGTAACTAGCTGACCACGCAGGCGTTGCCCTGCGTGAAATTATGTGTTTTGAAAAGAAAAGAAAGTTGAATTTATATTGTGTTGAAAATCATTTATTTTTGATTTTTCTACATTTTTTTCAATGTAACGCAGCTTGATAAACAACATTTTTTGTTTTCTATTCCGGTGCGTAAATGTACAGAGAAGATAGTTTTCCAACTCGTGAACATGCCACGTATAGCTGGCCGTGTGAAAAACATGGCATTTCCAGATTTATGCCACACACTTCCAACGACTGTCCTTGTGACCTGTTGATTGTCATCGCAAATGCAAGTTTCCCTGGAAACTGAATACGTTTGAACTGAAATGGCAAATCGTTGGAACTCAAAGGAATTCGTGGAATCAAGCATTCTGCCCCCTTGTAAGTCCCTTTCAAAATTCTTGCAACTATCACATTATTCGATAGCTGCGTCACAATCAGTCGGGTTCCATTACACAGTTTCGGCGCATGAATATTGCGAAGCATAATAATGACAGATCCAACTTTGAGACGCAAATGATGCGGCGGCATGCCAGACAAATCCAAAGAATTTAGAAATTCCACTGGATAATTCACGGTTTCGTCTTCATTTTCAACACGATCGATCGATTTGTATGAGCGCAAATCTCCCGAAATTTGACTTTGAATCGTCCAGTTTAAGTCATTAACATCGGTATTTTTGGCAGCTAAAATTGCGCGTGCACTCAACCAATCGTAGTTACGATAATTTTGGCCAATGTTCGGATCAACATTCGTGATGAGTTCAGCTTTCGTTGAAGTGAATTGACAAATGGCAGGTGGAATTGATATCAAACCACTGGAAGCATCAACTGGAATTTGCCCATTTCCAATTCTTAGCAGTTCTTTAGAGAAAACTTCTGCGGTGCTATCCTGTTGCAGGATCGTTCGCATATTCATAGTCAATCGTATGGTTTTCACGTACCGCCACAAATACGATGACTTGAGACATGCGTTCAATTCATCCGCCGCTATTTATTTCGGAATAACAGGAAGTGTTTGTCGAAAATCGCCTGCTAACAGTATCATTGCGCCACTAAAGCGACGATTATTATTCCGCAGATCTTTCATTGTTCTGTCAAGTACTTCTAGAGACCGTTCCTGGGCCATTGTGCACTCATCCCATACTATCAGTTTACAATTCTTCAACACTTTTGCCATAGCTGATTGTTTTGAAATGTTGCAAACAGGTGTTTCGTTGATTTGCATGTTTAACGGAAGCTTCAGTGCCGAATGTGCCGTTCTTCCACCTTCTAGTAGAGTTGCAGCAATCCCAGTAGATGCGAGAGCCAACGCAATGCAATTTTGAGATCGTATTGTTGCCAAAATGAATGATATTCGGAACGTTTTCCCAGTTCCGCCGGGCGCATCAAGAAAAAATAGTGCACCGTTTCCATCATTGACAGCCTTCATCAATTCATCATACGCACTCTTTTGCTGCTCATTCAATAATGGAACATTTCTTTGTACTTGTTGTTCGAAAGTTATTCTGTCGTATGCACGCTCACGTTCCAATTCACGATTCAGTACATCTCTGATTTGACGATTTGGCGCTTGCATATGAATTTCAGTCAATAGTTTGCCACTCATAAGCAAACACAAATCTTCAATCAACACCAATGCTTCATTGTAGATTTCATCGTTCATTTGCAATTCTGAATTCCATGTTGCCACTCGAATACGATGTAAAATGTCTTCGGCAATGTAATTTTGGTACGTATCCCATAATTGACGCGGATTTGAAGGCTGACATGTCGAAATGATCATCGCGAAAAGTGTGCGCACTTCAGTGGCATGCGCAGTAGCATCGTCCATCGTTTGATTCCAGTGATTATCATGTTCCAGCAATTGTAATTGCTGGCATGCTTCTCGAAAGTTGCACACACCGTACCATTCACAGTACGCAATGACTCATATGAAGTTGAACCGCCTACATTAATCAATAGCAACCGAAGGTAGAAGCAATCGTCGTTTTTCGTGTGGATTGTGTAAATTCGCCCTAATGCATTAGTTGAGAACACACCTGGATGTCCATCTACTGGTTGGCCTTGCTTTCTGCGTAACCATTTCTTCGACGATGCATTCCATGTATAATATCGAGGCATTTCCGAATAAAGCAATGTTCTCGCAAACGGATCACTGGCGCAAGTTGAGAAAAAACTCGTCAATGTTGTTGCTGGTGGTGTTTCCGCTCGCTGCACTGCATTCTCTGGGTTGAAATACACTCTTTGGCCATTCTCCAAATGAACTGCGAGATGCACAACAGTCGGAAAACACTCATGAATTACAAAATAAAATATTCTCCAAAGCGCTTCATTGCAGTTCACGTATCAACCCATTTGATACTTGCTGATCTCATCTCGTTCAAGGCCAATAACCGCCATGTCGCTTCCTTTGGTGGCGTACTTGCAAACGTATTTGATCGATTTCACAGAACTGCAATACTCAACATTGATATGAGTTTTGAATGTCTTAGACAATATTGGCGAATATGGTACGATCCATGTGTTGTCAACTTCGATATTCACTCCTCAACGACCGCAATGGCTCTGGTGGAGGAAGTAACTCTGGTAATTTCACTTTTCCGCTTGCGCAACACAATCCGGCCGGTTCTTTAGGAAATTTCAGTGCATCGCAATGCGGGCAAACCACAGACATCGAACCAAATCGAACTGATGCGTGCGCACCGTTTTCAATGTCCGGCTCATATCGAAAGGCTGCACGTTCGATATTCAAATTTGGCAATCGTTGTTGTTGCTGGCGTTGTCGGTGAGCAGCCAAACGTTGTTCTCTTGCTTCATGAATTACCTGAGCACGAACTTGGCTTCTTCTCAATCGTCATTGTAAGCTTCGTGAGCCTCTTGTGATTGTCGCGCACGATGTTCAATCATTCCGATTCGAGCAGTTTCCCTTGCAGTAGCATTTTCCTCTTCCGAACGACGTGCTGTATAATTACATTGGTCCGTTGTACGTCGGGAACGCCGACCGATATTAGCGCGACCTCTTTGTGGCATCGTAACAAATTTCAATCTGTAATTGATCACTTTGTATGAAACACACATAAAGTTTTTACGGAATAATTTTCAATAATTTACCTTTTGAATAGCCGAAATAAAGAAAGCAAACGACCGAAATGGAACGATTCAAATAATTTACAAATCAGCTGAAGAAATAACACAAATAAATTCCAATGGAAATAAGGTTAGGTATTCACCAACAAACAAAAATAATAAACTCACTTTTTTTTGTTTGAAATGTCAATAATTTCACTCAAAAACTGATGATCCACAGATTTAAAATCAAATATTTCGTGAATGTAAACAATTTAACAATTTAATGTAATGAATTTAACTCGAGAAATCAATTAAAATTTGGAAAAATGTCAGAAAGTCAATTGACCGTGTCCGCACTATTCGAATAAACAAATCAGAAAGAACAAACAATATACGCAGCTGTCAAAATAAATAAGCGTCTACAGCTCCATCTGTTGAGTTATTGGAGTATCAGTCAGTGCTTACAACACCAATATGAAACTAAATGTGCGCGTGCAACACCACGTACATACAAAAAAAATGAGATCAAAAAGTGAGATTAGGTTTTTCTAATTTTCGAATATTCCGAATTTTCCGACTTTTCCGAATGTTTTGAGATCGATAGATTTGCAAGAAACAATTGGAAAAAAAATGTGAAGAAAAAAAATTTTGTATGGAAAAAAGTCCTTTTGGAATTTTTAAATTTTCCGACTTTTCTTCAGGAAGAGTATAAGGTTTTTATTATTTCTAAACATTCCCAGATCCACAATGAACAACCTCTGAAAATTCCATCAAGATTGGTCCAGCCGTTCTCGAGCCTTAGAGTCACTAACAAACAAACATTCATTTTTATATATATAGATAAATTGATTTATGAGTTATTCTGATCACCTGATCAGGTTTGCCAAGAAGTCCAGTCCAAGGAGTAGATCATTAACAGTCGTCACAAAGTTTTCACTGGCTTTCTTAACACATCCTTAGGTTAGGTTAGGTTAGGTAGGAGTGGCCGTCCAGTTTGCCAAAAGCACACTTGAGCACACATAATGACCCATTGTGATACAACGGTGTGGCGCCGTTCAAGCACTGACTAAAAAGTTCCCTTACTTGGGATGGTGATAAGCTGCGCAAGGACAGCGCCAGGAAAGGCACGACTCCTCCATCATGTTGCAGGAAACCATCCTGATACTTTGATGAACATTGCTGTGACCCTAATATTAATGGATGACAGCTCTGTCAGGCTTGTAAGAAATGGGGCACCAAAGTGCGAATTGTTCTTCTGCTCAAGGATGGGAAAAGAGGTGGAGAACCGCCTCGTCCTCCTCCTCGGAACCACAGCCGCGGCAAAAATCGTTTAAGGATAGGCCTAGTCTTTCTGCGTGATTTCCAAGTATGGAGTGGCCGGTCAAAACCGACACACTTGTCGAC
Organism: Clusia tigrina; assembly: GCA_920105625.2. Taxonomy (NCBI): domain Eukaryota; kingdom Metazoa; phylum Arthropoda; class Insecta; order Diptera; family Clusiidae; genus Clusia; species Clusia tigrina. The sequence continues at coordinate 61,144 of CAKKTE020000529.1, forward strand.
AGTGATAAGCGATTAAGTCGAAGAAGTTGATTGGTTCTGTTTTTGTCCATTCTTGCCCAAGTTAGTCTAGCCGTGTGGCAGGATTCCTCGTTAGTCCAGGATTTGTAGGCGTCAGCCAGATATTTCCGTTTCCGAGCTTGGCTGTTGCCAGTGGAATGCCGATGTTTACGGAGGGCTGAATTTCGTGCATTAGCTTGCCTGCCTTTGCAAGTTCGTCCGCCTCGCACTTTCCCGGGATTTCGCTATGTCCGGGAACCCAGACTAGGTGCACCCGAGAGTAACTTGGGAACTCATTTAAAGATGTTCGACATTCATGACTAGTCTTGATGTGGCCGTGGAGCTGTCTGAGAAGATAGATACGTCGACTCACTACTCAGCATCTATTTGGCTACGTGATAAATGGCCATGACCTCAGCTTGAAAAACGCTGCAATGGTTTGGGAGAAGTAGGGAGATGTTTAAGTTCAGCTTGTCGGAATAAATACCTCTGCCGATTCTACCTCCAAGCTTGGAACCGTCGGTGTAGATTTCGACTGTTTCACCAACGATTAGTTTTTTTGAAGTCCAGTCGTTTCTGCTTGGAATAGTGAGGTCGAATTCCCTGTTCAAATCGGGATAGACCGACATATAATCGATAAAGTTGGGGACAGGTGGATCCTGATGCAGAATAGAAACATGGCCCATGAGGGTTATGCGCCAGTGCAAAAGAGCGTGAATTCTAATCGCTGTCAACATGGCTTGTTGCTTAACCAGGAGCCCCGAGGAGAGCCAGTGCAGCATGGCAAAAAGGGTTTTCGTAGGTGTGCTACGAAAAGCGCCAGTCATCAGTAGAGCAATGGATCTTCTGATTTTATCGAGGGGTTTGATATTGCAGGTTTTTTCGAGAGCTTGCCACCAAAAGACCGACCCGTATAACAGGTTTGGTTCAAAGATGGCCGTGTAGAGCCAGAGCACGACTCGAGGGCGATGTCCCCATCGTGCACCAAGAGCTCTTTTACAGCAGTATATAGCGCATATTGCTTTACGTGCCCTCTCAGCTAGATTGGCTTTCCAATTAAGCTTTGGGTCGAGAATCAGGCCTAAGTACTTAACGTGTGTCCTCAAAGAGAGCGGAGTACCGTTTAGACTAGGCATTGTAATCCTTGGAATTTTGTACTTCCTAGTGAAAAGCATACCCTCAATTTTGGATGGGTTAGCCCCAAGTTCGAATTCACGACACCAGTTCGACACAATAAAAAGCGAATGGTTAAGTTTTTCGGTAAGTGTTTGGGGGAATTTGCCGGATGCCGCGATTGCTATGTCGTCCGCATAGGCTGTAACTTTGCATCCAGTAGATTCCAATCTCAACAGTAGTGTGTTAACTGTCAGGTTCCAGAGGAGGGGTGATAAAACACCCTCTTGTGGCGTGCCCCTGTTAACCACCCTCCTTGATTGGGCACTGCCGATCGTGGAAGTGATGAATCTAGATTTTAGTAAAAGCTCTATAAATTTAAGAAGGCCTGAATTCAGGTTAAGATTATAGAGTGCGGAAATGACAGCGTTCCCTCGATGTCCAGAAATATGGCAAGTGTGAATTCCTTGTACGCCAAGGATTTGTCAACTTGAGAAATGAGAGAATGAAGTACTGTTTCAACCGATTTGCCTTTAGAGTAAGCGTGTTAAGATACAGAGAGAAGAGAAGGGTTGATCGATGTCCTGATATGTAGGTCAAGAGCTCTTTCTAGAACGTTAAGAAGAAAGGATGTTAAACTTATGGTTCTGTAAGCCTTAGGTTTGGTGTGTGAGGCCTTCCCAACTTTTGGGATGAATTCGACCGGAGCCGTGCGCCAGCGTAAGGGAATATATTGCAATCTGAAGCTTGCACTATATATATATGTAGCAGCCATGGAAGGATAATCTCTTCCCCATTTTGGATATCGGCAGGAATGATGCCGTCCGGTCCGGGGGACTTGTATGGCTTAAAGGTTTGAATGGACCACTCAAGGTGACTTTTTGTCACTTGGAATGTGGGGAGGCTATCATGGGAAACCTGCTCCACCTGGTAGAGGGCTTGATCCGCTGAGGCTAAACTCCCTGGGAAGTGGGTGTCTAGTAGGAGATCAAGGGTTTCGGCGCTTGAGTGAGTCCAGCTGCCATCTGGTTTTTGGATACAGTCAAGGGCTTTGTTAGAGGAGTGGAGAATTTTTCGAAGACGGCTAGCCTCGGACGTCGATTCAATGCTTTCGCAAAATTCACACCATGACGCTCGTTTCCCTCGCCTAATGGCGTATTTAAACACTTTTTGTTTATTTTTGAAAGGGGCCCAATCAGCTGTAACTTTAGCTTTGTTGAATAGCATTCTACAAGTTTTGTGAAGGCTTCCAATTTCCGAGTTCCACCACGGAGGTTTAGGTTTGCCCCGTGGTTCGGGAGTAATGCAAGAGATATGAGTGGCTTTTTTAAAAGCTGTGGTCAGATCGTCGACCGCCCGATCAATGTCGGGTCAGTTGTGGATAGTGCTGCGAGTCGTTGCGCATGACCCCAGTTTGAGCCGGAAAAGAGGCCAGTTCGTGTTTTGCCTATTGACTGGTTTAAGAGATCCTGTATTGCCTGTAGTCTCCCTCGAGTCAATGTCAAAGGTGAAATAGCAGTGGTCCGAAAAGGAACATTCCTGGGAGACAAACCAACTGCTTATCATGTTGGAATATTTATCGCTTATGAGGGTGATATCAAGCACTTCCTTCCTGATGGATGTAAGGAAGGTCGGCTCATTTCCCCGGTTAGCAATGCCTAAGTTATTTGAAATGATAAAGTCAAAAAGACACTCACCTCGATCATTTGTGCCGGAGCTGCCCCATATTTCGTGATGGGCATTGGCATCGGCGCCGATGATTACCGGAATCTGTTTGTATGTCTGGTGGCGGAGAGTCGCCATAGTCATTAGCCATGTAGTTAGGACAGGAGGAAAAATCCAGAAGATCATGCTACTGGGCCTCACTACCAAAACTTAAACAATGCAAGCTCATGATTGGGGACTACAACTCAAAACGTGCAGCTCTATGTCTACAGTTAAGCAAAACAATTTAAGAAAGCGGACAGGTCACCTCACAGGCCACTGTCGTTTAAGAAACCACCTCATGAAGCTGGGACTCTCACCAGTAGACGCGTGTAGGTTCGGCACCGAGGCAGAAGAGACACCAGATCACCTTCTAATGAACTGCGAAGCCTTAGCTTGCAGTAGCAACAAATATCTGGGGCATTACTGGTCCCAGGGCAGAGACATCAGAGCAATGATCCCCAACTCAGTGCTAAATTTCCTTAGAACTGCTGGACTAATAGAATACCTTTAATAGGTATATGCAGGAGGAGTCCAACAACAAATTGGTCGAGGTACGTTTCCCTCTTTATTTCATTCATACATACATATTTACACTACAACTACTTTAAAGAAATAACGAGCAGCTTGAATTGAATACTTTTTGGGAATTTTGTGAAGAGATTTTTGAAATCCTTACTTTATATTTGCAGCCAATGAGTTCATGTCGTTTAATTCGTGGGAGTCGTTGCGCTAGGCCTGTAGTATTGAGAAGCTTCCTGGCTTCTTGGTCCACATGCATCTGGAACCTCGTAGAGTAGGCTTCTACTTGTTTTTTAATTTCTTCAAATTGAATTAATTTTTAATTAGTGGATCCAGTTAATATCAAATTGCAAATTAGCACAGTAGATTATTTATTTACGATTTTATTATATCCGGGTGACTAAGGAGAATGTGTAGCTTATAATGGTAAGGTCGAAGCTTGCAATTCTTTATGTTGGTAATAGACTTTTAATAATTTTAATATTGTTTCAACTATAACCATTAATTATAAATATTTTTATTTTATTTCAGCCTCCTATATGTTTCAATAGATTCAAATCGAGAGAATGGTGGTCCCATACACAATTTCCGGCCGATTGTGGCGGCATACTATATTATATATATTATTATAATTGCCTTTTTCATGGTGAATATATTCGTCGGTTTCGTTATTGTCACCTTTCAAAATGAGGGTGAACAGGAATACAAAAATTGTGATTTGGATAAAAACCAACGCAATTGCATAGAGTTTGCATTAAAAGCAAAACCAGTACGTCGGTATATACCTAAGCATGGTATACAATATAAGGTGTGGTGGTTCGTCACATCGTCATCCTTTGAATATACAATATTTATATTGATCATGATAAATACGGTAACACTGGCAATGAAATTTCATAAACAACCAGAGTGGTATACGGAACTTTTGGATGCTTTGAATATGATTTTTACAGCGGTATTTGCGCTGGAATTTGTCTTTAAATTAGCCGCATTTAGGTTTAAGGTAAGTGTGCCTCAATTGTATGTTAAATTTAAGTATTGTTAAAGTTTTCGGGTACTCGTAGAATAAGAAAGAGATGCGATATAATAATATCTAATATCGTTTCCGAAAGGGTTTTCGAAATTATGTTAATATTAGTTCTTCTTATTTGTATTTGCAGCAAGCGTTCAAATGAAAATTGATGTTTATTATATTTAGGAATATCATTTCGTTGATCAATGGAAGTACTCTATAAATTACCTACAAATCACCTAATTTGAATAGGAAATACTTCATAGCAACTGTTTTATCAGGGTTGAAAGATATGCTGCACTCTTAGATTGTTCAGAAATGTTTCTCAGAAATATCCAAAGTTCTTTCGTGATAGAATAAAGTATGATTTTGCCTTTTTGATCTGCGCTTTCCTCTTATATTAGTTGCGATTGCTAATCACAGCTGTTGAATCGTATCTTTATCAACCCTTGAACTCCAGTGCAATTCCTTGGTGCTACAGTTCACACCTTCGTCTGCCAAGTGATTTGATCAGCCTCCTTTTTTCCATAGAATCCGGATATTAGGTAGGGAGATAAAATTTCTTTCGAAACAAAGAGAAGAAGGAAGGTAATCAATATCACTGGGTATGTCCGTATGGGATTATAATATGGTCGCATGTCCATACGGAACAGCTTTCCATTGTGAGCTCGCCTTAAGCCAAATGGCGGAGCATGCCGCTAAAAATTTGCAGAAAAGATCTAAGGGTGGCAGATATAGTATGATATCCAATGCCAAGATTGGCGTGGTTTTCATAGTGCCACTTATTGCTAATTCTGCTGATCTCTGTGCCTTACCAAGTATTTTGTAGTAGGTCCTTTTCTGCATTGCAATCCACCAGACAACAGTTCTCTTTTGCAGGCATAAAAAGATACCCCAGCTTCCTAGCTATTTCTAGGGTGTTTCACTTCCAAGTAAGCTTTCTATCATTTATAAGACCCAAGTATTTCGTTTCTTCTAGTTAGGGAATGATTTTATACAAATGTCGGTCCCAGTCTCATAATTGTATATAAATACAGCTTTTTTATACATTTTTAAAATGCTAACAATCCCATTGTCGACATGAAGTCACTTCAGTACCATTATTTACTTTTTATTATTGACATATTTTAATACAATAAAATTTTTCAGAACTACTTTGGCGATGCATGGAATGTTTTTGATTTTATAATTGTGCTAGGAAGTTTCATAGATATTGTATATTCCGAAATAAAGGTAAGGATAACATAGCTAATAGTTTTGTTCCAATGGTTTCTTTCAATATCGTTAATTTCTTATGTGGCTAGTAATAGTTTACGAGTAGAAATGTTTAGGTTTCTATATTAAAAGCACTATTAAATATGCCGATAGAAATTCCCTCACACGGAATATTTTCTCGGAGGCGTCATGAATGATTTTAAATCAGTGGTGGCTAACTCTCGATGCAAATCTTATGACAACTGGTACTAACATTGATCTGCAATTACAGTATTGGCCTGTACGAGAGAGCGCGAAATTGCTGTGCAATCTAAATATAACGAGATATAACCTCAAAACGTCGATATTTCAAAAATATTTAAAGCAAAACTGAAAAATATCTGTTAAACATACGCAAAGCTCTCGCTGAGCATTCTTTTGTATAGTGCTTTAGTGACTTTTTCTAAAATCAAAAGGACGAATATGAAATTCTCAATCTTTTTTAATCCATTTTGAACTCATTTTATTTAATTCAAGATAATTAATTTTCACTTATTTTAAAAAAGAACAAAGACACATCTTCAGCAGCTACTTGTGATATTGTGGAAGGATGTAAAGGAAAGGTTAAGGCAAGTAATATTGGCAAATAATTTACATGCAAAAAAGTTAAATGCCAAAAAACAGGTAACCAAATGTTTATTCCCTTCGCTTGAACTAGTAAAGTTCTACTTCAATCTCAGTGAGTACAATTTCAATGCAATTAGATTGAAAATAGTGTACATGTAGAAAATTACATACAGCTACTCTAGTACTCCGTACTCTAGTACTTTGTAATACCAATTTAACTTTGTTGCATAAATCTTTTCTATAATATTGAAATTTTTAGTAATCGAACTAACATTCTTTTGTTTTGTGAAACAAAATGACAGGCTGGCTCCAATCTTATCTCCATTAACTTCTTTCGTTTGTTCCGCGTGATGCGTTTAGTGAAATTGCTAAGCAAAGGTGAGGGCATACGCACCTTACTATGGACATTTATTAAATCCTTTCAAGCGCTTCCGTATGTGGCTCTATTGATTGTGATGCTATTCTTTATATACGCCGTCATTGGAATGCAGGTACTACTTACTACATGTCTTCATAGAAGTTCTTTGCATGGTGGTGTAACTCGATATTCTAGGCAGATAACGCGGGTGCCCAATCTTAGCAATTCATTGTTCACAAAGAGAATGCGAAGCGTTCGTAAAGTTTGATTCCCTCTATATGCACCATCATGTAGAGTTATTCTAATATGTTGTAAGTTAGCTATATAATATTCGAAACTCTATCCTCTTTTAGGTTTTTGGCAAAATTGCTTTAGACGATGAGACATCCATACATCGTAATAACAACTTTCAAACGTTTCCACAAGCAGTTCTGGTACTTTTTCGGTCGGCTACCGGTGAAGCATGGCAGGATATAATGATTGACTGCTCACCAAGGGCTGAAGTGCGTTGCGATGAGCATTCGGATGCAGTTGGCGATTGCGGCTCGAGCATAGCATTTCCTTATTTCATTTCGTTCTATGTATTGTGTTCTTTTCTGGTAAATAGGCCAATTATATACACTTCAACTTATACTTTTAATTTCAGTATTTTCTCTTTTAACTTTACTCTACTTAGATTATAAATCTTTTTGTTGCGGTTATAATGGATAATTTTGATTATTTAACGAGAGATTGGTCTATATTGGGACCTCATCATCTTGATGAATTTATACGACTGTGGAGCGAGTACGATCCCGATGCGAAGGGTCGTATCAAGCATTTGGATGTTGTTACACTTTTACGTAAAATTTCACCACCATTGGGATTTGGAAAATTATGTCCCCATCGCATGGCATGCAAGCGTCTTGTGTCAATGAATATGCCATTGAATTCAGATGGCACTGTGCTGTTTAATGCCACCTTATTTGCAGTGGTGCGGACTTCCCTGAGCATTAAGACTGATGGCAATATTGACGACGCCAATGCAGAATTGCGCGCCACTATTAAACAGATATGGAAGCGTACAAATCCTAAGCTACTGGACCAAGTGGTGCCACCACCTGGAAACGACGAAGAAGTTACCGTTGGTAAATTTTATGCTACATATCTAATACAAGATTATTTTCGGAAATTCAAGAAACGGAAAGAGCAGGAAGGTAAAGAGGGACAATTAGATAATAATACAGTTACATTACAAGCTGGCTTGCGAACTTTACACGAGGTTTCGCCAGCATTGAAACGTGCCATTTCTGGCAATTTAGATGAATTAGCTGAAGAGTCAGAACCGATGCATAGGGTAAATAATTCAAAATAAATCCTTACCGTAGGTTTTATTTGGTTTATTTGTACATATCTACGTCGTTTAGAGGCATCATACACTCTTTGGAAGCGTGTGGTCATCATTTCGGCGTCGAGGAAATGGTACCACTTTTGGCCAGACGTATAATAAAAAATTCCAAATTAATGGCAATATCAGCGATGGTGTCGGTTCATTAAGGAAATTGGCACCAGTTGAAGGCAATACTACTACAGATTTCTACTTTGATGGACCAAATCCTATTACAAAAACTATAGCACAAGCACGTATCAGCAGTAATTTTGAGGTGAATGTTGGAGATGATCTGCGCATACTTAGTGAAAATATTTCGCTACGTCCACTTGTATTAAGAAATGGAGGTAACAACGCTGCCACAATTTCCAACAGTACAGAAAGTGGTATCATAGATCAATCGTGTGTATTGCCGAGAACCACTCACGGTTATGAGTAAGTATAAAACAATTTCACAGCACATCAGTAAACTGGGAGAGAAGACCAGCAGTGCAGGATTTATTGAAACTACAGCGGTTATTTTATTCAATAAAAAAATTCAAGGGAGTTGCACAAATTTTTGGACTTCTGGTGATTTCTTAATTCTTACTCTTCTCATTAACAATGGTTTTCATTTATTTAATAATTTTTAAGCCTTTCTAATGAACGCAATTTACACTTTTTGTTGTTTTTGCTGTTTTGCCGAATACGATTTTTCTTTCATACCTTGAATATTATTTTATGTACAGAAATGAAAATAGACTTATTTCCTGATTAATAAATTAATTTCTAGTACAGGGATTTATTTGAATGATAACATTGGGATAGTAGCACCATTTTCCTTAAGTTCTTGATCTGGCGCGAAAGTGGCTATACTCCCAAGGTTATTGTTTTGGTCTTCAATCTCTGTCTTGGAGAACTAGTGTATTTTAGGCATATTATCGGCTGCAGAAAATAACTATTTATACTTATACTAGAACTTATGTAATAAGCGCACCATTAACTTGGTTGAGCGATTCCGTAGGTAGGTAGGTAGGTAAGGCGGCCGCTGGAAGGGCGCACTTATGCCATCATTGACCCTTGTTATACCGCATGAGACATCAGGTCCCATCCCTTTCAAAGGTCCAGCCATTTGGAACTTTAATTAAACCGTTGATGGAGCTAATCTTTTTATTTGAAATTCCGTAGCATCCCTAATATTCATGCTTATATCATTTTTTAAATGACATATTTTACATCTGTTGTATGATACAGTTTCATCTCCATGATCGCTAGGAAATATAGCTGATCGCAAAATAAAAGAGGAGTTAGGATGCTCTGGTGATGCCCTCCAGTGATGACTCGAAGTACCTCCCCAGGATGTAGTTTACACCGAATATCATTGTAGACATCTGTACTTCCTCTATGCGTTCTGGATCACTATTTGGTTGTATCAACTCGTTTCCTTCTGCATTTCTTATTATAGAATACCAGTGAATTATACCATCCGGAGATGCTCTGTTACATCTTATTTAACAAGTCGTTCGGCAGTTCTGGGCCAATATTTACAGTGCAATTCGTTGTAAATTTGTTTATTCCCTGTTCAACAAAATGTCTTAAGAGGTGACTTCGCTGGAAGTATGCATTTGGTATCTTTTTATGATTGATTTCTCCCATATAATCGGTTGCTACGAGAAATGCATTAAATATCTTTCTCTCATTTCTGTTTCATTTACCGAAGTATTTGATGTTATCATTGAAGTATTTGACTCTGAGGACTTTATTAAATGTTTTTAATTTTGGTCCCGTGATTGCATTTCACTACCTTATCATTTGCTCTAAATAGCTTGGCGTAATGGCGGTGTTAGAAATTTTTAAGAACACATTTCGTTATTTCTTATTTATGTGACGCACTGCGGATCCTGGAACTTAATGCAGTATTTAGTAAGCTCGATTTTTATCGTCTGCATTGTGTTGTTGACTCCAACGAAAAGTGGTATTTTCGCTATATATTACACCTAATGCTCCTCGTCTGCTTATCATTCTCTTTAACGATGCCTCTGTCTGTAGTGAGACCTAATTTAACTTTATTGCTAGGTATGCAAAAATCTATATTAGTTTTCACACCTTGAAAATAAACTTTAAATGAGTAGAGGTCCTGCATAGTCCGCACCATAAGTACTTCAAACAGCCGTAGATACTTGACTTGACTTGACAATGCTAGTTATCAGTATAATCCAAAATCTATTTCGAAATTGGTTGATCATCAGCCTGACTCCTCAATGTAATGTGGCGATGTGTAAGTTAGTTCACGGGATTCCCTTGATCGAAAACATTGCTTTGCTTAACCTATCTCGAACGTTAAGAAACCCTTCATTATCGACGTAGATACACAATTTTGCTGCTCTTATTTAACTGTTCTTTGTAATCCAACATTTTAATGTATTTTTGGAAATATTGTTGCATTGGTTTTACTAGGGATTTCTCAGCCTTTCGAAATATATCCATATTGCCAATAATTCTTCCCTTTTAGGAAACTCGTTCTTAAGATACCTGCCCTTATCGTAAGCAACATGCCGTGACTTGCAGCAGATTTTTCAGTGACGAGAATATACTCTAAAAGCCGTGTTCTTTGTTTTCAATGATTTCAGATTTGCTAGCAACTTATCTGCTGAAATGATGCCACTCTCCAGGAGTCAATCACTTTGGACGAAGCCATTTAATTGGGATTTCCTTAAAGTCATAACCAAATGTTCACCTTGAAGGATTGTCGAATCTCCATTCGATTTGCTACGAACGCCACCTATTTGACCGCTTAAATAAAACTGTTCTTCCGTCCTATTTCTTTTCGTTGGTGTGCTTGCTTGAGAAGCATTTCACATTCTCTTTCTTCGTTTGATGTTTCTCATTTACAAAACTGCAACAATTGTTCGTCTCCATTTCATTTGTTAATGTTCTTCGAATATGATACCGTTACCACATGGGTCGTTGCTGCTAATCCGCCATCATTCCAGCTGTTTTCTAGTCCTTACTTCGGATCTCAATGATATCAAAGAATTCTCCTAGCATTAAGATTTCTGTCATTGTTACTTTGTATAACTTCCAATATTAAAAATTGCCTCACAAACTGGATTAGCAGGCGTCGCAGTCAAATAGTTGATGATTCTGGCAGAGTCTGATTTTAATTAACCCCACGGATATTGAATTGTTTCCATTTAACTAAACTGGTCATTTCGAATAACCAGCTGGTCAAAAAGCTCCTAAAACTCCACTCTTCATATCTCACCACTAAATATTGGTAGGTTAAAGCAAATGTTGCCTTCAATATCGATATACTCTTCACAGCTATGAGTTCCTTATTGACAGTCGCAGCTTTATCTGGCGCTCATAGTGTTTTTCATGCCCATGCAATTGGTAAGTTGGCTTTGATTCCTTTGGTGGTATATTCGGTTGATCTTTTGCTAAAAATATCATTATAATGATATACTACGAACATCCGTTTTTGATAAGATGGGTGCCGCGTTTGCACACAGTGGAGAAAAACGGAATCGCATAACAACTTCGGATCACTGTTTGGAGACTGTTGACGAAATATAAATCTATCACTAAATACCAGAAATGAAAGAACAGTCAAAACAGTGGACTTCACTCGGCGAACCCGCTCCAAAGAAGACGAATAGGGCTCCATCGCCCGGAAAAGTAATGGCCACAGTTTTTTGGGATTTGCAAGGCATCATCTTTACCGCCACTTTGGTGAAGGGAGGGACGATCACGAGGCAGTACTATGCTGATTTATTAAACCGATTCAATACTGAATTAATGGAAAAATGCCCCATTTGGGGAAGAAAAAAGTTGTATTTCATTATGACAACGCACCAGCTCCCTCATCCGCAATCACCACAGTAAAACCGGCCGAGTTACGCTAATTGCTGCCTCATACACCGTATTCTCCAGATTTGATCTCATGCGATTTATTTCTGTTTCCACACATGAAACATATTAGTGGAGAGCGATTCACGTCAAACGAGGAAGTTATCGCCTTAACAGAGGCCTATTTTGAGGACTTCCACAAATCAAATTTTTTGGATGGCTTGAAAAAGTTAGAATATCGCTGGACTAAATGTATCGATCTAAAAGGAGACTGTATTGAGAAATTAAAAACAAATTAAAAACAATACAGGTACTTCTCATACACTTCATACTTTCTATCTGTAGGGCACCTTTTGAGAATAGCATGGGTTTTTGGTGGAAGCAAAGCTTGTATGTAAGATAGCCCATCATGACACACCTTGCAAATAATTTTTATCTTTCTTTTTCTTCGAAGGCTGTTTTTATCTCTTTATTGTGTTTAGTTATGAATCCATATTTATACTTTGCCACCAAATTTTGTATATCGGCGTTTTCCAGAGAGTTTTGAGAAGATTTATAAAATTATTGGTACGGATATGACGCACATAGTTCCATATGTTGTGGGTTCACACCTCACGCTTGCCCATTTTGAATCAAATATCCCTGTTGATGCTTCCTCTAAAGAACTCAAGCCATAATACGAGTATGTATTACAAAACTTGAGAAGAATTACATAACTGAAAATATATTTCAAACATATATTATATCTTACCTTTATTATCTTTGACCATTTTTCGTCGATATATTGCTACGAAATTGCTTTTCTGACAATTTTACCAAGCTCCATATATGGATTCGTATCGCTGGATTGTGTAATAAACACAAGTCTTCAGTTAGAACAATTGGCTTTATTAGTATTCGTCCAACTTACTATTGGCTTTAATTCTTTTTGCTCGCTTCTCACACTTCGTCTTGGCTAACGTTTGCTTCAGTTAGTAAGTTGTTGCACAATTTTCAATTTTATAGTTACATCCGCTTCAACTACCCGTTGCTAACACGATGTCCGCTCTGCAATGATCACTGTCCAACTACCCCTTGCTAACACGATGTTCACTATGCTACTGGTTAACTGCTTGTTGCTAAAACAACGCTCAATATGCTTGCTGCCACTCTCAGGATTCGGCTATGATCACTTTGCCATTTCACTGGTTAGCTGATCTGCTACTACGATCTTCACTCTCGGCTACGTTCACTGTTTCACTGCTGCTGCTACTACATGTTCACTTATTGACTTTCACTTATTTACTGATCCTGATGTGTTGTGTCATGTACATACCTCTTGCACACTAGAACCTCAACCAGCCTCCGAACGCAGTTTCAAATGCCTTCACGCGTGTGCATTTTTAGGGGTTGAAAATAACGCTCACCATAAAAAAATCAACCAATCAGATGGCGTGTTGTTTTCGTAGCAATATATTATATAGAACGCAGGTAGTTTTTATTTAATTTTTGTTTGAGGAAGTAGAATAATTTATAAAAATTTGTATTTATTGATTATTACAAAATAATTCAATCAAATTAATATAAACAGCGTAAAAAAGTACGTAAGTAAGTCTGTGAAAACCATAAACTCCTAGCTCTGTCTTAGTTAGTATATAAATCCCAGGGAGAGTCGGGGAAAACCTTAAATTCCTGGCTCTGATTAGTTAGTATATAAGTCTCAGGGAGAGTCGGTGAAAACAATAAACTCCTGGCCCTGTCTAGTTAGTATATAGATAATAATACCTAGCATTGCTGCTGCGATGTGTCTTCGTTTTGATGCTGAAGAAAAGAGACTGAGTTCTTGGTGGTGGCTGCGTTTATAGACCAGCCGCAGTGTATGGCCTCCAAGAAGTGTTGTAGTGCGGGAACCGTTGGCTTTGTTGTATTTGTTTGCCCTAGGACCTTCAGCACCTTGTTGTTGTTTTCCCATATCGGGTAACATATTTAAGCATATTAAATATTTTAGACACTATTTGTTTTCTTCATCTCTTCTTTGTGGTATATCCATACCGGCGGCACCAGTAGCGCTCCAATTATGTTTTCCTGTTGTTGTTGGTAGGGTTTCTATGATGATATATTGACACGGTGGCGAGTGTTTATGTGTAACTTTCATATTTTATCAGTCAGTGATGCCAATGAGGCCATTATGGGTTTAGGGGATTTTATTGTGTGAGAAAATTAGTTTATACTTTTTGCTCATCACAATACCACAATTGGTTTCTCTCATATTTCAAGTGATACGATTAAGGGCAGAAACTAAGTTTACACAGTTTTCAGTAGTTTGCCAAACCTTTTCAGGGTTTCCAACTATAGGTTCTTGTGAAGAAAGTTGATTTGATGGAATTTAATTCTTCGCTACCACAGTCCCTTAATGATTACTTAACTGGTTCCATGAAACCCGTACGAAACGTATCTTTAATGTCATATTTATGCTAAAGAATGACATGTTTTTATATCTCATTAATATAAAACCAGCTTGATTTACACAATATTCATACCAAGTATTTTTCATATTCAATTGTGTTCTTTTATTTCAATAAACTTAAAAAAATTTTAAATCTACCAAATTTTATTTCAGTAATTCAAATCGCCGTTTTTTCTTGAGTCCTTATAATGGTAAGAATTTCGCAGAGTATTTAGGATTCCTTAAAACATTTAAAAGTTTTGAAACTAACGGAATAATGAAATATATATTATTTATAATGGGAAACTGCGCTTTTGTAATAACTAATACAATAATAAGAATTAATAAATGAAACAATTATGATATAGAGAAATGCTGCTATAAGAAATTGTATATTTGGAATATCACATACAACAGTGATTGGTTAATTTTATTAATTTTTTTTATTTACAAATTTTGTGCTTTTTCTAAATTAACCTGAACTATCAATTCTCCCAAAAAGCATTAGTTTTATTCTCCACACTGCTTTAAAACATTATCCAATTTCCAGCTGTGATGAGTTCCGGAAAAACGTATAGAATTTTACTGAATTTTGTTGCATGATATATTTTATTTATCTATTGAGCAAAGCCATTTCATTACAAAACGAATAGTGAATAAATATTCTTATCAATATTCATGACTAAACGCGAATAAAAATTATGAATGTTACATTCCAGGATTCATTTGAAGCTTTTACGATTTCATTCAAGGATATCATTGCGCAGTGATAATCATTAGCGATGTTGTGTCTTTCTCTTACTCTATGAGACATGGACGACAAATCGTAATGCTTCCGCATAAATACGTAATTCATGCATATTTTCCAAAACTTTCGAAAGCAGGCAAAATAAATAGAAGCGCTGTGACACTAGAGTTCAGTTGTGAATTTCTAATAGGACTGAAAAAAATATGTAAATATGTAAAACTGTAAAACTATTCTAGAAAATTAATTGAACTATTTCTTCTTAAGTGAATTGTCGATTAGTTAAGCCAGTTTAATTAGAATTGAATTAACAAACAAAAGGTATGGCAGATGCCGCACGAATAAGTTGGTAATTTTGGTATTATGTAATATTTATTAGTTTTTTTTTTATAAATGTTCGTTACATTAATAAATAATGAAACACGTGAACTAGTGTTTTCATTTGTTCCGAAATAAAGTGTAATTTTAGAAATACATATTTTTTCTGTCCCGAACAATTATTCACAGACCGCTACCAAAAATTTGATACTTTTCATAATTTTAAATTATTAAATAAAAGAAATGATAATGACTGAAAAACTAGTAGACAAAAGTCCACTTGCAGATCAACGACATTCATTTACAATATGATTGATGTTAGAATAAAACCATTTACGAGGTGTGATCAAAAAAGAACCGTTATTGTGTGATCAAAAAATAAAGTATTTATTTATTCATCAACAACTAAAGTAATGAAAGTAATTCCCCTCAGATATAATACACTTATGCCAGCCTTTTTTCCAATCCTCGAAACACTTCTGAAACGCTTTTTTTGGTATCGCCAACAGCTCCTGTTTCGATTTTTCTTTTATCTCCTCAATCGTAGCAAAACGCTTTCCTTTCATCGGTGTCTTCAGTTTTGGAAAGAGGAAAAAGTCAGCGGGGGCCAAGTCCGGTGAATACGGTGGTTGAGGCATGATAACGGTTTTGTTTTTGGCCAAAGACAGCTCCTGAGCGATGTCCATGCGACGTTGTTTTTGCTCAAAACTTAGCAATTTTGGAACAATCTTCGCTGCCGCACGTTTCATGCCTAAAACATCCGTAAAAATTGCTTGGCATGAGCTGAACGATATGCCAACATCATCAGCAACCTCTCTGATAGTGATTCGACGATTATCCAAAATCATTTTGTTCACTGCGTCAATGTTTTCATCGGTTGTTGACGTGCTCGGGCGATCAGGAAGAGCATCGTCATTCATTATCTTCTCGGCCTTCCTTTAACCGGCCTTATCTTCTCGGCCTTCCTTAAACCGGTTATACCACAATTGAACTTGTGTTCTGCTCATAGTAGAATCGCCAAAGGCCACAGTCAACATTTCAAATGTCCTTGCGCATTTAATTTCATTTTTTACACAAAACTGAATACAGTTTCTTTGATCCATTTTTTCGAATAGTACAAAATCGAAGAGCACACCAAAACACGACTAACCTTTTTATCTGTCAAAAACAAACTGACAATCCAAAATGGTTGGTATTGCCAACATACTCGTATATAACCAACATAACAGAAAAAAAATGCGAACATCGAAAATACGTAACTCACGAAAAGATGAAAAAAACGGTTATTTTTTGATCACACCTCGTAGTTTTCTGAACTCAGTCCCATATACAACACTCAAACTTCAAAGTTTTCCTGAGAGGGTTGCACTACTCTGCGAGCAAAGAGGATACAAACAAACCCTCGATGAGCTATGAATGCTGTCACTAATATACCAAAACAAAACAAAAACGAGTAAAGAAGTCTGAAGTCGGGTTAGACCGACTACAAAATACCCTTTACCTTTTCTTGCACGTGCGAGTTCAACAATTGGGATGTTTTCTTCATAAATCATCATTAGGAGCATACTAACGGTAATTTTTGGTAGGGTACCTTGAAATTATCATATCGACCCCATTACCTGTGTATGGCTTTGTAGTGTCAATATAACCACTAATATATAATTTCGTCCAAAATTATTGTATAGGTCGTAAGTTATAATAATATGTCAATAGTGGGCGTGGATGTATAAATAACATGTCCATTTTTTGTGTGATGTTTAATGTTACTACCCGCAACCTTCCTGTGAAATTTCGTTGATAAATCTTTCATAGGAGCACAGTAGTGAATTTTGGCTAATCGTGGGCGTTGCAGTTGTATTTTGATCTCCATATTGTGCACACACATTATTATGGACCCATTGTATATTTCTGCAAATTTTTATTCCGCTGGCATCTATACGAGCATAGGTAGGCTAATTTTAATTTTATACCCGAAAGTTCCCTATATCAAAAGTGGGCGTGTCTTTTCTCTGATCAGCCCCCTTTGTTGCAGATGGCTTCGTAATGTCCAGATGTTCCTTCCCGTAAAATTTCGTCCGTAAATCTCTACCAGATAATAAGTTCTTAATATTTGTTAATAGTGGGCGTGTCAGTTAATATATTCGGCCCACTTTTTGCATAGTCTTTAATAGGACCCACATCTCCATAACTGCCAAATTGCGACACGATTCCATCAATCGGACCGAAGTTATAGTCATTTTAAAAAAGGTGAAAAAAGTTCCTCATATGGGAGGCAGGGCCGTGCGCACGGGGGGTTTTGGGTGTTGAAAAACCCTCACCCCCAGAAGGGCTTTTAGCTACAATAAAAGGGCTTTTAGCTACAATAAAATGTAAATACATATATGTACGTGAATAAAAATGTAATCATTCAATTATACGATATAACATACGAATCTGTGCATCCACTTGTTGATAGATCTCTTTGAGCTCCTCTCCTTTTTAAATGAAATTTGATTAAAACCGACGCCCCCACGAGCAAATCCTGCGCACGGCCCTGATGGGAGGTAGGCGTGGTCTTTGTCCAAATCGGCCAATATAGCAATCTGGTTCTGTATCTTTGTCCAGACTATACTTTTGCAAAATTTCATTAAAATAGCTCTAACGGTGTAGAAAAAAGTGGCCACAGACGGACAGACGGACAGACGGACGGACAAAATTAAAATTGCTTAGAAAGTGATTCTCAACATATCTGTATATATATGTCCATACCTACCACGCCTCATTCTTGAAATTTCAACTCCTCTCAAAAACACAAAGTTAGTATACCCTAGTTACCTTTTTTAAAGGTAAAGGGTATAAAAATGTTCATTATTTTCTGTAGAAATAAAAACTAATACATATAATAAGCAAATTTATTCCTATTACTTATTTGTCGCAATGTGTGGTAAATTTTGAGTCCCTTCGCTTCAAACGAACTATTCCCCAAATACCAAAAGTATGATCAAACAAGGAACTCACAATTGTCATCAAATTTGAACCTCTTAGCATTATTGATAGACAAGCCTAATGATGACAAGAAAAAGTATGAACATCGCGTCTTGGAATGGAAAGGACTTTTTTAATTACAAATAAAATTGATATACTGCTGGTTTCGGAAAGAGGCTTCACAGAAAAAGCTATATTACAATAAACCCACACGAATATACGGCAATTATAAACAGCGGTAAAGTTAAATCTTTCGAACTTTCGAATGTTTCGAAAAATATCAAACGGAAATAATACAAGCGACTTCTATTTAAATAGACGATGCACAGAGAAATGCTAAATTCTCTGCAGTTTACAACATAATATAAGATTATAATAAATACGTACAGTACCTTGGAAACAAATTAATAGCTAGAGGCGACTGCACTAGAGTTGGAATTGGTCGTTCAGCTGACTGATCCGCTCATTCTCGTTCACTGAGCATATTGAACTATGTCGTTCACATAGTTCAGTTGCTCAGTTAGTCTAGATGCGCTCAGTATGTCATGAATGTTAAAATTTGTCACTTGCTCACCTACTCAATTTACTATTTCGTTCGTTCGTTCGTTCATAAAAAGTGGAAGGAAGCAGAGAGCAATACCTGCACTTGGCGCTTTTTTTGTCTGCGTTTTCAACAAAATGTCCCCATATACCACTGTATTTTTTCGAGGAGCCATTATTAAAATATTTCAAAGATTTCAAATTAACTGTAAACAATTTTAACTTATAAATAAGAGTATCAAAATTTTGGTATTCCCTATGTCCCTTGATGTTCTAATTAGAACGAAAATAAATACATACTCGTATATCATCATAAAATTAAATTTACACAATTCGAGATAATGTTTGTGTGTATATTCGTATGTCTGCTCATATGAATAAGTGAACAAGTGAAAAAGCGAGCAAGTGAAGTTCAGTTAGTTCAGTTCAGTAAAACAGATCAGTTAGTTCGTTCGGGCATTCACTAACCAAGCCAAAAATAAATATTAGCGCTCAATAATTACCAACTGAAAAGCTAACGAGTAAAGAAGTCTGAAGTCGGGCTAAACCGTTTTCGAAATACCCTTTATCTTTAGTGTGTGTGCGAGTTCAACATTCAGAAAGTTTTCTTCATAAATCATCATTAGGAGCATATCTACGGTAATTTTCGATAGGGTACCTTGAGTGGATTATAATAGATGGAGACGTGGCCTTTATCTTAATCGACCTAATTTTTGTAAATGTCAATATACGTACTAATTAATATAAAATTTCGCCCAAAAATATTGTATAGGTCTTAAGTTAAAAAAATATGTCCCTAGTGGGCGTGGTTGTCAAAATATCACGTGGTGTTTAATGTTGGTACCCGCAACATTCCTGTGAAAGTTATTTGATAAATCTTTAAAAGGAAGCTAGTAATGATTTTTGGTTAATTTGGTAGTAGTATTGCGATCCCCATATTTTGCACACACACTATTATGGACCCCATGTACATTTCTGCCTATTTTTATGTACATTTCTGGAAAATTCTAATGTTATACCCAAAAGTTACTTATATCAAAAGTGTGCGTGTCGTTTCTCTGATCAACCTCATTCTTGCAGTTAGCTTTATAATGTCCACATGTTGCTTCTCGGAAAATATCGTCCACAAATCTCGAATAGATCATAAGTTATGAATATTTGTTAATAGTGGGCGTTGTAGTTCATATATACAACCCACTTTTTACTAATGTTCAACATCTGCACTACTACCAAATTGCGCAACTATTCCATCAATTGGAGTGTAGTTGTAGTAATTTTAAAAAAGATGAAAAAAGTTCCTTACATGGGAGGTAGGTCTTTGTCCAAATCGGCCCATATAGCCAATCTAATCTAGAACGCTCCTCCGTAAATATTATTGATATAACATATATAATTAATATATTTATATAAATCATAAATATTATCAAAAAACGATTGGGCTTCTTTTAGAGAAATGTAGAAGAGAAATTTAAACTTAAAAGTCTCGCCGTTAAGATAGTGAATACTATCTTAACGATGTTATATGGCAAGCGGCAGCAGATTCAACCCCACATTACAAAGAGATACAATTACACCAATAATTTGTTGACCTACAAAACCCAAAATAAAACTCAAAAGAAAGCTACTTCAACTGGGGCAAGTAACTAGGTCACCTGGTTTGAAGAGGAGGCTGAATAAAACAACAGCAGAACTAAGTGAGCTTTTACAAGGTGAAAACAAGAGGGTCTCGAACATCATCAAAAAACCTAAGTGCGGAAAAAAGCAACAAAGAACATAAATATTGCAGTGCTGTATCGGCCTCCTAAGAGGCAAGAAAATCGTTTCTTAGCAGGGAAGTTTTTTAAAAAAGCCAAAATCTTAGCTGAACATTTTACAGAAACTTTTCAGAATGAAGCAGACTCGACTAACCTTGGGAAAACAAAATTCCATATCGGTAATACAATCGATAAATAAAAAATGTGACAGTAAATGAAATAAAAGCGCCGGTTGAAAGCAAAGGTAGTAATAAAAAAAAATCAGCCAGTTATAATGGTATAACTTGTAAAATACTCAGAGAACTTCCTCACAAAGTAATAATTTAGTTCAGAAATAACTTTAATTTAAATATTAGGAAAGTACTTTCCATTAACCTGGAAGGTCACGTAAATCATTTCAATACGAGAACCGAATAGAGAGCAACTATGGCAAACTCTTTTATGTACATAATTTTGCTTCCCACCCTCTCCAATCTATTTGAAATGCTATTTTGTGAAAGGCTGAAACCTATTATAATAGAAAACCATATAATTCTATATCATTAATTTGGATTTCGATGCAAGCACTCTACAATTGAACAGGGTTACCGAGGACAAACAAAATGGTAAATACATTGATGACACAAGATATTGTGCGGCAGTATTTTTAGATGTTGCGAACGCTTTTGGCAGCATGTGGCACAGGGGATGATTAAGCTACAGAATTAATTATCATCAAGCTATTTCACGCTGAGAAAAAATTCACTGAGAAAAAATTCTTCTACGTAAAGTACAATGACGAATGGACTTGGAGAGTACCATCTGGGAGTACCACAGAGTAGCGAATTAGAACCCATTTTATATAATGTATACAGCTGACAAGGCAAAGGAAAGCTGGCAAGAAATATTGTTACGTAATTGCCTTCCAGACAATTTATACCAATCTCAATACTTGGATTCGTTTCGCTGAATTGCGTAATAACCAAATAATTCATTCGAACAGTTAGAATAATTGGCTTTATTAGTATTCGTCCAACTTACTATTGGCTTACTATTGGCTCGCTTCTCACACTTCGTCTTCGCTTATAGTGTGCGTCAGTTAGGCAGTTGTTGCGCCAAACATTTCTATTTACATCACTCTGCAATGATCACTTGCTAACTCTGGTTGTTAATACGACGCTCACGCTGATTGCTGCCACTCTCAGCATTCGGCTATGATCCTTTTGCCATTGTACTGGTTAATTGATCTGCTACTGTTCATGCTAATGTTCAGTTTCGGCTACGCTCACTGTTTCACTGCAGCTGTTACTGCGATGTTCACTTGGTCACTTTCACATTTTCACTGATCCTGATGTCTCGTGTGCAGTCGCTTATATACCTTTTGCACACGAGAACCTCAACCAGCCTCCGAACGCAGCTTCGCATGCCTTCTCGCGTGTGCATTTGTAGGGGTTGAAATCGACGATCACTAATCAGATGGCGTTTCGATTTCCTAACAATATTATAAAGAATATTTGTTCTGGAAGTGGCCATAATATATTGTAAACCCAAATTGTTCAAATAATTTTACTAATTGTTGAAAAATAGATTGTAAATAAGTTGGGGAGAAAAAAATGTACAGTTGTAAATCATAGAAGATGAAAAAAATAATAATCAAAAACGAAAAGCATGGAATAACAATAAAAATAATAATAGATACAAAATTCAAATAATTCAATCTTGTAACGCGTTAATTCTGGTTTATCCTCAGAGGAATCCAGGAGTCGTACTTAACTTTATATTACGCAAAATCTAATGTTTAAAATCTATGCTATTGTATTTCATGATTTACTAAAACTAAGTTCTTACGATAATGGATTCAAAACCCTAAAAAAGGAAGAAACGTTGTGTGAGTGGTAAAAATACCCGAACAATTGCTGTTTTGTCGTGGATTCAGTCTTCGGAACCGATGCTTCTGGTGTCTTCGAGGGAAGTGTGTGTTACTGTGGTTGTGGAAGAAAAGAGCCTGGGATGCCGCCGAAATAAGGGAGCATTTTACTCCGTTCATCATCGTCAACGTTATTTTTGTAACGTTTTAACTTTTCTCTCAATATTTTAGTGTATGCTTAATTTGTTATTATTATTATGTTATGTTGTTTACTGGAGCAGTTACAATAGATGGACGATGTGACCTATTGTTAGTACTTACGTGTATTGATCGAGTGTAAGTTTAGTTCCGCGTGGCTTGTGTTTTGCCGACCCTACTCCATCGACGATGAAAAATGGTGGTAGCGTCATGGCGGAGAATCACTCGATTGATGTCTCGACTTAATCGTATTCGGGCTCGTATTGAAATTTCCCACGCCCCTTTAGATCTCTACAAAACTTCAACTACTAAGTTCTATGGTAAATCGGGCCATGTAGTTCTGCTAAATTTTTTAATGTGACATGGTTCTATCGTGTCTCTGCGATTTAGTGTTTGTGACTAGTACGAAACGTACCTTTAAAGTCGTATTCATAGCAAATATTGAAATATTTGTATTCTCATGAATATAAAAGCAGGTGGATACATAATATCGTAAGCCGGGAAATATTTGTTTGCATGAATTGTTACGAAAATGTGTTTCTGGTCGATAGAATAATTGGTTATATAAAATAAGTTTTCTTTAACAGCAATTCACTTAAGAAATAGTTGACAAAATTTAATTCACTACTAAGATAAATAAATTCCACTTTTACTTCTCAATTACTTATTATCGTATCTGCTTTGAACTCACAACTGACCTTAGCTGTGTTTTTAATATTCCAGATTACTCTAACTCTTAAAGAATTCAATCCAATGAACACAAGTAAAGAAAGCTAAAGTCGGGTTAAGGGCCCTGGGCACTATCAAAATATTCTGACAATCCTAAATGTGTGTAGGTGCACTCGGCATTAGTCGCGAAGCATCGGCTCACATGTACAGCTGATGAAAATCAAATATTTTTGATATTTTATTTTATTGATTTTATGTTTGTATGGGTGCGGCAATAGTTAACAAGCAATTTCTCAGTTACGCTTTGGCCGTGAGGAAATGAACACATGCGCGGATGAAAGCGAGTGACAACTAACTTCTCGGAGAATGCATCTATTTGCATCTCAATGCCCATAATAAGAATTAACTAATAAAATTTCATGAGTAAGGACATTTCTTTTCTTTAACCAGTCTTTCATCCATTATTTTCTTTTATTTTTGTTTGTTTCAAAATAACCTACTACTAGTAGCAACGGGAAATGTTCTTCGTCCGATGATTATTCCATGACCGCACCCTATGAAAGCAAAAATAAAATGAGCTTTGACAAATTATTTTGGGGAGTGTGCGGTACGCGTCAACTCACACATATGCAATGATTGTCAAAATATTTTGATAGTGCCCAGGGCCCATTAAACCGACTTCGTAATACCCTTTACTATTAAGTATGAATGTAAGTTATACCATGGTGATGTACAGTTTATTCTTATATCATCATTAAAAGCATGCCTAGGGTAATTTTTGGTAGGGTACCGAGAGGTGATGCAAAAGGTGCGATGCGTGGCCTTAACCTGATCTCCCAATTTCTTGTGGGTGGCTTTGTAACGTCAATATACTTTTTCATATAAAATTTAGTGCAACAATTTCGCATAGGTATGTTTTAAACATACATTCGGTAATAAATATTGGTTAATTGTGGGCGTGGCAGTAGTAATAATCTGTCTACATTTTCCATGCAAACTAGTACAGACCTAATGTGTAGTGTTACCAATTGTGTTGTATTCATATATCATGTATAATGTCCACATACTAATTCGCAGAATATTTCGTCCCTAAATCTCTTATAGATCTAAATTTAGGAATATATGTTAATAGAGTAATAGTCGCAATAAAAGTATACCGCCCACACTTTACATAGTGTTTAGTAGGACTTCTATCTACAAATTGACAAATAGCTAAAAACTATTCCATCAATTGGACAGAAGTTATATTCATTTAAAATATATGCCAAAAGGTGGCATATATGGGAGATTGACGTGGCCTTTGTCCAAATGGACTCATATAGCAATATGGTTCTATATTTTTGTCCAGACTATACTTTTGCCAAGTTTCATTAAGTTGTATCTAACGGTGTGGAAAAAAAGTGGCCAGAGACGGACAAAATCTGTAGACTTGCTGTTTGTCTGGAGTTAAAGGCATGGATTCAGTCTTCCGACCGAAGATTCTGGTGTATTTATGGGAGTTGCCTGTTACTGTGGTTGTGGAAGAAAAGAGCCTAGGTTGCCGCTGAAATAAGGGAACGTATTCCCAGTTATTACAGATTATATACGGGAGCCCGTTGCACTGTTTACTGCAAGTGGTGTTGCGGGTTTTTTTGATATATTTAACGAGGAAAAAACTTCTAAAGACAGAACCCCGTCAGTGCGGGAGTCTAACTCCGCTAAAACCTCCTCTCGTCATTGCGGTGTTTCCCCCCGGAAACACTGATTAGGATTTACGTCGGGAGGCAAGCAGAGCATTTACTGCTCACACGTCAATATTAGGTCTGTCTATGTGTCAATCCTATGTACCTCGAGTTCCGCAAGGCACTGGCGATTCCGTTCAGCGTACCGCGCTCGTTCTAGTAGTGGCAGCTGCCGAGCATACTGTGTCCCACTTAGTGAGCGTATCGCACATATGCTTACATTGGTTGTCCATTGTTCCTCTAGGACAACACCCAATATCTCCCGGGCGCCCTTAAATTGCTGGCAGTACAATAACACGTGTTCAGCGATCTCATGTATCCCCGGGTAGTGAGGTACCGCTCAAAGAGGTACTGCTAAAAGCATCCGTGCCACTTAGTAGCTGGCACATAGTGGTTACCTAAAAAATGTTCTTATGCATGGGATCACCCTGAAGGTCCATCTACCTTGTAACGACTCAATTTTCCGCCGGGGTAAGCTCGCCGGATAACCAGGTATCGTATACAGAATTTATACCCAGAAACCTCAAGGATCCTTGAAGTTCTTCGTGGGTCCTTGAAAGTGCTTAATCGCAACAAGTCCTTGGATTATCCTTGGATATTATTTAGTCCTGCACTTGGATTATCCTTTGATATTATTTAGTCCTTATTCGCAACAAGTCCTTGAATTATCCTTGGATATTATTTAGTCCTGCACTTGGATTATCCTTGGATATTATTTAGTCCTGCAACGCACTTTCCAGAGCTGAGGGAAAAACTCAGCAATTTTCAGGGGACGTATACAAAAATTATTAATATAAAATCCTGTGAGTTAAATTTGCTCGGTGTCTTTGTTTAAAATACCGATTGTGGAGTATTTTTTATATTTTCCGCTCTCTATTCTTGCCAATCCCCTCACTATTGCGCGTTTAATCGACTTTATAGCTTTCTTTCGCCTACTAGTGTTTTTACAGGTTTTTGTGTGAGTGAAATTTGTCAGTTGGCAAATTTCATCTTCACACTCCTTCCTTACTTCGCGGTGGGAAAGACACGGTGTAGTAGGGTTTCAATTCACTGATATGGGCTGTCTTCGTCTCCTTGCTTCCCTCCCTTTTCATCTGGACAATAACTGGGGAGGTGAAGGTATATACACGATACGGTCCATCGTAACGTGGGGCCAACTTGGCGGTGAAGTGGTCGGTGGCCTTGGACAAATAGTGCTGTCTTACTAACACCAATTGTCCGACTTCTGGTTTCCACATTCGGCGTCGCAGATTATAATATCTTCTTTGATCCTGTGTTGCTCGTTCCAAGTTTTGCCTCACGATGCGATAAGCTTCTTGTAGTTGATCTACTCGTTCGTTAGCAGTCTGTGGGGTTAGCCCTGTACCCAACGTTGTCTCATCGTACAGCGCCTTTGGTAGTCGCGGTTCACGCGCCTGTACCAGATAAGCCGGACTGTATCCCGTTGTCTCCGATACACTAGTATTAATGGCAAGAGTCAATTCGGGAAGCAAGTCGTTCCACTTCTGCTGCCGTTGACTCACAAATTGGGCCACCATAGTCTTGATGGTGCGATTGGTGCATTCCACCGCATTTTCCTGCGGAGTGTAGGGCGCCGTGAACTGGTATTTGATGCCATAGCCTTCGGTAAACCGGCGGAACGCTCGACTACTGAATTGAGACCCATTGTCCGTCACTAGGATTTTGGGTACTCCAAAGCGAGACAGGATGTGTTCCCGGAAAGCCCGTTGCAATGTCTCGGTGGTGGCTTTTCGGAGGGGGGCCATTTCGGTCCATTTGGAGAATTTATCGAAGAACACGGCTAGTATGGTGTTACCATGTGTGGAACGGGGTAAAAGTCCGACAAAGTCGGCGCACAAAACAGACCAAGGCTCAGTGGGGATGTGGCTCAACATTTTCCCAGCTGGTTGTTGGTGGCTGCTTTTATATCGTTGGCAGGAGGAGCATTGACGCACGTATCGACTTGTATCGCGGAATAGCCCCGGCCAGTAATATCGGTTGGCTATCCGTGCTATTGTTTTTCTGATGCCTAAGTGTCCTGCCGTAGGTGCATCGTGATTTTCCTGTAGAACCCGGTTCCTGAGCGTTCTTGGTACACACAGTTTCCACGGGATGCAATCTTCGTCGCCGCGATAACTGTGCCTGTATAACTGTCCACCTTCCAACTGGTAGTCAGCATATTTCTCCGGGCTAGCGATGATCTCTGTTTTACGTTTTTGCCACCAGGGGCAGACTGGTTCTGATCGGTCCTCAATGGTAATGGTGCAGGCGGCTTCTGTTGGCTGTCTAGACAAGGCGTCGGCTAACACGTTTAATTTTCCCTTCCGGTATTGCACGTCGAATGTGTACTGTTGTAGTTCAAGGGCCCATCTTGCGATACGACCTGCAGGGCTTTCTATGGAGTTCAGCCACTTCAGTGACAGGTGATCCGTAATGACCGTGAAGTGGTATCCCTCAAGGTAAGGTCGCATCTTTCTGATACCCCTTACGATGGCTAAGCACTCTTTTTCTGTGGGTGAATAGTTTCGCTCTGCATTATTTAAGTGGCGGCTGGCGTAGGCTATCACGCGCTCCACCCCGTCGACTTCTTGGGTGAGCACCGCGCCCAGTCCGTAGTCGCTTGCGTCGGTCTGGAGCACAAACTTCCTAGTGAAATCCGGACACGCCAGGACTGGTGCCTCTGTCAATTTCTGCTTCAACTGTTCGAACGCGTCTTGCTGCTCTACAGCCCACTTGAAGTGTTTACCCTTTTTTAGTAATAGTGTTAACGGGTGTACCGTCTTGGCGAAGTCTGGGACAAAACGCCGATACCATGACGCTACTCCCAGGCAGTGTCGCACCTCTCGTATATTTTGGGGTGGTTTTAGCTCTCTGATGGCAGCGATTTTATCTGGGTCAGTGTGGATGCCTTGGTCACTGACCACGTGTTCCAAATACTTCAATTTCTTCTGGAAGAACACGCATTTGTCCTTATTCAATTTAAGGTTGGCTTTACGCAGGCGACGGAATACTTCGGCTACATTCTGTTGGTGCTCTTCGAGTGGGCGCCCTGTGATGATGATATCATCCAGGTATGCGAAAGCGTGCGGCTCCATTTCGGGACCTATTACCTGGTCTAACGCTCGTTGAAATGTCGCAGGTGCTGAATGTAGCCCGAATGGCATTACCTTCCATTGGAAGAGTCCGCGGCCCGGCACCGTGAATGCGGTATACTCTTTGCTGTGGTCATCCATGGGTATCTGCCAGTACCCATTCTTCAGATCGAGACTGCTGATGTATTTCGCCTCCCGTAAGCTGTCCAGTATGTGCTGTATTCTGGGCAACGGATATACATCGGATATAGAATATAGATGGCATTCAGTTGTCTGTAATCTATGCATAATCTCCACCTCCTATGTGGGCTATGTGAAGGCTCTATACATCCGTTTTGCAATAGTTCGTCCACTTCGGCGTTGATTACTTCCTGCTGTGCGGGGTTCCTGGGGTAATAACGTTGCTTTATTGGCCTGTCATCGCGCATCACAATTTTGTGTGCTGTAGTGTTGGCTACTCCAGGTTTGTCTTCAAATTTTCTAGCTCGGTCTTCAGAAATGCTTCGATAGTCTCTTTCTCCATGATGGCCTCTTCTTGAATGGTCGTGCACTGTGTAAAGTCGCTGTTTTGCACGCCCCCAACCTGAGGTCCCAGCATGATATCTTGGTAACCGCATTCGATTTTTGTTCCCATTGTCCCCATGAAATCGAGTCCCAGAAGGAGGTCGTCTGTGGCGTCCGGCATTGTGAGTAGCTCGAGGTCGCAGTTTCGCCCCCCTAACTATATCTTCACTTGAAGCACCTCCGTGACCTCTCGTGTGCGTCCGTCGGCCATACGTGCACGTATGTGTGTAGATGTTACCCCTACCCTACCAGTGGTTGCACGTAACTGGCGGCTAAGGCTTTCGCTGATGAAACTTCGAGTGGCTCCTGTATCGATGGTGGCGTTGGTGGTGTAGGTGCCAATGGAGACAGTGGCACAGATGCGCTGCCCATCGCAGCGCAACGCACTTATTGTTGGTGAGGCCGGATGCTTGTGGGCTGTGTCGGGCCTCGTTACTGACGACAGCCTTGCCAGTTTCCCGTTTGGGCTCTGCAGCACTCAACAGTCCTGGTTCCCAGCTTGCCATAGTCCCAACAGAATAGAATCTGTGCATTACGGCAGTAGCGCGCGACGTGTCCATTCTGTCCGCAACGCCGACAGGCAGTGCGTACGTCTATCATGGTGTTAGCATTGATTTCGGTCGTTGGCAGGACCTGCCGACTCCGAGTCTCCCTTGGTGTGGTATGCTCGATTCTGATTTGTGGAATAAGTCCTCTTGGTTGTGGTGTAGGTGCTCTTGGTTGTGGCATATGTGTTCTGGGTTGTGGCGTGGGTGTTCTGGGTTGTGGCGTGGGTGTTCTGGGTACATCATGGTCACTCCATATACCTTCCAAATCTTCCGCCATGCTCACTAGTTCCTCCAGCGTCGTAAAGTCTTTTCGGCGCACGTACCATTGGTACTCCTCCAGACTGTTCTTAATTATTCGTTCTAGCTTCTGCTTTTCTGAATACCCAGCGTGGCGCATGAGGTCCTGGACTTGTACCACATATAGTTTGAATGGTTCCCGGGGCTTTTGTCTTCGCTGGCGAATCTCGTCATCGAGTTTTTCAAAGTACCTCGCTGGTAGAAAGAATTTCAAGAAGTCTTTCCTGAACGAGTCCCAGTTGCTCCACGATCTGTTGTTGTTTCTGTACCATAACAACGCAGGCTCTTTCAATAATTCTGGCATGGTACGCGGGAGTAGATTCTTGTCGAGTCCGTACACTTCCGACAGCTCCTCCTCGTTCCAGAAACGCCAGGGGGTCACGGCCACCATCATACTTAATGGACCATTTCCTTACATGATCAATGATAACGGCGTGTGGTGCGGCTACATGGCATGGCTGTTCCACGGCCGTTGGTGACAGAGCGCGATTAAGTGAGGTCCTCCGAAACTCTGCCTCCCATGCCGCTGGTATTTTACCTGTGAAGATATGGCCTGGCCTCTCCACGCTCAGCGTATCGCGGGTACCTATGGGCGTAGCCAGCTTGGGTGAGGTACTCCTGACGTACCTGGATTTTAGCTTCTCTAAACGGTTTTGTTGTTCTTGAGTCAATTTTGTCTCCGTGAAGAACTCTGAGAGTCGCTTACGGAGTTCTTCCACGGTACCTGTAGCTTCTACATCGAATTCCACACAGAAAAGCACTAGCTCCTCCTTGCGTAGAGAGTACAGCCAGCTTGTTTTCACCATCCTGTGCTTCACTTAGATGATGATGAAGACAATGGGTGTGCGTGTGGTTGTCAGCAGGTGCTACATCGGCATTGCTCTGTGTGACTGCGTAGATCGACGCAGTTCTCTGGCACTCTTTGGAATTTTTACGTAGGAGTTCTATGCGTTGAATTTCTTTTGAAAGTCCGATGCGTTAAACTTCTGTTTTTTTTTTATTAGTCCCTGCTCGGGCGCCACTGTAACGACTCAATTTTCCGCCGGGGTAAGCTCGCCGGATAACCAGGTATCGTATACAGAATTTATACCCAGAAACCTCAAGGATCCTTGAAGTTCTTCGTGGGTCCTTGAAAGTGCTTAATCGCAACAAGTCCTTGGATTATCCTTGGATATTAATTAGTCCTGCACTTGGATTATCCTTGGATATTATTTAGTCCTTATTCGCAACAAGTCCTCGAATTATCCTTGGATATTATTTAGTCCTGCACTTGGAGTATCCTTGGATATTATTTAGTCCTGCAACGCACTTTCCAGAGCTGAGGGAAAAACTCAGCAATTTTCAGGGGTCGTATACAAAAATTATTAATATAAAATCCTGTGAGTTAAATTTGCTCGGTGTCTTTGTTTAAAATACCGATTGTGGAGTGTTTTTTTATATTTTCCGCTCTCTATTCTTGCCAATCCCCTCACTACTGCGCGTTTAATCGACTTTATAGCGACTTTACGTTTTTACAGGTTTTTGTGTGAGTGAAATTTGTCAGTTGGCAAATTTCATCTTAACAACCTTTATCCGTTTGCGGGTCTACTGTTGTTAGCTCGTATCGTCAAAATTGATCAGAAAGTGATTCTGGTCATTTCTGTATCTATATGCCCATACCAAGCCTCTTTAAGGTAGTTGAAAACCCGCTCAACCGCAAAAAGTAAATAGTCCCTATTTTCCCTTTTTAATGGTTAAGGGTATAATGGAAGTCCATTCCATCGGGTATAATGTAATAGCATGCCCTATAAAGTAACAGAAAAAAACTCATTACATAGCAAATTGGACTCTAGATAGTAGCAGCAAGGCATATAGAGTTCCTTTTTTAATGTGGCGTTTTCATGTTTACCTGAAAATATTGAAGTGGTCAACTACTGGAACAATATACAGAAATCCCATTTTTATTATAGTTATCGTTCAATTTGCAGTGGAAGCAGGGCAGATGTTATTTGTAAAAAAAATTAGTTTCCCATTATAGACATTTGGTGGTTTTTATGTATTTGAAGTCTGCATTTTATTTGAATATGTAATATTATTTGGCGTCCTAACATCCAGTGTTTTATAACTTTCATAAATAATTTGCCCAATATTTGGATGTCTTTATCGCGATAACAATCAATTTAGTTTATGGCTTTACTGTATTTCCCTTGCGGCCTCAAAAATTAGACCAACTCGTTTAATTATTTGTATAAACCTTGGCTTGTTAAAATGTATTGCATTTGGCTTCTTGCATATTGTAAATGCATTACTAAGAACCCATCTTACTGTTATTTTTGTAATTTTGTAGTCTTGTTTTTTATATAACAATACTGTGCTTTTCAAAATTTATATATAGTGTATGTTCCATTTTAATTTTTCTGTTGTTGTTTGCAGTACAATCAGCCAATGATATTGTTCCTTTACATGATAGTTTGATTCAGTCAACTCAACCTACTCCGAATGACTTCGGTCTTACACCAACTTCATGTGAAATTAATGGCTTAGCAGAGAGTCTTATTGGCGGTGTAAGTATTCGTTATTTAATATCGCTTTTATCATTATGTTTATGTTTCATTCGTTTAGGTACTTTTTGCTGAAGGTCTTGGCAAATACTGTGATTCTGAATTTCTCGGCTCCACAACACGAGAGATGGGAGAAGCTTTGGATATGACACCGGAAGAAATGAACATGGCTGCTCATCAAATTATTTCAAACAAACCACTAATCAATTATGGCGTTGCGGGTATTATTCCAACCAATAGTGCTTTAAATGACAACCCAACGGCTTCGTCGCCGTTCTCATCTAAACAACATAGATGAGCGACATCACTGATAGAAAATAAGAGTCGATACTCTTCCTCGGTAAACCGAAATAAAGAATAATATACCATAATAATAGTACTCATAATAATATTTTTGCATCAAAGCACACACTTCCATTAGCATAAACTACTAACTCTGTATAGTGACAAGTTTTGTCCGAATGAAATTTAAAGGTGGTGAGTGTAGCTCTCTTAATTTATATATATATATATATATATATATATATATATATATATATATATATATATATATATATATATATATATATATATCCTTTTGGCCTCCTTTTTCCATAGGTATGTCATTGAAGGGGAGTACTCCTTTCAACATTTTTTGGGAGCATTAATGGAGTACTTCATCTCAACATAGACTACTCCAATGAAAACTAAATTTTCAGGCCCTTTCCAGTTTCCAAATTATAAAAAATTAAACAATTTAATTTATTTAACATTTTATTTAATATTTAAAACAAAAATTGGTATTAAAATCAATATAAAAAATAAATGTTTACCAAACACTCGCTTTCCGAAGACACTCAAAGCCGAACAATAAACGCACACTGAGCAAATAGTGAGAGTAGAAGAGAAGGAATGTAGCTTCCATGCTCAAGAAGCTGGATATCAAAAGCAATACGCAACAGCTCACAATAAAATTTGCATGGCAATACTCCCTTTGTACACCTCAGGGGAGATCTCCCAATATTTTTGATGGGTAGTTACAGGGAATTGCCAAATTTGATCATTTAAGGATTCGAAAATGATATGTATGCGTGTAAATTGTCAAGTGACACCACCATGGAAAGTAATTCTACCATGACAGGAAAGTAACATTCAGAATCAGATCAGAGATAAGTTTGTGACTTTTATTATTAGCGAATATGAATGCATCAATGGTGGCATGTCGTCCAAGGAGGGAGGTAAACGAGTGCGCCAAGATAACGATTGAAATTTGTTTGCTTGAAAGTCATTTTAACACAGGAATATGATTTTTATAGGCTTCCCCTTATGCCTTGATCACACTTAACGAGTAGAGTTGTGAGACAGTAAGATAACACTGGGCCGAGAGAGTTGTTTGGACGAGTAGGTGTTTTTTCATATTCTGCTACGTGGCGAGTCAGTTCAGTTTTGATGGAGTAATTGATTAAAATGGTCGCAGAAGACGAAGTTTTAAACGGGTTGTCAACCAGTTTCCTATCGCACATAATAGACGAATTGTGGGATTTAATAGATATAGAAAATAGGCGGATTTGGACAAAACAATGGATTTTTTTATTTTTTTGTTTAAAGAACTGGAAACAGAAGACTCCGGAGGATTCAGGGCCGTTTTGAGAATAAATGTAGAAAGTTTTGAGAAGTTGTTGGATAACATCACTACACATCACAGAGAGCAGATAAAATTATGAGAGAAGCAATACCTCTTCCATTTCGCTCAGCCATTTTATGTTTGAACAGTTTGAACACTGCTCAGTCCAGCACCTAATTTTTTGAGTCTTCTATTTTTTTCTCTTGGCAGAATGTTTATCTAAAATTTTTTTTCTTGATTTTAACCTCCGTGACTCCAAAGTCATGTGTTCATTTCCTTTGCGATTGAAAAAAATACAGCATCACGCCTTTGCTTGTTTTTATAATCAATGGATGAAAAATTCCACAAGCATTCGGGGAGTTTATAATTTTGAATAAAGTTCATGGTTGTATCGCAATTCCACTTGCTAGTCATTGTAATGCAAACGCAATGAATACACGAAGAAAATAAACTAAACAAAATAGCACAAATAAAACACGACCTAGTGACGAGTGACTGTCGAGTGCGTATTGACATGTTGAATGTGATCAAGGCATTAACACCAGTGTTGCCTTCTTAAATTTGCAAGCGAAGTGAAATGCGCTGAAAAGTGAAGTGTTTTCAGGTTTTTCGAAGTGTTCAAATATGAAAATAATCTTTAGAACCTACCTTGTTGTAGAAAATGTGCTCTTTTGAACTTACCTTTTTATAAAAATAAATATATTCTTTAGAACCTACCTTTTTCTAGAAAATGTACTCTTTAGAACTTGTCCTTTGTCGAAAATATATATTTTCCTTAGAACCTACCTTGTAGTAGATAATAGGCTCTTTAGAACTTACCTTTTTATGAAAATATATCTTTTTTACTCTTTAGAACTTACTTTACTTAAGTAATAATTTGAAAAAAATTAAAAAAAGTACTATTAGTACTTAAAAAAACTGATGTTTCAATTTCCTGATTCCCTCGAAAATCGAAGTGATTTTGCTAAAGAGGAAGTGCGGAAGTGTTCGACTTAAAAATGAAGTGAAACACTTCAATCGAAGTGAAAACGGCAACACTGATTAGCACGCGTCTTCTCTCATGTACATTTCTTCGGCCATGTATAGCATGATAAAACCGTGATTTAATACAAAGGCATCTAAAAAAATTAGGAAATCGAGAAATGTATGAGCAGAACAGTGCAAATTTCCATTGTTAAATAAAAAATTAAATATACTCCTATGTATTCCTCTGCGTCACATTTTTTTTGAATGAATTAAAAGCCATTAAGCTATACAATCAGTTTCAGCGATAAAACATGATATTTGCATGGAAGGATTTTATAAAATGATTTATTTTTAAACTTTCATACGTGTTCCTGAAGATTTCTGATTTTCTTAGTCATTATCCAGACTTATTTGAAAGGAAAGTAAGGATATGTTTATCTTTCGGCATTTTCTTGCCGCGAGAATTACTCAAATTATTGTATCCCAAAATTTTCCTCACAAAAAGTGATTATGCAGACTAAAACAATGTTAATTAAGCTGAATTATAATGACTTTATGCCCAGAGATTCCAAATATCTAAATTTTGATGGATGCATTCCAAAGTTAAATACAATGGGTTCAAATGGAATGCAAATAGCAAATAATTAAGATATTGCAAAGCCCAAAAAATTCGTTTCCTGGTGAAATTAATGAATAATGAACATGCTTAGAGACAACAACACGGTGAAAACGGATATACCCCGAACGAACTGTATTGGTGAACACACTAAAAATGTGGTGCTCACGTATGTGAACATTTATGCCAAAATATGCTATTCATCTAAGGAGCAGATATCTATAAAAAACGCGTTTGTATTGCTATTTCCTATTTCTATGATATCATGCTTCTTAACTACACAAATCAGGCTCAGAAGGCAATTGTACCCTGCTGATACTGATAATTTTGCGTTCAATGAACAACTTCTCAAAAAATAGCTTTCCTCTTACTCAAAATCTATTTATTCCTAATTAGTTCTAGTTTTTTTAATCAATTTAAATTTCTGTTAGCACAATGAGTATTTTTGCAATGTGAATTTTAACAATTCAAACATAGTGCTATGGTCAAAGTAGGGAAAGTTCCGAAAGGATGCCATATTAAAACCGAATACTTTCAACTTGTTCGCGAAATCCGGCATAAAAATTCGCTTAAGCTACCCCTTCTGGCGGCCCTTCATGAACATAAAATACGAACTTTGGCATAGTGATAGAACACATCTTGAAAACATTATTTTTATTAGATAATAAAAAAATTAAACATCCTGAAAATGCCAGTTAAAAATGTCCACTGCTAAATTTTATAAAATCATGTTCATCCTACATTCAAAAATAATGAGTGCTCAAAACACTACCAAAAATTAGTAATAAAACTTTTATTTATGATCACTTTTTCCTCATTGAATATTCAATTCTTTCAAACTCGAAATAAAAATAAATTATTTTCTAATAAAGTTTTTGAAATAATTTGAAAAATTAAAATCATTGTTTTTGTCAAATACAGTAAATAGAGAATATGCGACAATCACCCCTGCAGTACTAAAACGTGTTGCAGACCAAAAGGAATATCATGTTGCAAGAAATCAAACATTTTTGGAAAATGTTTAGAAACATTGTTCTTGTGGACCGAAAGGGTGGTATACAAATTAAAGGAACTTTCTTTTTTAGTCTCTTCATGTATTTCGATTTTGAAGAATTCAATAATGAAAAAGTATAAAATACATTTTCTATTATAAAAAATACAATTCCCTTTATGATATGACCACCAATAATGAAAAAGTATAAAATACATTTTCTATTATAAAAAATACAATTCCCTTTATGATATGACCACCCTCATATTAGCGAAGTACTAGAAGTGCATATTTTTAAGGCATACACAAAATCACAGACCTTCTGATTGGCTGCCGTAATTTAGTGTATCAGTTTCTTTCTATCCACGCACCAATATACGAAAACGGTGGAATTTCATGCTTTCGTGTGTGTATGGGGATGTTGAAAATATTACAATTTAAACAGTTATTCTTCATGACTATGAATGTAGGTCAACAGAAATCGTAGGTTTTGCAGTCATATGTTTTTTAATTTTTGTTACGAAGAATAATTTTATGCTCATATGCACGCACTTATAAGAAAAATTAAAAAAGGCAATAATTAGTTTCTATATTACATTTTTTTTAAATATAAGATAAGCCATCTTATTATGATTTAGAAGAGAAAAAAAAGGAGCGCTAGCTGCCAGGTCTTTCGGCTCGTATAATTATAAATTTGGAGTATATAATAATATGAAAATATTTACAAATTTACAGATTTATATAAATGGTTATATAAGATTAATTATGTTACATTCTTGGAGGTATTATCGACTTTCATAATATTTTCCAAGTTAACAGTTTTGAGAGACTCAATAGGATTAGAGCCACCGAATACATTTTTTCTGATAACGCGGAGTTGGCTGCAATCGTTGAAGATATGTTCAATGGATGCTGGAAGAGTGCAAAACGGGCAAGTAGGAGCAGGGTCCCCACACAGCAAATGTGGGTGGGTAATTCGGGAGAAGATTTTTGTTTGCTGGCGAGATACGATGGCTGGGTAGTTGACTTTATGGCAGTTGAAGTTAAAATTTTTGTAATGGTGGCTATAGTTAGACCACTCAGCGGATCTAATTGACGTTAGATGATTGTGGATGAGCCTCAAAAGGTCTTTCTCTTCGGAGGTGTGAAACGAAAAGCAAGGTGTACGGATGGCTTCATTTGCAGCATCATCGGCAAACTCATTTCCAGGTATGCCCACATGACTCGGGACCCACATTAGTCTCATTTTATTTGGATGTTTGATGCAAATCTTTCTAATGTCTCCAATTAGAGCACTGCAATGGCCAATATTTTTAATAGCTTCGATTGCACTGTAGCTGTCGGTGCAAATAATAAACTTTCCTTTCGTTTTTGAGGCATGGGAAGCAATCTTTAAGGCTAGGGCTTCTGCAGTAAAAACGGAACAATGAAGTCCGATAGAGCCGGCAGTAGTTAATTGGCCATTATATTGAACCACGGCGAAAGTTGTGCTGTTATCTGTTTTCGATCCATCAGTGTAAATGAAAGTCCATTGGTTTAGGAAGTCCTCAAGTTCATTAAAACTTTGTCGATAAACCGTTGGATTAGTTGATTGTTTAGGTAGGCTATGTAAATTTAAAATGAATGAGGACTCTTTTAGGAGCCACGGTGGTTGGTTGTTACCTTGGACTCTATGTTGACGGAAGTAGATCTGTAGTCTCTTGGCAAATTCAAGGCAACGGTAGATTGTTGATTTATTTCGTGGCTCTTTCTTTTGTTTGAGTACCTTTCTTGTGGCCTCTAGTAGTAGTGGGTTCTTCGAATTTAAAAGTTTAGGTATGAGATTGTATATGATAGTTGTAACTCGATTGAGAATTGATGGAAAGCCTGTTTCTGCTAAGATATTTGTAGTAGCTGTGGTGGGGAAAGCGCTTATACTCCTGCGAATTGCTGTGTGGTAGGCTGCATACAGTTGTTTCAGATGACTAACGGCGCACCATCCGTATATTGGAAGAGGGTAATCGATTTTGGAAAGTACAAGCGATTTGGTAATATTAAGTAAAGTCGTAACATGAATTAAAAAGTTTTTGGATGTTAAATATTTTATAACATTTAATCCGGCAGCTAGGCTTTTTCTTAATACTAAACAATTTTGCTTAAATGTATAACTTACATCAAATATAACTCCTAATATTCTCAAATAGTTGACAAATTCTATGTTTACATTGTTATACCTGAAAGTAAAATTACTACATCTATCTTTTTTACAAATGTGCAATATTTTGCATTTTTCTATAGAAAGATTAGCTCCCGAGGTCATTTCCAAATTTTAGTGTTATCTAAAATTTTCGAAAATGCATCTTTAACGATATTATTATCATTTTGTTTAGAAAAGATAATAGCATCATCAGCATAAATCGAATATTGAATATTTTTGAATTTGGCTAAAATTTTGCTTAGTTGGTAAAGGCAATGATGAAAACAGCAACTGAGAGAGGAGACCCTTGCGGTATCCCATTGATGAGCGGGAACGTGCCGGAAGTTTCTGAGTCAACTCTAACTCATAAGCTGCGGCCGGTCAAAAAAGCTTTAACAAAATTAAAGATTTTCGGACTAACTTTCCAGGTAGCAAGCACATGCGCGCCTATGCGGTCGAAAGGTCTTTCAAAATCAGTTGTCAATATTGTTACGTGGTTTTTATTTGAAAGAGCGTTTGACACATAATGGTTGAGATGAAGTAGGACATCCGTTGTGCTTTGTTTTTTTCGAAAAGCGACTTGGTTAGCGTTGATCAGATTGTTGTTAGAAATTAACCACATTCGCCTCTGTGCTATTATTTTTTCCATAAGTTTCCATATGCAAGGCAGATGGGGTATTGGACGGTAGTTATTAACTTCGAGATTGGGCTTATTGGGTTTGGAAATTGGAATGATGATAGCTGTTCTCCAGCTTTGTGGATAAATACCTTGGTATAGGATGTTGTTGTACAGGTTCAGGATTCTATCTTTTACATAGGGCGGACAATTTTTTATCATCGGATATGAAATACGGTCGAAACCAGGGGTTTTGCCTTTTGCGCTGCACAGTGCTGTTTCGAACTCGAGTTTAGTAATTTTTTGTTCTATTTGTTTTGCTTTGGTTGATATATTGCTAGGGTTATAGGATATATTTTTATAGTGTAGTTTTTCAGTCATAAAATTTGGGTAAAATTTGTATCACTTGAGGGTTGTGACCAACACGAAGCAAAATAATTAGCTATTTCAAGAGGTGAGTTAATTTGATTTGAGGCAGAGTTTAAAATTTTTATCTTGTTAGTAGTTTTATTCCCTGTAAGTGTTTTGATGTCGGACCATATCTTTTTAATAGAAGTGGTTGGATTTATTTCTGATGTAAATTTTTGGAAGCAGATCGTCTTGGCAGTTTTAGAAGCCTTCTTGAAAACAGCATTGGGTTTTTTGAAAGCGATTAAAGTTGAAGTGGATCTAAGAAGTTTATAACTGTGCCAGAGGACTTGTTTTTCTTTTCTAAGCCTATTTAGGTCACTATTCCACCAACGAACAGTAGCTTTAACCAGAAATGGTTTGGTGTGAGGAATGGAAAGGTTAGCTGCGAACCGAATCCATTTATGCAACTTAGCTGCTTCACTGTTGATGTTGCTGGAGACATGAAATCGAGAAGTGTAATTAAGGCAATTATTCTGAAATAACGTCCAATCGGCGAGATCGGTTTTGAACTTTGGTTTGGGTTTAACTTTGAGGAAATTTAAATGGTATGGTAAGTTCAATAATTATCGGATAATGGTCGCTGCCATGAAGATTCTCAAAAATTTTCCATGAACAACGGGGTGTTAATTGGACAGAACACATTGTCAGATCGATATGGGTGAACGTATTATGGGATGAAAAGTGAGTTAACTATCCTTCGTTTAAGATAATTAGGTTCTCATTTAATATGAAGTGTTCCATAGAATTTCCCCTATTATTGGATTGCCTTGAGCCCCAAAGAGGGCTCCAGGCATTGAAGTCGCCCATAAGGAGACAAGGCCAATTCATCAAACGTAGAATATCTGATAGGTCTCGGACGGTGAATTCTTGTGAACGGTGTATGTAGCTATTTATTATATTGAAAGAGGGATTAAGGTTACCCTGTAGGACTATTGTGTATATGGAAGAGTTTAAGGGTATACAATTATGTGGTAAATGTTTTTTGATTAGAAGTCCGACACCTTGGTTAGCTGATGTATTTAATGTGAGATTGTGGAAATATCCACAGAAATTTTTGGGTACAAAAGAGCTATTATTTGTGGACGTTATATGGGTATTTTGAATTGCTATTATATCTGGTGAGAATTCATTTATTAGTAATGATAATTCGTTGTAATTATTGCTATAACCATTCATGTTCCACTGTATTATTTTAATGGACATATGAAAAAAATATAAAATGTAAAGATGAAAAATTTACGTGTGTGGGGTGGGGGAAGAGTCGGGAGTCGGGGCTAAATTTTATAATTTGCTATAGGCTGCATTTATATTGCATTGTCAGGCGAAATATGTGAAAAGTTGGACGAAGGGGTTTCGTGAGGTAGAAAGGTGTGCGAACAGAATTTAGATTTGAGTTGCATTTATTAATGTTTTCAGAGAGCTGCGATGTGGAGGAATCAGTGTGAGTTTGCGGTAAGCTATGATTATGAGTGAATTGGGAGAGCGAGGTGTAATTGGAGTGTGTGTGTGTGCGAGAGTTTGCGAATTCAAGAGAGGGCAGTTCACAGTTTAAATGATTTTTGGTACAGGTATTAGTGGAACCGGGAGAGAGTGTGCCAGCGTTTGTATATATAAGTTTTTCAGTTGAGGAGAGTGGATCGGTTGGAAATTTATTGTTTGATGAAGTGACGGTTGGGCCAGAGAGGTTGATAGTTTCTGGATTTACTTTGTAGCAAAATACATTTACCAGGTATTATTAATAGAAGACCGCTCTCCAAATGTCATTTTCTCTCAGTCATAATAAGTGTCAAAATGAATAAACAATGTAGCTTCTTTTGTAAATTTTGGCCGCTATTTTTGGGCTTTGCAGTTTTTTTCGTAATAAGTAAAAACTCAAATACACACATACACACACACATATAACAACTAATACAACTTAAAATAATATTTTTAATAATTTATTATTACCTATTATTCTCTGTTTTTTTTGAGTTGCTAATTTTTTATTTAAAAAATTAATTCTAAAATACATTCGACATATAAAAAAAATTGTTTTACCGCATTTGGTAAATTAACTTAGTGCTTAATTCCATTAACTTTTCACGGAAATTCTTGCAGTGCACAATTTTATTTCCGTTGAACTCTATAAAAATGATTTCAAAAGATTTGATGAGACACAAAAACATTTCACATTTATTTCACTTTTTTAGTTTTTTTTCGGTTACAACATTCGTTAAGAGAGCAGATTTGACACATATTATGACTGTTTTCCTCTCACTCTCTC
Source organism: Clusia tigrina (assembly GCA_920105625.2). Lineage (NCBI taxonomy): Eukaryota > Metazoa > Arthropoda > Insecta > Diptera > Clusiidae > Clusia > Clusia tigrina. Next base: position 102,731 of record CAKKTE020000529.1, read on the forward strand.
AATTAATAATACCTGGTAAATGTATTTTGCTTTGTGGTTGTTTTGTGATGAAATTTTGTATATTGGTTTTTTTGTTTGCGTTGATTTCATGTGCAGCGATTGAGGAGCAGGATATAGGTGAAGGGTTGGAAGGAGAGAGAGGGAGTTGTTCTTTAAATTTATTAATGGCCTCACGCATTGTGCATTTGTTTATGGTCTAAATTTTTATAATTTCTTTCGCCTGTAGACATTTTTTTCTGAGGGGGAATGGGCAGGTAGGTTGCTAGTGACACATGAAGGTGCCCTTTAACAGAACTTTTGCGTATGTCCAACTAATTGGCAATTTTTGCAGCGCATAGGGCTAGGGATGTATTTTCTTACTAGAACCTTTCTCCAAGCGATGTCAATTTTTTCCGGAAGGTGATACAAATCGAAAGTAATCAAAACAACTCCGGAAGGCTGCATCTTACCATCAATGTTCCTCGTAAATTGGTACACATCTGTAACACCTTGAGGGCACAATTACTCAATTATTTCCTTTTCGGATATATTACTTAGAAAGGGGCCGAAAATGGTGCCTTTGACGGAATTCAAACTATTGTGATATTTAGCTAATATGGGGCAGATTCCGTGAAGTTGCTTTGCAGCAATGAGTTTTTGGGCAGCATTTTGGGCCAGAGAGGTTGATAGTTTCTGGATTTACTTTGTGTTTGTTTTGTGTTGAACAAAATACATTTACCAGGTATTATTAATAGAAGACCGCTCTCCAAATGTCATAATAAGTGTCAAAATGAATAAACAATGTTGCTTCTTTTGTAAATTTTGACCGCTATTTTTGGGCTCGCAGTTTTTTTCGTAATAAGTAAAAACTCAAATGCCCTTTATTTTTATGGGGTTTTTACATTTATTATTATTTAAAAACTAAATTATACATACACACATATAACAACTAAAACAACTTAAAATAATATTTTTAATAATTTACTATTACCTACTATTCTGTTTTTTTTTAGTTGCTAATTTTTTATTTAAAAATTTAATTTTAAAATACATTCGACATTTAAAAAAAAATTGTTTTACCACATTTGGTAAATTAACTTTAGTGTTTAATTCCATTAACTTTTCACGGAAATTCTTGCAGTGCACAATTTTATTTCCGTTGAACTGTATAAAATTGATTTCTAATGATTTGATGAGACACAAAAACATTTCTGAAGGCTTCTCCTTTTGAGACTTGGTCCACCCATGTCCAAGTGCTGCCTTCAAATTCATGCTCATGAAGCTTAAGTCTTCGAATAATATTCCAAGCACAATAATTTATTTATTTCCATTTTTAGTTTGTTTTTGTTAAAATAAAACATGTTGTTACTTATCGTGTGCGAAGGAAGAAGTGAAGTTTTTATTCTCGCATAAGAACAAAGAGAGAGAATAATTGACAATTGCTTGACATTTGTAAAGTAGGGATGATCAATACAATTCTGGAGTTATGAGTAAGTTAGTATATGTACATATTTACAACACCCTCGCTTGTTGGATCTGTAATTAATTTAATTCATTATATAAAACTGATGACTAAAATAAATTTCAAATTCAAAATTCAAGTTTTAAAATAAATCAATTCAATATTTAAAATAAATTAAAATTCAACATAAACCCATATACTGCGAACAGAAATGATTCTTTTCTTTGGTCACTGCCTTCGTCAAACTATCTGCAACCATTTCAGATGTAGGCACGTACCTAATAGAAACAATCCCCTTTTCAACTGTCTCTCGCAAATGGTGATATTTTATGTCTATGTGTTTAGATCTCGGTCGAAATCCATCAGATTCTGCTAATTTGATAGCGCCTTGGTTGTCGCAGTGAAAATTAATGGATGATGTATCACTGCAATCTAGTTCATCTGACAGCTACTTCAACCATATTGCTTCCTGGATAGCTGACGACATGGCCATATACTCGGCCTCGGTGCTAGATAAGGCAATGGTAGGTTGACGTTTACTTGCCCAAGTAATTGCTGCATTTGACATTTTAAACACATACCCTGTGCACGAACGACGCTTATCGATGTCGGATGCCCAATCACCATCAGAATATCCATGCAGTTGTGACGAACCATCTGATGAATACTTCAATTTAAAGTGGATTGTGCCCTTGAGATAACGCATGATTCGCTTAACAGTCTTCCAATGAGCGATATTGTAATTTGTATTGAATCTGCTTACATCGTTAACTGCAAAAGCAATATCTGGCCGCGTGCATTGTGCGAGATGTAGATGCCCACCGCTTCTTGATAAGGAATCTTTGCCAGCTTACTCTCTTCGACGCTTTCTGACATCATGCTAATCGAAAGTTTTTGGTTATAGTCACTCGGAGTAGAAATTGGTTTACAATCTTCCATATTGAAACGCAATAAAATATCTTAAATATATTTACTCTGGTCTAGTTCGACACCATCAGCATTTTGTGTGATTCGAATACCAATGCAACTTTTTATCGGTCCCATATCTTTCATTTTGAATGATCCACTGAGTGCCTCTTTGATTTGTTTTAACACCTTCGCATCCTTCCAAAACAGAAGTATGTCATCTACGTAGATAGCCAATATAAGTGAACTATTCTCATTAAAATAGACACATGGATCTAGTTGCAACTTTGCCAACCCAAATGACTTCAGCACTGCTTTTAGCTTCAAGTTCCACTGTCTTCCAGCTTGTTTTAGCCCATACATTGCTCGATTCAATTTGCACACTAAATTAGAGCCATCGTGGAATCCTTCTGGTTGAACAATATATATTTCTTCTTCGAGTTCTCCTTGCAGAAATGCTGTCACCGTATCCATCACGGGTGAAAATGTTTCTTTGTAGTCCATTCCATAGACTTGGCTACAGCCCTTTGCGACTAAACGAGCTTTGTGTTTTATTATATTGTTGTCCTTGTTACGTTTTGTGGTAAAAGCCCATTTTGACTTGATAACTTTTCGTCCCTTTGGCAATTTCATTAGATCCCATGTATTATTCTCCTTCAACGAATTCATTTCGCTTTCTCATTTCATCATCATTTGGCAACTCTTACAAAGTGAAAAACTAATCCGATAGTGATAATAAAATTTAACAAAAATCGAGGTATTTAATGAGAAAATAATAACAATTTCGCACAAGCGTGAAAGTGCAAAATTTTCTGCGTCGGAAGAGTGCCGAGTGCAGTGATTCTGAAAACAACTAACTTAAAATTCTTTAATTTTTAAATAAAGTGTAAAAACAAAAACAAAATATACAAAAATAAAAACAACAAAATTATAAAGTGAGAAACAACAAATAATCACAAAGTGAGACAACCGCAAAATAGCACTGCTATTATACGGTTATGTATGTATACAAATACGTTAAATTAAAAGCGGCTTAGCAAGTATCTAGTGTAGATTGCCAAAGTTCATTTTAAACAAAAATAAATAATAAAGAAAAAAAAAATGGGTGTAGACCGTACCCCACCTAGAGGGGAAGGTCAACAACAAGAAGAGCAACAACAACAACAACAACAACTATAACAACAAAAACAACAACAACAGCAACACCGACAAAAACATCATCAGGAACAACAACAGCAGCATCAACAACTGCAAACACAAAAGAAACCCCTTCTTCAGAATCCGCTCCAAAATTCCTGGAGTCCTCAATGCCCCTCGCCACAATCAAGCTCGTCTTTTCCAAATAAAAACAGCTCTCAACAAACTGTCCAACAACAAATTGATCAGCTTCAACGCCAGCTTCAGCTGCTACACAAACAACAGCAACCAGTTGCCTCTCCCCAAGTCACAGTAAGTGTACCCTCCCACGACGAGGACTGGAAAACGGTTCTAAACAAGAAAAGGCAGAGAGAGAGTCCAGGTAAGACAAAAACCACTCAAAAACAAGCTAAACTTGAAAAATACTGGCTAGGAGATCCGAAAGGAACCGAAAATCGATTTTCGTCCCTAGAAGAAGTTGAAGAATGTGACCAAAAAATCACAGAACATAAAGAAAAAGTGTCTAAGCCCCCACCAATATTTGTTGACAGAGTTACCAATATAGCTCCTCTAATGAAACTATTGTCTGAAGCTGCTCCAAATTCATACGAATTAAAGCTCATAAACAATGAGCAAGTTAAAATCCAGGCATTTTCTCCAGAAGCCTACAAGACAATAGTCAACCAGCTTGAGATAAAAAACACCGAATTTTTCACCTATAAGCCAAAACAAGAAAGAGGCTTCAAAGTAGTACTGAAAAATATGCACCCATCTATAGGCACAGATGAAATAACCCAAGCCCTGCAAAACCTCGGTCACTCTGTCACGAATATTTGAAACATAAAGCGAAGAAACACAAAAAAGCCTCTGCCAATGTTTATCATTGAACTTCAAACAAACTCAAACAATAAAGAAATTTATGAAGTCAAATACCTGCTTCATACAAAAATTGTTTTTGAGCCCCCCGACCGACTCGCGATATTCCCCAATGCGCTAACTGTCAGCAGTATGGGCATACAAAAACGTACTGTCGCAGGAAACCAATGTGCATTAAATGCGCCGGAAGCCACACGTCTTCAGATTGTGTACGTAAAAGCAGATCAGATGAAGTCAAATGCGCCTTGTGTGAAGGTAATCACCCAGCAAATTACAAAGGTTGTGTAGTCTATAAAAATCTTCAGAAAATGAAATACCCACAATTAAGGAAAAACGACAATTTACCCATGAATCCTACTCAACAACAGGAAGTTCTGGTAAATCCCAGTACATCAAAACAAACTCAAAATGTACTTTCATACGCTCAGGCACTGAAACACTCAACACAAGCAACTAATGAAAACACAACGGCCCTACCAATTAATACTGTTCCTGCAGAAACCCAAGCTCCGAACGAAATGCGAGAAATGATAATGCTACTCCGGCAAGTCATGCAACAAATCACAACAATGATGAACTTATTAGTGACCCTCACGACTAAGAATTGCTCATCCTCAATCCCCTAAAAATCATTCTATGGAACGTTAATGGGCTGTCAAAACATTTATTAGAAATTAAAAAATTCCTTAAAACATACGAAATAGATATCTGAAACCCATTTCACCAACAAAAGCCATTTTCAGATTCCGAACTTTAAGTTTTATCACACCCTGCACCCAGATAATAAGGCTCATGCAGGTTCAGCAATATTAATACGCAATAACATAAAACACTGTGAGAGCACATCTTATCGCACAGAAGCTATACAAGCCACGAATATAATTGTTGATGACTGGAAAGGGCCAATTATAATTTCCGCTGTCTACAGCCCACCTAAACACACAATAAAAATGGAGGAGTATGAGAAAATCTTTAAGACCCTTGGCAATAGATTCCTAGCTGGAGGAGACTATAACGCAAAGCACACATACTGGAGTTCCCGTCTCACTACACCAAAAGGTCGACAGCTTTATGCGGCCATTGGAAAATTAAATTTACTCCCTGTCTCTTCAGGTACACCAACATACTGGCCAACAGATGTAAGAAAAATTCACGACTTGATTGACTTCTGTGTGACGAAAGGTATCATGCTTAGTGATCTTAAATGTAGCCCATGTTTTGAGCTGTCTTCTGACCACTCTCCAGTTCTCGTCGAGCTTAACAACAGTCTTGCCCTTCTTCCCAGTCAATGTAGCTTACATAATCACAAAACTGATTGGAATCGCTTCCGATATATGGTATCTTCCACAATTGATTTAAAACTATCACTGAAATCTGAAGAAGATATCATTGCGGCTGTTGAACACTTCAACAACTGCCTCCAACAAGCTGCGTGGGACTCCACCCCCACACTAAATGAGCGAAAATCAACGAACATCTCCAAACCTATAAAAGAAAAACTGAGAGAAAAGCGATATGCAAGAAAAAAGTTGCAACAAACTAGACATCCTGAGGACAAGAAAAAATTAAATGCGCTTACAAAAGAACTTAAAGAGATCCTTAATAACGAACGAAACACCCAACTCCATCATTACCTCAGTAATCTCGATGCAACAGCTGCTACAGAATACTCTCTCTGGAAAGCAACTAGGAATCTAAAGAGACCCACAATGTTCCAATCCGCTTTACGAATAGAAAATAACGAATGGGCTAAAAGTGACCTTGAAAGAGCAGTCACATTTGCCCGACACTTAAAAAAAGTATTTACTCCACAGGAAATCGAGCCCCCAGCATGTGTAACAGAAGAAGTGAAAAGTGTTCTGAGTAATACCCATCAGATGGACCTACCCATACGTAAATTTTCCAAATCTGAAGTGAAAGCAGCTATTGATAAGCTAAATATTAAGAAAGCCCCTGGGTACGACCTTATCACTGGAAAAATAGTAAAACAACTTCCAGAAGAAGGAGTGACATATCTTACCTACTTATTTAACGCGGTACTAACATCTGGCTTTATACCTCCCCAATGGAAAGTGTCACAATTAAAAATGATTCTCAAACCCGGAAAAAGCGCTGATAAAGTTGAATCGTATCGCCCAATTAGCTTGTTACCGATTGCTTCTAAACTCATGGAAACCCTTTTCCTGAAAAGACTACTCCCAATTATAGAAGAGCGAAAGCGAATTCCAAATCATCAATTTGGTTTCAGGAAAAAACACAGCACAATCGAACAGGTTCATAGGATTGTTGAGTATATACACACTGCATTCGAACATAAACAATATTGTACAGCAGCGTTTCTTGACATCTCGCAAGCATTTGATCGCGTTTGGCACGATGGCTTGCTTTACAAAATAAAAACTACACTCCCCATTAACTACTATGTGTTAATCAAGTCTTATCTTACAAATAGATATTTTTTCGTAAAGCAAGGTGAGGAACAATCTGAGCTCCATGAAAGCTCAGCAGGCGCACCCCAAGGAAGTGTCATGGGCCCAATACTTTATCTACTTCACACGTACGACTTACCATCAGCTGAAGGAGTCACCATAGGTACCTTTGCAGATGACACTGCTGTCTTAGCTGTTGACACTCTCCCACACTTAGCTTCCTCTAAAATCCAGAGTGGGCTAAACAAAATTACTGACTGGCTAAAAAAATGGAAAATCAAGTTGAACGAAACAAAATCAGTCCAGGTTACATTCACTCTCAAACGAAACACCTGCCCACCCGTTAAACTCAACGGCATAAATATACCCCAATGTAATGAGGCTAGATACCTTGGGATGCACCTCGACAGAAGATTAACTTGGAAAACACATATATTTACAAAACGAAAATCACTCGGTATAAAGCTCAGAAATCTACACTGGCTCTTGAATCGAAACTCCAAAGTCTCAATCGATAGCAAATTGTTCTTGTACTCAGCAATTTTAAAACCAGTTTGGACGGTATTCAGCTGTGGGGCACTGCGGCAACTTCCAATGTTGAAATACTTCAAAGATTCCAATCAAAGACCCTAAGAATGATTGTAAACGCGCCCTATTATGTCACAAACAACCAAATCCATCGTGACCTCAAATTTCCTACAGTCGCTCAAGAAATAAAAAAGCTCTCTACTTCGCACAATCTGAGACTCCTAGTCCACCCAAATCCACTGATATCGGAACTCACTTCCAACCCCTTCACTTTCATCCGACTGAAGAGAAAATCCACAACAGATCTCCTGTGCTAATAGGCAATGGCTGCACCACTGGGTGTAGTCCATAAAAGACAGTAAATACAAAAATTAGTCTTAAGTTATTAAATATTGCTGAATGTGATTGAATGTAACAGATTGCAATAAAATATTTGGATATTAAAAAAAAAAAAAAAAAAATTTCGCTTTCCATTGCATCTTTCCATTTTACAGCATCAGCTTTACTCATGGCTTCTTCAACTGTAATAGGATCTAAATCGTTAGCTTTATAAGTTAGATAGCTCACATACTCATCACGTAGAACCGGTTTTGGTAATCTGGCTGTTCGTCGATGAAGTCCATGTTGTTCAACCATTACTGACTCATCAGGAACATATGTTGGATCATTGACATCAGACTCTTCACACAACTCCTCTTCACTGTTGCTCTGCTGATGCTGGAATGTTTTTACTGGCGATGGTTTCATAGGCTCTATTTCGATCTGTTGGTCAATTGCCCTCACTTGATCTGGTATTTCTTCTTCAAAATCAACATTGATTACTGCTGGCTCCGTTTTCTCGTGAAAAATGACGTCACGGCTTACTACTAACTTTTTAGTACTGGGATCGATGCAACGAATTCCTTTTTTATTTGCATCATATCCGACAAAAATCATCTTCTTAGCTTTTCGGTCCAGCTTCTTGCGACATTGTTTCGGAATGTGTATTGGGGATCCAAAAACTCTAAGATGTCCAACATCAACTTTGGTGCCAGTCCATGCCTCCTCCGGTGTCTAATCTTTTAATGCTGAGCAAGCTGATCGATTTATTAAATATGACGCCATGTTAACTGCTTCCGCCCAATATTCATCACTAATCCCAGCATCAAATAACATGCATTTTGCGCGTTCAATAACAGTGCGATTCATGCGTTCTGCTGTGCCATTTTTTTCCGGGGTGTACACATTCGTTAGTTGGTGTTGAATGCCCTTGGCATGACAAAATCTATCAAATTGGCGCGAACAATACTCACTGCCATTGTCAGTGCGAAAGATTTGAATTGACTTGCCTGTTTGCTTTTCAACAAAGGCTTGAAATTCCATAAAAATATCCAAGACGGAAGATTTTTCTTTTAAAAAGTAGGCAAACACCTTTTTTGAGTAATCATCAATAAATGTCAACAGATATTTTGCGACCCCACTCGATTTCGTCTCCATCGGTCCAATTAAATCGGAATGTATAAGTTCCAGCAACTCCTTTGTTGTAACTATAATTCCATCACGCATCCTGCATAAGCTGCCATAATTCAGATGACCAAATCTTCGATGCCATATAATTGCGTCGCTTTCTTCTTTTCGGGATAACATACACGCACCACCAGATGTTTTCAGCTTGTAAATTCCATTTTCTGGTTTACAGTGTGCCACTTCTATCAAATTTTGATCATAGATTGAGCATCTTTAATAAAAAGCAGCGTATTGCCTTTTTGTACTGTTTTGAAAACTGATAATAAATTCGCCGACAATTCAGGGAAATGCAATACGTTTGAGACATCTACTTCGTCATCGCCCAACAACAATTTTGATCTGCCTTCACAAGTCACTTTCATTTTTGCATCATTTGCCGTCAAAATCTCTTTAACACTTGAAGCACTGCGAGCAAAGAGCAATTTTTCATTTGGCGTCATATGACTCCACGCGCCACTGTCTATATACCATTCGTCTGTGTGTGTATTTGTTGCCGCTCTCACTGTAAATGCTCTGTTAGCAAATTCGGACTTGTTGTTGTTGCCTTGCGTTTTGCTATGTTCTTTATGCTACTTTTTCTTGCATTCTGCACTCACATGACCCCGGCCCCCGCATGAGTAACATTTGATAGAACGACGGTTATTTGGTTTCCTTGTGTTTTGCTTATTCCCACGCTTCCCAAGAAACGCACTATTGTTTTTGTTGTCACAAGAGTACTGTGTGTCTAACAGTTTCATCTTTATGTCAACAGCATTAATTTTTTCACTTGCTTCGAAGCTCAGAATTAACGGCTTGTATTCTTCCGTTAATCCTGCAAACATAATGGCTGCCAGCCAATCATCATCAATATTAAAACCGATGCAATTTAGTTTACTAGCTATTGCAAATGCCCAATTGTGGAAATTTTCACCACCTTTCAGCTTCTCAATCCCAAAGTCCGATTTCGTTGCATCAGCCATTGTTTGTTGTTCTCTATGTATGTATGCAAGAAAAACGAATTTAATGACCGCGACAAACACAATTAATACGACAAACGTAATTAATATGACTAGCGCGCAACAAATCCACTAATGCAAAAAAAACTATTAAAATTTAAATAACCTGTTAAAATAAAACACGTTGTTACTTATCGTGTGCCAAATAAGAGGTGAAGTTTTTATTCTCGCATAAGAACAAAGAGAGAGAATAATTGACAATTGCTTGACATTTGTAAAGTAGGGATGATAAAGTACAATTCTGTAGTTATGAATAAGTTAGCATATGTACATATTTACAACAGTTTTCGTATACAACATTTGTTAAGAGAGCAGATTTGACATATATTATGACTGTTTTCCTCTCACTCTCTCAATTAATAATAACTGGTAAATGTATTTTGGTGTTGAATGTTGTATATTGGTTTTTTTGTTTGCGTTGATTTCATTTGCTTGTGCAGCGATTGAGGAGTAGGATATTGGTGAAGTGTTGGAAGGATAGAGAGGGAGTTGTTCTTTAAATTTATTAATGGCCTCACGCATTATGCATTTGTTTATGGTTTTAATTTTTATAATTTCTCCTGTCTGTAGAAATTTTGGGCATACTGCTGAGGAGGCAGAGTGCTGGTCTGAACAGTTAGCACAGTGTGTCCGTGTACAATCTGAGAGGGAATGGGGGGGTAGGTTGCAAATGACACAAGAAGGTGCCCTTTTACAGAACTTTTGCGTATGTCCGAGTAATTGGCAATTTTTGCAGCCCATAGGGCTAGGGATGTATTGTCTTACTAGAACCTTTCTCCAAGCGATGTCAATTTTTTCCGGAAGGTGATACAAATCGAAAGTAATCAAAACAACTCCGGAAGGCTGCATCTTACCATCAATGTTCCTCGTAAATTGGTACACATCTGTAACACCTTGAGGGCACAATTCCTCAATTATTTCCTTTTCGGATATATTACTTAGAAAGAGGGCGAAAATGCTGCCTTTGGCGGAATTCAAACTATTGTGATATTTAGTTAATATGGAACAGATTCCGTGAAGTTGCTTTGCAGCTATGAGTTTTTGGGCAGCATTTTTATCTTTCACTAATAGGAGTAAATTACCATCACGAAGCTCAGAAATGGTGAGTATATCTTTGCTTATGAGATTCAGCGATTTGTGGACTTGGAAGCATGAATACTGTGAAAGAGATTTATCAGTATCAGTGGAGCTAACCACTACAAATTTTGGTTTCTGTTGTTGGAGTTTAGGTAGGGTTGGAAAAAATTCAATGGGTTTATTTCTTGCTGTCTTTCGTTTTTAACTGGGGAGTCGGATAGCGAGGCGAACCGTTTCGCCTCAATGTCCGGCGGCCCTGAAGCCATCGGTACCTAACTAAACTTAAACAGAAATTTTTTTTTATTTTTTAAGCAGTAGAAAAACAATAGTTGAGAGCGTAAGAAAGGAAAAACCGCGAAAAATAGGCGTAGGAAAAAAAACACGTGTTCACAGCACAAGTGAAGTTGGTTGTGGTTATAAGCGCACAGAGAAAGTTGACGACCGTAGTCGATGGGAGATGACTGACAACTATATTTAGCCATCAATTATACACATTCCTTTAAATTTGACGAGAAAGATAAAAATCATATTTCTTTCTAAAAAAGAAAAAAATATCCTCAGTTTACGTTTAAAATTTTAGGGAGGAAACATTTTGAAGAAAACATTTTTAAAAAATTTATTTATAAAATAACAATAATTTCTGGGAGTCGAACTCGGATCTCCAGATACTAAGATTAACCTGCTTACAACCACGACCAAAGAAGCCGACAATCATTCAACTGATTTATAAGCAAATAACCAAAGTAAACTGTTTGTTGGTCAACAGCTAATTTTTTGGCTTCTCAACTAAAATTATCATAAATAAATAATATGTTGATTTCAGAATTTTATATTGTTTCGATTTTAGAATTTCAATTTTCAATATTGACAATTTTCGTGAAATTGCATTTTTTCATTTCAAAAACACATACTATTTTATAAAATAATTGTGGATTATGTAATATAGAATTTCTTTCTTTTCAAATTTTTAGAAATTTTTGTAAAAATGGATTCATAATTTTGCTTATTCTTGAATTTTTGTTCTATTATAATAATAATAAATAAAATAAATCCTATTTATATTGTATATGTTGGCCTTTCATACAAGGGTAACAGAAAACGAAGACAGCATCTCACTTCACATTTCACAATATTCTCAATTCAATAAAGTAAATTCTTAATAAATACATTATGTTTCGAATCGACATGAAGCTATCACAATACTTACAGCAATTCGATGGAAATAAAACCCAATCTGTTTAAGTGGAAAAAGCTTATGAAGAAACCACTTTTTATTTCTACTTAACTGATCTCAACAGATTACTGGGAATTATGCGATGCATGTGTACAAAATATAATTGGACGCACAATAGAAAACATTACTAGCACATACAGATACGAGTACACATGTATATAAATATATATAGAAACACATATATTCAGCGAATATATGTCTACATAAATTTGCTCTAGGAATACCTGTGGCACCGTTCATACTTGCTCTTGTGAATAGGCTCTGTATAGGCTCCTGCTCTAAGATCCCCTGCTCTGCATCGCTCTCCTGGCTCTCCCTGCACATAGATTGCACTCTCTCCTGGCTCAGCTCCCTGCATATAGATTGCACCGCACTGCTCCTTGTGCTCTCACGTACTGCCCCATTGGCACAACCGCACAGCTCAGAAACGAACTAAACTTTAAAATACTCGCTGAACCTATTTTCGCCATGTGCGAAAACTCAAACACATGGTTGCATTTGATACAGTGCCCGCGAGCAAGAGAAGGACCTCCTGTCTTTGCTTTCATAAAGCAGCCCTCTATTCGCTCGGTGCAATTGGAAGCACACATATCTTCTGCACAGGCCTTGTCAAAACGGTTTGTGGCCGTCTGCGCAATGACTGAACGTATTAGCCCATCTATGCTCCTTAGTTCACAAATTCTGCCCAAAGCCCACTGCGCTGGTGGAAAAAGTTCACTCTTGATCAGCACCAATTGATCCAGGCTCATTGGCTCTCGTTCTCTGTGCCATTTTTTTTACTCTCTTGCAGCGCCGTCAAATATCCCTCTCTCCACCTCTTCCAGAAATGCTCAACCATTTTCTGGCGTGCTCTCCACAAACTTGCTCCTGCAAGTCTTGCTGCTCGCTCACGAATGGTAAGGGAATGATCAATGGCTCCCCTATCAAAAAATACCCTGGCGTCAAGGCCTGAATATCTTCCGCATCATCACTCAAAGGTGTCGAAGACCTTGAGTTCAAAATTGCTTCTATCTCTACTAGGAGGGTAGATAGCTGCTCTTGTGTTAAAATCTTTGCTCAGAAATGCGCGTGAGGTGGTACTTCATTGACTTCACAGCAGCTTCATATATTCCGCCATGATGCGGTGCTGCTGGCGTCATGGATATCCATTCTGTCCCCCTGTTGCTCAAATGCTGAAAAACATCTCTTACTTGCCAGCTCTCTCGTGCTCTTCTCAGCTCTCTTGTCGCCCCTACAAATGATGTACCATTGTCACTGTATATTCGCTCACATCTCCCTCTTCTGCAAATAAAGCGCTCATAACAAGCAATAAAGGGAAAATGGTTAAATCGGAAGCAATGCCAATATGAATAGCCTTTGCTTTTAGGCAAACAAATATAGCTCCTGCTCTTTGCACTCCCTTTGCTCTAAAAGGACCTGCGCAATCAATACCTGTATATATGCCCACTTGCACCCTGTCGCCTGGCAATTCAGACATCAGCTGTTGCTCAAATCCTTCACTATCACCGGATGCATCATCTCATAGGCTTCTTCTGATGCTGTCCATTATTGGATTCAATGCACTAATTTTGGTCCCTTCTTGCACCTGCCCAATCTCTCTTAGTTTGTCTATCTCTTGTCTGAAATCGCACTCCTGCGCCTGCTTAAGCAGGAATTGCTTTGCTTCACATTTCTCTTCCACTGTTGGCGCTTGCACTATTCGGTTGTTGTGCCGAGTTCTACGCCTCCTCTTTCTCTGCTTTGCTCTTCGCACAAACCTGAAGATGTAGCTCAATATGTTGATGCTCTTCTCTAGACTTCGTGCATAGTCAATCAGCGATGCTCTTGCCCCTGTTTGGTATAAATATTTGCAAAAACTCGCGTGAATATGTCACGTGATACGGTCCCAGCTCGTTAAGCCCTTTAGTTGGTTTTTCCGGCTCAAAGCCGAATGACCACATTGGTTAATTCGGTCATTAGCACGAAATTATTTGCACCAATGTTCGCTCTTATATATTATTATATATTTTTTGAGCCGAATAATCACATTGGTTAATTAGCTCACTAGCACGAAATTATTTGCACCAATGTTCGCTCTTATATAATTTTTTGAGCCGAATAATCACATTGGTTAATTTGCTCACTATCACGAAACTATTTGCACCAATGTTCGCTCAAATTTTAAATTTTGAGTCGAATAACCGCATTGGTTTATTCGCTCATTTGCACAAAATTTTCGCTCGCTCATATTTAAATTTTGAGTCGAATAACCTCACTGGTTTATTCGCTCATTTGCAAATAATTTTCGCTCGCCCGTAACTAAATTTTGAGACGAATAACCGCACAGGTCTATTCGCTCATTTGCACATAATTTTTCACTCGCTCATACTAGATTTTGAGACGAATAACCGCACTGGTCTATTGGCTCATTTGCACATAATTTTCGCTCGCTCATATTTAAATTTTGAGACGAATAACTGCATTGGTTTATTCGCGCATTTGCACAAAACTTTCAGCACCAAGCACGCGCACACGCAGACACGCCGCCTCACTGTCGGCCGAAAGCAAGGCGGCAGCCATTGCGCAGCATGCTTCGCATCTCTATGGCTGCGTCGCATAGTGCTTGCCTGCGCATATTATACCCACCCCTAAATTCTTTTAGCTTTCTTGAAGCCCAATGCCTGTACCAATTTGTCGTATGTGCTTTGAGCACATACGCCCTTGGTTTATTATTTTTAAGCATTGCAGTGTTGGCTCTACTCCTATAGCTCCGTGGACTGTATTTTACCTTATTATTATATTGTTCTATAATATATTTTTTTTATCTTAAAATTAATTCCTTTCTTGAAATTTTGTCTATTTCTTTCTGTACGTGCCTGTGCTCTCTTCGCTCTGTTCACATACATATTATATGTATGTTCCGAATGCGTATTACGTATTCTGCAATTGATGCTCCTCTAGCGCGTTGCGCTTGCTCTCTTTTTTCTTCCCGCAGGCACAACGGAACAAAGGAATTTAAAGGAAAGAAATATCTATTACCTACCCTGCCAGTACACAATCGCACATACATGCATACATGCATACACGATCTGCGTTTACATAGTCTGGCGTGATTTCATCGGAACGCTTAAAATAAAGGCGAATTAAATTTTTTGCACTTAATATATGTATATACCTACTAAATACTACAAACATACATACATGCATCGCAACATCGATGCTGTATTTTATAGATCACTAGTACGATCCGAAGATTCTGGGGCTACATGTTGTGAGAGTCAGATCAAGCCCCTCGAGACTGACTCCATCTAGTTTGTCGACGACTTTTCAACATTTTCTGATTCCATATTTTGGAATCTGACTTGCTTTGGAGGTCTTACCGGTGAGCGTGATCTATAACGTTTCCGTCTCGATTGGCAATTACGGGCCATGTGTCCGACCTCTCCGCAGGTGAAGCATTTGCCCGTGTAACTTTGGCCGCTCTCAACTTGTACCTGACTGGCTCTGTATACTGGCTGGCACACCAAGGCTGCGGTCTCTGAAGTTAAAGCGCTAGCTACTGTCTCCATATATGTAGCTTTCGGATTAGTTATTGCAGAACGCTTTATCTCCGCATCGCGAATGCCATATACGAAGGTGTCCATCATACACCTCTCAGTGATCTCTCCTGGGTAGGCAAGATGAGCCAACCGTTCCACTTCCGCCGCAAACTGTTGTAGAGACTCACCACTCTTTTGTACACGTGTTCGTAGCTCTACTTGGTACATCTGATTCCGGTGTTCACTACCATACTTGCGCTGAACGGCATTCATTAAGCTTATATAGCAGTCTCGCTCACTTTCTGAGATGGTTTGAAGCACATCAGCGGCAGCACCTTTCAACGAAACGGTTAATGCAGCCACTTTTTCGCAAGCACTCCAACCATTTGTGCTAGCGGTAGTCTCAAACTGCATTCTGAACACGCTAAATGTCGTGGTTCCATCATAGGTAGGAGGCTTCAGTTTTATTGAAGTTAAAGCTGGCATAGGCAATGCACCTTCGTGTAGTAGGTGAATTCTTTGCTCTATTTGTTGCTTAAAATCGTTCTGCTTTTGCTCGTTCGCAATGAATTTTTGTTCTACAGATTTTTCGAACGATTCCTGCCGTGTCTCAATTTCACAAACCTTCCTGTCTACCATCTTGGACATTTCTTTCATCTGCTGTGAGTTTTGTTCCGCTAGTAGAGCCAGTCGTGTTTCACTCTGCTGTAATTGCTCTTTGACTTCCTCCTTGACAGCTTGAGGATTTTGTTGTAACTGTTCCTTTACAGCTTGAGCATTTTGTTGTAACTGCTGCTGCATCTTCTCATCTCTCTGCTGCATTCTCTCTTCGGCTGCTTGAGAACTTTGATGTAACTGCTGCATATCCTGTTTAAAGGATTGCATTATGCTGATAAGTGCGCTCATATCAAAGTTTCCCGTGTTAGGTTCTTTTGGTGTTTCTTCGTGGCGAGATGTCGTTGGCTCTTCACACTGGAATTCATGCTCATCGACGTCTATACCCTGCTCCTCTAAAGCGCTTCTTAATCGCACCTGCAGCTCCGCTTTAAGCCCTTGTGTTTGCAAATTTAAGCGCTCAACCTCCTTCTTGAGCTGCTCCAATCTCAGTTTTTCAAATTTAACCATGTTTATTACAGATACACAATCCTACTTCTGACACCAATTGTTACGAAATTGCCCTCTTGACAATTTCTCTAACTCTCTGAACTCGGACTCATACCACTGGATTGTGTAGTAATCAAACAATCTCTGGTTAAATTAAAATAATTAGCTTTATTTAATTATTGCTATTTACACATTTAATATTAGGCTTAAAGTTTACTTCTTTACAATTTGTACTTTATTTCACAATGAATTTCATCACTTTGCAAAATTACAAATACTGCTAATACTGCTGCTTCGATTAAAATGCCTGATGTACACACTTTTACGGTCTCTGATCTACTGCCTTCGACTTTGAACAGTCTTGTCGCTTTTATAGTTTTCGAATGGTTGGTGTAGAAACTTCCGCGCTATTCTCGTATTTTCTAGAAGTTTCTATCCACTTCGACAGAAGTCGAGAATATTCTTTTTGATATTACCGACAGATGGTTCTTGAATAAGCTTTTATTCCAATAGTTCGCATCTTGACTCACAGGGTGCATTCATTCTCAATTTCAGATGGGATCCTGAAAGTATGCAATCCCTTTTCACTGAGCTATCACGTTTCACTGCCCTCCGCTTAAACTTGTTCGTCCCGAACAAGGATAGTACTGCAACCTTTATAAGGAGAACGACTTTCATTTTGCTCCTGACATTTCTCGTCCACTGGATGCGGTATCTAACATCGTTGATCCGTTTTATCACCTTATAAGGTCCTTCCCAGTATGTTTGCAGTGTTGGCGATAATCCACTTTTCCTTTGCAGATTATGAAGCATAACTAGTTGCCCTTCCTGAAATCCCTTAGAGTTTACTTGTACATCATATCTCGCTTTCCTTTTATCACTCATCAGTTGCGTACGATTTCTGCTGTTTCCATGAATTTCATTCAACTGTCCTCGTTTTTTAGGTCTACAATTGCTGCATGGAAGTACTGCAGATGACTCTGTAGACCATTCTTTCGCTAGATCTTCCTGAAATCCCTTAGAGTTTACTTGTACATCATATCTCGCTTTCCTTTTATCACTCATCAGTTGCGTACGATTTCTGCTGTTTCCATGAATTTCATTCAACTGTCCTCGTTTTTTAGGTCTACAATTGCTGCATGGAAGTACTGCAGATGACTCTGTAGACCATTCTTTCGCTAGATCGTCGGCTACGTTTTTATTAGCTCGCATCTTGGTTTTCGTGACTCGCGGTTGCCTCTCACAGTTTACAATTGCTGAGATTCTCTGGCACCTTACCTTCTTTTTCTCTATGGTTTCAACGGTATTTGAAATATTCACTACTTTTTCTGGTACGATTCGGCTCTTATGCTTCCCAACATCTCCGTCCATTTTGGCCCGTATAACTGCCTCTGACTTGGGTGGGATTTTTGTCCGCTGCGATACAATGGCTTGTCGGATACCTCCATACTTATCCTCACCAACGGATAACAGTATTTCGGTGTTCGCTTACTTCAACATCCGGCATTTCAAATCTAGGGTGAATCCATTCCGAATCATAAAATCCACACCTAAGATTAATTCGTCCACAATATCCGCAACTACAAACTCGTGCGTCACTGTTGTGGTGCCGATAGTTATATTCCGCGTAACTTTTCCCAATACCGGTGCATCATCTCCAGTTGCCGTACGCAATCTTATTCCCTGAAGTGGCTCGATTCCCCGAACGAGGTCCCTTCTAATTATGGAATGTGATGCACCCGTACTCAATGTTACCACGATTTTTCTTCCATTTATTACGCTGTCGACAGTTAGGCTGTTGATTTTCCGTGCCATCTGAGAAACGAAGATTCTGGGGCTACATGTTGTGAGAGTCAGATCAAGCCCCTCGAGACTGACTCCATCTAGTTTGTCGACGACTTTTCAACATTTTCTGATTCCCTATTTTGGAATCTGACTTGCTTTGGAGGTCTTACCGGTGAGCGTGATCTAGAACGTTTCCGTCTCGATTGGCAATTACGGGCCATGTGTCCGACCTCTCCGGCAACTGGAGATGATGCACCGGTATTGGGAAAAGTTACGCGGAATATAACTATCGGCACCACAACAGTGACGCACGAGTTTGTAGTTGCGGATATTGTGGACGAATTAATCTTAGGTGTGGATTTTATGATTCGGAATGGATTCACCCTAGATTTGAAATGCCGAATGTTGAAGTATGCGAACACCGAAATACTGTTATCCGTTGGTGAGGATAAGTATGGACGTATCCGACAAGCCATTGTATCGCAGCGGAAAAAAATCCCACCCAAGTCAGAGGCAGTTATACGGGCCAAAATGGACGGAGATGTTGGCAAGCATAAGAGCCGAATCGTACCAGAAAAAGTAGTGAATATTTCAAATACCGTTGAAACCATAGAGAAAAAGAAGGTAAGGTGCCAGAGAATCTCAGCAATTGTAAACTGTGAGAGGCAACCGCGAGTCACGAAAAGCAAGATGCGAGCTAATAAAAACGTACCCGACGATCTAGCGAAAGAATGGTCTACAGAGTCATCTGCAGTACTTCCATGCAGCAATTGTAGACCTAAAAAACGAGGACAGTTGAATGAAATTCATGGAAACAGCAGAAATCGTACGCAACTGATGAGTGATAAAAGGAAAGCGAGATATGATGTACAAGTAAACTCTAAGGGATTTCAGGAAGATCTAGCGAAAGAATGGTCTACAGAGTCATCTGCAGTACTTCCATGCAGCAATTGTAGACCTAAAAAACGAGGACAGTTGAATGAAATTCATGGAAACAGCAGAAATCGTACGCAACTGATGAGTGATAAAAGGAAAGCGAGATATGATGTACAAGTAAACTCTAAGGGATTTCAGGAAGGGCAACTAGTTATGCTTCATAATCTGCAAAGGAAAAGTGGATTATCGCCAAAACTGCAAACACACTGGGAAGGACCTTATAAGGTGATAAAACGGATCAACGATGTTAGATACCGCATCCAGTGGACGAGAAATGTCAGGAGCAAAATGAAAGTCGTTCTCCTTATAAAGGTTGCAGTACTATCCTTGTTCGGGACGAACAAGTTTAAGCGGAGGGCAGTGAAACGTGGTAGCTCAGTGAAAAGGGATTGCATACTTTCAGGATCCCATCTGAAATTGAGAATGAATGCCCCCTGTGAGTCAAGATGCGAACTATTGGAATAAAAGCTTATTCAAGAACCATCTGTCGGTAATATCAAAAAGAATATTCTCGATTTCTGTCGAAGTGGATAGAAACTTCTAGAAAATACGAGAATAGCGCGGAAGTTTCTACACCAACCATTCGAAAACTATAAAAGCGACAAGACTGTTCAAAGTCGAAGGCAGTAGATCAGAGACCGTAAAAGTGTGTACATCAGGCATTTTAATCGAAGCAGCAGTATTAGCAGTATTTGTAATTTTGCAAAGTGATGAAATTCATTGTGAAATAAAGTACAAATTGTAAAGAAGTAAACTTTAAGCCTAATATTAAATGTGTAAATAGCAATAATTAAATAAAGCTAATTATTTTAATTTAACCAGCGATTGTTTGATTACTACACAATCCAGTGGTATGAGTCCGAGTTCAGAGAGTTAGAGAAATTGTCAGGAGGGCAATTTTGTAACAGAGCAAATTGTCAAGAGGGCAATTTCGTCACAATTGGTGTCAGAAGTGGGATTGTGTATCTGTAATAAACATAGTTAAATTTGAAAAACTGAGATTGGAGCAGCTCAAGAAGGAGGTTGAGCGCTTAAATTTGCAAACACAAGGGTTTAAAGCGGAGCTGCAGGTGCGATTAAGAAGCGCTTTAGAGGAGCAGGGTATAGGCGTCGATGAGCATGAATTCCAGTGTGAAGAGCCAACGACATCTCGCCACGAAGAAACACCACAAGAACCTAACACGGGAAACTTTGACATGAGCGCACTTATCGGGATAATGCAATCCTTTCAACAGGATATGCAGCAGTTACATCAAAGTTTCAAGCAGCCGAAGAGAGAATGCAGCAGAGAGATGCGAAGATGCAGCAGCAGTTACAACAAAATGCTCAAGCTGTAAAGGAACAATTACAACAAAATGCTCAAGCTGTCAAGGAGGAAGTCAAAGAGCAATTACAGCAGAGTGAAACACTACTGGCTCTACTAGCGGAACAAAACTCACAGCAGATGAAAGAAATGTCCGAGATGGTAGACAGGAAGGTTTGTGAATCGTTCGAAAAATCTGTAGAACAAAAATTCATTGCGAACGAGCAAAAGCAGAACGATTTTAAGCAACAAATAGAGCAAAGAATTCACCTACTACAGGAAGGTGCATTGCCTATGCCAGCTTTAACTTCAATAAAACTGAAGCCTCCTACCTATGATGGAACCACGACATTTAGCGTGTTCAGAATGCAGTTTGAAACTACCGCTAGCACAAATGGTTGGAGTGCTCGCGAAAAAGTGGCTGCATTAACCGTTTCGTTAAAAGGTGCTGCCGCTGATGTGCTTCAAACTATCTCAGAATGTGAGCGAGACTGCTATGAAAGCTTGATGAATGCCGTTCAGCGCAAGTATGGTAGTGAACACCGGAAGCAGATGTACCAAGTAGAGCTACGAACAAGGGTACAGAAGAGTGGTGAGTCTCCACTACAGTTTGCGGCGGAAGTGGAACGGTTGGCTCATCTTGCCTACCCAGGAGAGATCACTGAGAGGTGTATGATGGATACCTTCGTATATGGCATTCGCGATGCGGAGATAAAGCGTTCTGCGATAACTAATCCGAAAGCTACATATATGGAGACAGTAGCTAGCGCTTTGTTATCAGAGACAGCAGCATTGGTGTGTCGGTCAGAATGCACAGCTCGTCAGATAAGAGTCGAGAACGGACAAAGTTTCACGGGCAAATGCTTTACCTGCGGTGATGTGGGGCACATGACTCGTGATTGACAGTTGAGCTGGAAACGTTATGCAACACACGCTCCGGTAAGATTGCCAAAGCAAGACAAAGTCCGAATTAGGGAATCGGAAAAGATTGTCAAGCCGGGAAATGAACGGACTGCCACAACTGATGGCCCACGAATCTTCGTTTCTCAGATGGCGCGGAAAAATAATAGCCTAACTGTCAACAGTGTAATAAGCGGAAGAAAAGTTGTGGTAACATTGGATACGGGGGCATCACATTCCATAATTAGAAGGGATCTCGTTCGGGGAATCGAGCCGCTTCAGGGAATAAGTTTGCGTACGGCAACTGGAGATGATGCACCGGTACTGGGAAAAGTTACACGGAAAATCACTATCGGCAGCACAACAGTGAAGCACGAGTTTATAGTTGCGGATATTGTGGATGAAGTAATCTTAGGTGTGGATTTCATGATTCGGAATGGATTCACACTAGATTTTAAAAGCCGAGTACTGAAATATGCGAACACCGAAATACCGTTTTATAGGTGATGATAAGTATGGAGTTGTTAAACAAGCCAATATATCGCGACGGACAAAAATCGCACCCAAGTCAGAGGAAGTTATACGGGCCAAAATAGGCGGAGATGTTGGGAAGCATAAGAGCCGAATCGTACCAGAAAAAGTAGTGAATATTTCAAATACGCTGAAACCATAGCGAAAAAGAAGGTAAGGTGCCAGAGAATCTCAGCAATTGTAAACTGTGAGAGGCAACCGCGAATCACGAAAAGCAAGATGCGAGCTAATAAAAACGTAGCCGACGATCTAGCGAAAGAATGGTCTACAGAGTCATCTGCAGTACTTCCATGCAGCAATTGTAGACCTAAAAAACGAGGACAGTTGAATGAAATTCATGGAAACAGCAGAAATCGTACGCAACTGATGAGTGATAAAAGGAAAGCGAGATATGATGTACAAGTAAATTCTAAGGGATTTCAGGAAGGGCAACTAGTTATGCTTCATAATCTGCAAAGGAAAAGTGGATTATCGCCAAAACTGCAAACACACTGGGAAGGACCTTATAAGGTGATAAAACGGATCAACGATGTTAGATACCGCATCCAGTGGACGAGAAATGTCAGGAGCAAAATGAAAGTCGTTCATTTAGAGAGGCTATCTCCTTATAAAGGTTGCAGTACTATCCTTGTTCGGGATGAACAAGTTTAATCGGAGGGCAGTGAAACGTGATAGCTCAGTGAAAAGGGATTGCATACTTTTAGGATCCCATCTGGAGAATGAGTGCCCCCTGTGAGTCAAGATGCGAACTATTCGAATAAAAGCTTATTCAAGAACCATCTGTCGGTAATATCAAAAAGAATATTCTTAACTTCTGTCGAAATGGATCGAAAATTCTAGAAAATACGAGAATGGCGTAGAATTCTCTACTCCAACCTTTCGAAAACTATAAAAGCGACAAGACTGTTCAATGTCGAAGGCAGTAGATCAGAGACCGTAAAAGTGTGGATAGGCTCGGTATAGTCTCCTGCTCTAAGATCCACTGCTCTGCATCGCTCTCCTGGCTCAGCTCCCTGCACATAGATTACACTCTCTCCTGGTTCAGCTCCCTGCATATAGATTGCACCGCACTGCTCCTTGTGCTCTCACGTACTGCCCCATTGGCACAACCGCACAGCTCCATCGTCAGAAACAAACCAAACTTTAAAATACTCGCTGAACCTATTTTCGCCATGTGCGAAAACTTAAACGCATGATTGCATTTGATACACATTATATTCAAAAATATATATACGAGTATATACGAGGTTTGATCAAAAAAATAACTGTTATTTTAAAATTTTTCAAAAAGTATTTATTTATTCATCAACAACTATATTGTCCCCTTCAAAGTAATTCCCCTCAGATATAATACACTTATGCCAGCCTTTTTCCCAATCCTCGAAACACTTCTGAAACGGTTTTTTTTGGTATCGCCAACAGCTCCTGTTTCGATTTTTCTTTTATCTCCTCAATCGTAGCAAAACGCTTTCCTTTCATCGGTGTCTTCAGTTTTGGAAAGAGGAAAAAGTCAGCGGGGGCCAAGTCCGGTGAATACGGTGGTTGAGGCATGATAACGGTTTTGTTTTTGGCCAAAAATAGCTCCTGAGCGATGTCCATGCGACGTTGTTTTTGCTCAAAATTTAGCAATTTTGGAACAATCTTCGCTGCCGCACGTTTCATGCCTAAAACATCCGTCAAAATTGCTTGATATGAGCCGAACAATATGCCAACATCATCAGCAACCTCTCTGATAGTGATTCGACGATTATCCAAAATCATTTTCTTCACTGTCTCAATGTTTTCATCGGTTGTTGACGTGCTCGGGCGACCAGGAACAATAAACCGGTTATACCACAATTGAACTTGTGTTCTGCTCATAGTAGACTCGCCAAAGGCCACAGTCAACATTTCAAATGTCCTTGCGCATTTAATTTCATTTTTTACACAAAACTGAATACAGTTTCTTTGATCGATTTTTTCGAATAGTACAAAATCGAAGAGCACACTAAAACACGACTAACCTTTTTATCTGTCAAAAACAAACTGACAATCCAAAATGGTTGGTATTGCCAGACATGTGTACCAACATAACAGAAAAAAAATGCGAACATCGAACATACGTAACTCACGAAATTTGAAAATAACGGTTATTTTTTTATCACACCTCGTAAGTAATGAGTATTGTATAGTAAAAAGTATAACACGTCTGTTTCATTTGGACTTTATTCAATTGTGTGTTCATGTTTCTCATTATTCTTAATATACATTTTGTTGGTATTCAGGGTTGCTTAATACCGTACTGTAAAGTACTAATTTACTGTAAAGTACTAAAATGCCACATCTCTCCCCCCCCTAAGATGAATTCTTTCTTATATAAATTGTAAATCATCCCCAAGTTACATCATCAATAAACTTTTTACATTGGTACATGACATACAATAGTTTTGCGAATATACATTATACAATTCAAATCAAATAATATTTGTGTTTAGGATGAATTCCTTTAGGTGCGATGGAGTCTTGCGATGTCTCTCTGGGCGTCGTCCTGGTTGTGTGTGATCTTGGTCATCAGTATGTTGCTGCGCGGAATATTGTTGTGTTTCATTGCTATGTGTTTTTCAGTTTCCCTGTGCTCAACTGATACTTGCTGTTTAGCTTGTGCGTTTAAAGTTGAAGAATCATTGCTCGTGCTTTGTTGCTGTATAGAGCTGCTCGCAGGAACTGCAAAGGAGCCAGTAATTAAAACTGGTTCTGGACGCTGATAGTCGCTGTTTATGTTAGTCGCATTTTCAGTAGCTTGACTTTCAGTGTTTTGAAGATTTTCACCTACCTTACGGAGCTGGTCAACATGTCTCCTCCAAATTCGTTGATCATCGAGGCGAATATTGTAATGAAGGTCACCTAATTGGCTGTCAACTATACCAAAACGCCATTTTGATTTACTTAGATAGTCTCTAGCCGCCACTCTTTCACCCTCCTTGAAAAATTTTGAAGGTTGAGTACGTTGATTTTCATGCTTGCTATTTTGCGGGAGTAACCAGTCGAGACGATTGTTTAGTTGCCTGCCGAAGATCAATGTGGCTGGTGATTTACCTGTTGCTGGATGTATTGCTCTTCGGTAAGCCATTAGGATTTTGTGCAATTCGTTTCTAAGGTTGGCTGCATGGCAATTAGACGAAATTAATTTGTTTTTGAAAGTTTGGATGAATCGTTCCGCTTGACCATTCGTTGCTGGGTGGTACGGTGCCCCTTGCTTGTGTATGATGCCATTGATCTTTAAAAAATTTTGGAATTCACTTGAATTGAATTGGGTTCCATGATCCGAAACCAGTATCTTAGGAATACCAAAAGTCGCAAAAATTTCTTCACAATTTTGAATCGTAGTTTTGGCAGTTATGTTTGGGACAATACGGACTTCGAGCCATTTTGTGCACGCATCTATTAATACAAAAAAGTTTTTACCCATGAAAGGACCTGCATAGTCCACATGGACGCGTTCAAATGGTCGAGTTGGCTCTTCCCAACGCTGTACAGGGTCATTCTTCTTGGGGTCTGCGCGTGTGATTTGACATGCCTTGCAATTACGTACCAAATCTTCAATGTCGCGATCCAATGTTGGCCACCAACAGTATGCTCTTGCCAATTGCTTCATTTTACAAATGCCAAAATGCCCAATATGTAGCTCTTTTAGGACCCTCGCACGCAAATTATGTGAAATATACACTCGTATGCCCCTCAAAAGACAATCTTTCTGCATGGTAAATTCAGTTTGATCAATGTTGAACCGATCTTTGCTTTGACATAGTCTACCATATTTCAGGCACTCTAAAAGGATTTTAACTTCTTTGTCTTTGACCGTTTCTTTTCTTAAGTCATTTGTAGTTACGGGTAAATTTTGCAAAATTTCTTCTTCGATTAGATTTATTTCATTTTCCACGGATTCTAGCAAGGGAAATGGAACTTTTCTAGCTTTCACAAATTTTGGAATAGTGTTTGGTTTCACATACAATCTCATTTGGTGCCCAGTAATTTTTCCTGTATCTAACTTGAAGAGTTTGGGAAACTTTGTAACTAAATTATCAACACGTTCTTGCACATTCACCTTATTTATCGTTCCATTATTTGCATTCTTGCACCATAGAGACCAATTTAGTTTTATGAAGCGCGCCCATTCCCTGCCTAGCAAAGGTTTTTTATTTGCTCGCACTATGTACAGTTTCAATAAATTGTTATTAACATTTACCAGAATATACCCAAGGCATTCAATGTTACTTCCTGTGTAACTTGTTAATTTTATTTTGGTTTGGTGAACTATTTCTTTCCTAAAATACTTTTTGGCATCGTTCAAAGACATAATTGTTATTGGCGATCCTGTATCCACTTCAAATTCGATTGTCGCATCACCCACTTTCAACTTTTGTAAAAATTTCTGATCAGATTCTATATTTTGAATTTGTATTTCCATAAGCTCTTGCACTTCAATGTTTTTCGTTGACATATTTTTGTTATGTTTTTCTTTTAAACATACTTTCTGTAAATGACCTTTAAATTTACAATAGTTGCACACTGTATTTATAAATTTACATGTGTTGGCCAAATGGTTGGTACCGCCGCATCTAAAACATTTTCTCTTGTTGTTGTTCGTACCTTGCGGTTTTGCCACCATTTTATCATCATGTACTTTATGTTTATAAATTTTTTGAACAGACTCACCACCTCCATTTTGTATCGCCGACCCATTCTTTTCTGCGTTTTCGCAAGTTGTTGCTATGTTGAGGGCATCTCTCCAAGTTAGGTTAGATTTTTCGAGCATGCGGTTTTGTAAATGATGGTTCGACAAGCCAAATATAAATTGGTTTCGTAACGCCGTGTCTCCATAATTCCCAAATTTGCAACCAGACGCAAGATGTCGCAGCGCAACCAGAAATTCCTCGCAAGTCTCCTCTTGTTTCTGTCTTCACATGTGGAATTTGTAATTCTCCAAGATCTCGTTTGGTGTTGGTTCAAAATGCTCCTTCAACACCGTGACAATTTCTTCGTAATCTTTGTCCTCTGGCTTCTCCGGCAGCAATTTATCACATAGCAAGTCGTAGGTTGCACCACCCATGTAGTGCAGAAGTAGCTGCTTCTTCTTTGATTTGTCTGAGCTGAAAATTGTTAAAGCCGTCTCAAACCGGCACACCCACCTCGGCCATTTCATTGTGGCTGAGTTGAATGCTTCCAAAATGAAGCTTACGTAATTAGTTGAGTGCGCAGCAATTGTTCCATTTCTTGAAGTACTTGCTTCTGTAGAATTCGGCTTTTTTTATAAGTAATATTTATACGAGACACTTCTCAAATATTTATGTATTAAAAAGTAATTATTAATGCAAAAAACTTTAAGTTGATCCTCGTCGCCACTAATGAGTATTGTATAGTAAAAAGTATAACACGTCTGTTTCATTTGGACTTTATTCAATTGTGTGTTCATGTTTCTCATTATTCTTAATATACATTTTGTTGGTATTCAGGGTTGCTTAATACCGTACTGTAAAGTACTAATTTAGTGATGCCTGATGCCACAATAAGAAAAAAATCAAAGGGTTAGCATTTCAATTCAAATTTGTATATGTTAAATTCTATGATTCCCTATTAATATACGAGAATATAAAAAAAAATACAGAAGCTTCTACAATTGTACGAAAGTAATAACAAAATAATTAAGAAAATAATAATCAAAGTAACAAGGCAAATAAAATAGTTAATTCCGTGCTTCCGTGTAAAGTTGTTACATGCGAACTATTGATAACCAAGCTGGTGAAGTGATGACTACTAGGTAATATAATTGGATGCCTCTGCCCATAGGGCAATATAGCGCGTTGGATTCGCCCACGTAAACGAAGCACATTTTGCTCATCCAGAAACGGTGCTAAGCTCGCAAGATTGCTGTTGCTTGGCAGCGAGCTCTTTTCGCGTACGCGTTTTATCTCTTTGTAAAATGCTTCGTGTTGTACGAGCTTTACGATCTTAGTTAAACTTTCGTTCAGCTCTGCGACGGATAAAGGTCCCTTCCAGCGTGTTTCAGCTTGCGTTCTAGAAATGAAAGCAAAGCGAAAAGTATAGGCGCACATTGGTATGGTCTTGTGAAGAGATGAGTATAGAAGAATTACTGAATCTTCTGCGATGAAAAAATGCACTTGGAGTAAATTAATCTTGTTTATCAACAATCTACCATGTTCTTGCATTGTAATATTTCATAAATACTACAGAGTAAATAAGGATGCTTCCTATAATTACTTCAAATATTAACGGGTGCTTTGCAACAGAGGAAGAAATTCGCAATTGCTCCAATACTGAAACTTAATGCGTGTTTGCGCTTCTTTGCAGAAGGAGTTTACCAAACTGGAGTTGGAAAGGACACCTATGTAGCGATAGCTCAGTCCAGTTTCCGCATTTCTTCATCCCAGAACTTGGATACTTCTTCCTTCGAACTCTTGTGGAATCCACTGGCAATGTCGCGGTTTGCAATCATTGTTTCCAATAGACTTTCCATCTGAAGCTTGTTGGTTGTCTTCGTCTTTAAAAAAGCATTCACAATTTACAAATATAAAAACTTCAATTTTTCTTGGGCTTGCTCGCATATAAATTTCCAAATTTTTAAGATTTTTTTCAATTTTCCTAAAAAAAAAGTTCACAGATAAACATATACACATATTTTAATTCATCAACTTAATTTATAACCCCATTTTATTAAAAGAATTGGACTTTTAAGAAGTTTTAATTAAATACTCACAAGATTCCACTAATTTCACATCAAAAATGTTGGCGAACAAGATGATGTGAAATGTGAAAAATTTCCTAGAATTTATGTTCTTTAGAATACCGTGGATTGCGGATGCGGAATTCTTTTGCGGATTTTTTCGCAGGCTCGAAAATTGAAATGTGAAAAGTCGCATGCGGATTTTGTTTAGAATATGCGGAAAGTGAAAAAATTTACTGCGGAAAGTTATTGAGAATTGTGGTGAATATAGCTGGCAGATACCTTCAGACTTATGAAATGGACCACAATATGACTAGACCCAAATTTGGCAAATTTATTATTTGGTTTGACCATGTGGTTGTTGTCAGAAGTTCTATTACACAGTTTTTGATGTTTGATCGGCAGTGCTTTCTATCTACTATCAGAAATTTCAGGACCTCCAGTGTATGTGCGCCGTATATTCCATGCGAAAACCAATATGGTTATTTTTTATTATTGTCGGTTACATAAGAGACTATTTGTTGTTTCAAATGGTTTGTGTGACAGTTGGATGGAAATATGTAGTTGGTAGATCTGGCAAAATATATTAGAAGGATTTTTAAGGAGAAGATTTGGTGTGTAGTTTTTTTCCTTAATGAATCTTTCGGTATCCAAGTGCGAAGAGCCCCCCTTCGCCAAAGTCAGGTTCCAGTTTGCGCAATTAACCTTTTTAAACCTAGCCTGCAAACAGTAACCCTCAAATTACCGCCATTTTCAGTGCTATTCGGTGGTGTC
Organism: Clusia tigrina; assembly: GCA_920105625.2. Lineage (NCBI taxonomy): Eukaryota > Metazoa > Arthropoda > Insecta > Diptera > Clusiidae > Clusia > Clusia tigrina. Next base: position 132,432 of record CAKKTE020000529.1, read on the forward strand.
ATGAAATCCGCAAAATATTTTTTGCGGAAATATTTCAACTTCCACAAGTTTTTTGTGTCATGAAATCCGCAATATTTTTTGACTTTCGGATACGCTATTGTGAATTGTTTCGTTATTCCGAATTGTCAAATTTGATAGTGATAAAACGTTAACAATTCAAAATGGTTTTACTAAATATTTTTTCAAATCTTGAAAACATCGTTGTATTAAAATATTTAAAAATAAAATATTAAAAATGTTTGCAATAATTCTGGAGACGGCAGAAGATTCTGGTAGTCAAGCAGATCAAAAAATTAAACGGAAAATGTTGCGGAGCAGCAGCAATCCCTTTGATGTGGCTGATGCAGAGTAAGTTTTTTGTTAAAACAATAAGGCTTATAAAAACAGCAAAAATATATTTTTTAGGTTCATCGCATCCTACAGATTAAACAAGGATGCATTTAAATATGTACTCGATGAACTTAATCCCCAATAGTTTTAAAGTTAGTGCTGTGTTACGTTTTTTGGGTGAAGGAGCTTACCAGCGTTCAGTTGGTAACGATATAGGAATTGCTCTCCGTAGAAGCACAATTTCTACAGTTCTACAAACATTCTAGTGATTTCAGAACGTGTTATTTGTCCACAGGTGATAAAATTGGCGAAGTCAAATGTTGAACGAGCAGCTTCTAAAGAGCAATTCTTTGCAAAGTGCTGCTTACCTGGCGTTGTTGGCTGTATAGATGGCACCCATGTGAAGCTGTTGTGCCCCAGTGAAGATGGCTCGCTCTATTACAACAGGAAGGGGTCGTATAGTTTAAATGTTATGATTGTGAGTTGTAAAATTCTTGTAAATATGTTATATGTTATGGGTACTATATGCATATATGTACATAAATCTATTTCAGATTTGTGACCATGAGATGACAATTCGCGCAGTTTACGCGAAGCATCCGGGATCATGTCACGATTCGTTTATTTGGAGCTGTAGTAAAGCCAGAAATGCGTTCTTAGCGAAATACAGAGAAGGGGATCGTAATTCCTTTCTTTTGGGACTGGAGCCGTTCCTATTGACGCCATGCAGGAACCCAGCTGGTGGGAGTGCACAGCAATCATTCAATGATGCGCATGCAATCGGTCGAAATATTATAGAACGCACAATAGGAGTATTAAAAGGTCGGTTTCTGTGCCTTAAGCAGACTTTGCGGTATAAGCCGCTGAAAGTAGCACAGCTTATTAATGTTTGTTGTGCACTACATAACATCTGTCGGCGATTCAATGCTCCTTATGATGGCAGTGGGGTGGTATTACAGGAACCCATTGAATGCAGATATGTCAATGCAGAGGAGTGAATCTTTACTCAATGAAAGTCGAACAATGCGAGACGAAATTGCAAACTGTGTATAAGTTGAAAATGTAAATAAAAATTTGTAATGTAAATAAAAATTTTATAATGTATATAAAAATTTGTGTACTTAAGAATATAAAATATATTTATAAAATAAAGAAAACCAAAATTCAATTAGAAAAAAAAATATGTAAAAATAACACAGATAATGAAACATCACAAAGGACATCACAGTTACAAAAGACATAAATTCTATGCCGGCATTTTCACTGCAGTGTGTGGTCTTCAAATTTCGGCTCCTCCAGCTTGCTTTAGGAGAATTTCATTTTTCTCCTTTAGAAGCCTCTGCATTTCCTTGTTATGGTCGTTGCGGTCTTTGGACATATCTGCAAATACAACTGTTACTTCTGAGTGAATTATATTAATGAGTTCGTACTCTCTATGGCAGTGGTCTATTTTTCTACTGCCCTATATATTCTTCTCAGAGAACTTCCATTCTCTTTGAGAAGGGTTATAGTTTCTTTCTGGAAACCTTCATCCGCCTCCATATATTTCTTCGCTGCATCCTAAAGAAAATTGTAAAACATTTTATTATTTAATACTCACACTTCTCTGAATTTCTAATTTACCTGGAATTTATTTGCGATTCGTGGACGTTTGGGAGTAGGCTCCTCATCACTTTGCGGTGTCTCCCATTGAACAGGTGCAAAAGTCAGTGGCGTCGTGTCTGTCACCTACGCCAAATGCTGTTTATTATAGCAGCCCCCACCAGTCGCAACATCCTCCTCTCGATTGCGTGCGAGTTTTTTTCGAACTTCCACTTTGCAATCGGACCAAGTCTTTAAAATAAATGTAAGTGTGAGTACGCAAGGAACTCTTTTTTAATTTTGATCACCTTTTTCCACCCAGCTACGTCTTTAATAGGAGGCCCTAAGCTATTTAATTTAATCTTTAATTGCTCCCAACGACTTTCCAGACGAGATCTATCTCCCTTCGCATAGTTTCTCGCCATCTCCTCGTTGGATTCCATATACTCTAAAAGAGCTTCATGTTGTACAATATTTTTATGCTTTCCCCTAATAAATACAATTAAGTTTCTAATTAAAAATAAGAAAAATTAAAAATATATACTTACATTTCTTTAAATTTTATTTTTTTATTACTTATCAACTATAAAATTGAAACACACTGACAATTTGAGAAAACCGCCAAAATTTTTCTCAACTTTTCAAACCGAAAGAATTTGGCGGAATTCGGATTTCAATACACCAAATTCCGCAAAAATTTCCACTTCCACTATTCGGAGTCGGAATTTCACGGATTCGGATTTCATGACACCAAAAAGTGGATTCGTTTCAAAATTAGTGGAAAATTTTGCGGATTCGGATTTCATGACACCACCGATTGTCATTAATTGTCATTTCGTCGTGAATATAAGAATTTTCAAAATTGTCCAGAAGTATGCATAATTTATCAATAATTTTATCATACGATACAGTATTAGCATCCGATGTCAGGGAGAAGTTCCAGTCGAGGTTAGTATCATGAGCATAGTTGCAGTTAGTATTCAATAAGAATGACTGTGTGACGATTTTCATAGATAATAATAATTGTTAATAATTACTAATATACGAGTACATTTAAAAAATTTAATAAATTAAATACATTCAAATACAATCCAAGACCTTATCACTGGAAAAATTGTAAAACAACTTCCAGAAGAAGGAGTGACATATCTTACCTACTTATTTAACGCGGTACTAGCATCTGGCTTTTTACCTCCCCAATGGAAAGTGTCACAATTAAAAATGATTCTCAAACCCGGAAAAAGCGCTGAAAAAGTTTAATCGTATCGCCCAATTAGCTTGTTACCGATTGCTTCTAAACTCATGGAAACCCTTTTCCTGAAAAGACTACTCCCAATTATAGAAGAGCGAAAGCTAATTCCAAATCATCAATTTGGATTCAGGAAAAAACACACCACAATCGAACAGGTTCATAGGATTGTTGAGTATATACACACTGCATTCGAACATAAAAAATATTGTACAGCAGCGTTTCTTGACATCTCGCAAGCATTTGATCTCGTTTGGCACGATGGCTTGCTTTACAAAATAAAAACTACACTCCCCATTAACTACTATGTGTTAATCAAGTCCTATCTTACAAATAGATATTTTTTCGTAAAGCAAGGTGAGGAACAATCTGAGCTTCATGAAAGCTCAGCAGGCGTACCCCAAGGAAGTGTCATGGGCCCAATACTTTATCTACTTCACACGTACGACTTACCATCAGCAGAAGGAGTCACCGTAGGTACATTTGCAGATGACACTGCTGTCTTAGCTGTTGACACTCTCCCACACTTAGCTTCCTCTAAAATCCAGAGTGGGCTAAACAAAATTACTGACTTGCTAAAAAAATGGAAAATCAAGTTGAACGAAACAAAATCAGTCCAGGTTACATTCACTCTGAAACGAAACACCTGCCCACCCGTTAAACTCAACGGCATAAATATACCCCAATGTAATGAGGCTAGATACCTTGGGATGCACCTCGACAGAAGATTAACTTGGAAAACACATATATTTACAAAACGAAAATCACTCGGTATAAAGCTCAGAAATCTACACTGGCTCTTGAATCGAAACTCCAAAGTCTCAATCGATAGCAAATAGCTCTTGTACTCAGCAATATTAAAACCAGTTTGGACGGTATTCAGCTGTGGGGCACTGCGGCAACTTCCAATGTTAAAATACTTCAAAGATTCCAATCAAAGACCCTAAGAATGATTGTAAACGCGCCCTATTATGTCTATCCCCAGGTGGCGGATAGGGGGACCTTTGGTAGGCAAATGACATTACTTCTGAACCTCTTAGGATGGGCGGGAGTTATGGCTGTCTGTCTATCACAATGATGGTATAGAGAATGGGTACCATCCGCGGACCAAACTGGCTAGGGAGGAGTCCCGAACAAAAATCACTGTCTGGCGATGGACAAAAAAAGATTTATCGCATGTGGAAATCCACCTGCTTCGGCGGCAGGGGCACGGATTCTGGAGGTCCCAACCATCGCTAAAGTCTCTCGCCTTTATCAGCGAGAGCGCATCCTGGAGGAGACGGGGATTGCTACCGCAATCTCTTCTTCTTCAGAGACGGAGGAACGTACCCTGGATCCAGAGGGCCTGCGTCGGGAAGTCACCACAGTGGCGGAACAACCTACCAATGGTTCTAGGGTAACGAGAACACAAGCGAGGAGACAGAGAAAGAAGCGGCTTGATAGGCTTGTGCAGGAGAAATCCTCACGTGGCTCTGCCGCCCCTTCTGTGTCGACTCCCTCCAAAAGGCCCAGGTCGGCGGAAGTGACACCCACGGAAGCCACCGAGCCTGCGGAGGGATTGACCGCTCCGAAAGCTCGCTCGCGAGGTAAGCGGCGGAAGATTGTTGCTGAAAACAGCATTCCCACCTGCCCTGCAGCTGTTACTGCTGGTGGCGCCACGACCCCAAAGGGTACGAGCGAAACCTCGGTGGCGGCTAATTTGGCGGGGAAGAATGTTGCCAATAAGCTGCAACTTGCCCAGCCCCTCGTATCCAGCAAAACCATCTGCCCGGCGAAATCTCTGCCAGTGGCGGGTGGTGAGCTGGACTTTCGCCCAAGCACTTCCAAAGGTGCAGCCAAGCCATCGTACAGCGAGAAGGCTAACGGCCCGCAACCAATGGCGGTGATTGGGAAGCTGGGGCCTGACCATCAGCTGACTGATGCAGAAATAAAACACTGCAAAGGTCATCTGATGCGTCGCGTCATTGCCTCCGGTCCTGAAGCTAATGCGAGGGGCTATGAGACAAAGGACGGCACTCTACAGGTGTCGTGCGCGTCTCAGGCCAGCTTTGATTGGCTCAGGGGTGCAGTCAAGGACGTGCCCCCATGGGGACCACTCGCTTCGCGGTCTATAGCGAAGCAGGCGTGTCCCTCATCTCGCAGCGACCTGCCTTGACGCATTCTGTTGTCAGGATCTGGTTGCGGCAGAGATTAGTTTTAAGAGTATGCACGGATGGTCGAGGTTTGTGATTGCATCTGCTTACTTTCCTTACGATGCTTTGGAGGCGCCACCACCTTGGAAGGTCGCTACTCTCGTAGGGTTCTGTGAGCGGCGTGGTCTTGGTCTGGTTCTTTGCTGCGATGCTAATGCCCAGCGTACGATCTGGGGCAGCAGCAAGTGCAATGAGCGGGGCTCTCGACTTTTCGAGTATATTGCCTCCTCCAGCCTGAACATCCACAATGTAGGCAGGCAGCCTACTTTTGTGACTGCGAGAAGGCAGGAGGTAATTGACGTCACCCTGTCAAATCCAAGACTGGGGTGGTCGATCAACAACTGGAGGGTCCTCGCCGAAGACTCGTCCTCGGACCACAGATACATTGAGTTTCAGTGTGGCGAGCGGGCGCAGATGCCATTGCCCACCAGAAACCCAAGAAAAACAGACTGGCCGAAGTTCAGGGAGGCACTGCGTAGCAATCACGTGACGCCACTGAGACTTCGCAAGGAGCAGATCATTGAGGCGGCTGTTGAGCATCTCAACACCGCTCTAACAAACTGCTTCGAGCTAGATTGCCCAATTAGACCTCCTCTTAGCCGGACTCCTGTTCCATGGTGGAACCGAGAGCTTCAGGTGCTGAGGCGTGAGTCTAGAAAACTCCTCAACCGGGCCCTCAAGACGAATCTTGATGAGGACTGGGAACGACGTGTTCAGAGGGACTACAAGAAGCTAATTCGGGACTCGAAAAGGACTTCTTTTAGAGACTTCTGCAGTGATATCGAATCCCTGAGTGACACGGCAAAACTGGTGAAAGTCCTGAAAAAGGACCAAACCGCTAAGCTGCGGTCGCTCAGGAAACCTGATGGCTCCTATACGGAGAGGCAAAGTGAGACACTCAGCTTGCTGTTGGAGTCACACTTTCCAGGAAATCAGGTAAGCATAGCCCGTCAACAACCACCTTTGGTCGGAAATGTTGTCAGGGCAGCTGCGCCCTCTCGACATGATTGGTATGTCGCCAGAACTGTGACGAATGATACTGCTATTGGATTTGCTATCAAATCCTTTGACAACTTCAAGTCGCCCGGACTGGATGGCATATATCCGATTGTGTTGAAGGAAGGCATTGAGCTAGTGATGGCAACACTGAAGAAGATCTTCACTGCATGTCTCGCACTGGCCTATGTACCACGCTCTTGGAGGATGGTGAGGGTTGCCTTCATTCCTAAGGTTGGAAGAGACGACTACACCAATCCCAAGAGCTTCAGACCTATTAGTATGACCTCGTTCATGCTAAAAAGTTTAGAACGGCTGGTGGAGCTTCGCATGCGTAGGGAGTCTCTGAAGACGCATCCACTATCTCCATTTCAGCATGCCTATCAAAGCGGAAAATCCTGCGAGACGGCTCTGCAAAACCTTGTTGGAAGGATAGAGCGAGCCATCGACAGGAAAGAATACGCAATAGGCGTCTTTGTGGACATAGAGGGTGCGTTTGACAATGCTACTTTCGACAGTATGTGCGGCTCTGCTAGGCGGCATGGCGTAGACCGGGTCCTAGTAAATTGGATACGTTCAATGCTGGCCCAGAGAATCATAACGGTGCGGGCGGAGGAAGATTTGCTGGTGTCGTCTGGGGTTAATAGAGGCTGTCCCCAAGGTGGGGTACTGTCTCCATTGCTCTGGTGCATGGTAATCGATCCCCTGCTTAACGCCATTAATGACTCGGGGGTATACGCTCAGGCATATGCGGATGATGTTGGCTGTCTTGTGACAGGTCCATCCCTTATGATTGTCTGCAGAAGGGTGCAGAGAACTCTGGATATGATTGACACTTGGTGCAGTGCGAATGGGCTATCGGCTAATCCTGTCAAGACTGGTATTGTTCTTTTTACCAGAAGGAGAAAGCTTGATGGACTTATTCTGCCTACACTGAAAAGAGTCACTATCCAGCTATCCAAGGAAATCAAATATCTTGGAGTCATCCTTGATAACAAACTTCTTTGGAAAACACATGTCGAACTGAAGACATCCAAAGCACTGTCAGGTTTTTGGCAGTGTAAGGGTATATTTGGTAAGACATGGGATCTTTCCCCTAGTAAGGTCCTATGGATCTATACAGCTATGGTAAGACCTATTATCACCTATGCATCGATGGTTTGGATGAGCAGACTCTCTCTTGTAGGGGTCAAAAAAGCTCTATCAAAACTACAACGTGCTGTGGCCATATGTTGTACCGGAGCATTTCCGACTACTCCAGGCCCGGCACTTGATGCTTTGGTGAATCTCCCGCCACTAGATGTCTTCATCTGCGGAGAGGCCATTAAGGCCATCTGCAGAGTGAAACATAGTGGCCACTGGTATGGGGTGTGCTCGATGTTGGACGACGGCGCAGGCACTGACATCGATTCTGCAATCCTGTCTATGCCCCCGGACTCCATGTCGTCAACCGTCATACTAGAAAAGCGGTACAATGTGTTGCTGCCAGAGGCTCGTTCATGGTTAGATCCCGATAACGAGCCCGGCAAACACTGCTGCCGTATTTTCACTGATGGCTCCAGGACTGAAGAAGGTTCAGGTTCTGGTGTCTTCGTGGAATCCTGTGGGACCCGTTCTTTGCCCTTGGTCTGCATGCGTCTGTGTTTCAGGCGGAGGTGTATGCGATACTTGAGGCGATGGACTTTGTTGTGGAAAACAGGTGGAAAGGCAAATCTATTTGTGTCTGCAGTGACAGCCAAGCTGCGCTCATGGCCTTGGATAGTCCGACCACCACTTCGACGATAGTCAGGTCCTGCAAATCCAGGCTAAATTGTGTTGGAAAACATAATAGTCTGACGTTGACTTGGGTCCCGGGACACGCTGGCATTGCGGGTAACGAGACCTCTGACTCCTTGGCCAGGATGGGCTCCGAGGCTGTTTTTATTGGCCCTGAGCCTGTTCTGCCACTCCCTTCCGCTGCCATCAAAGCCACTGCAAACAAGTGGGTTGTTTCGACCCAAAGCGAGCATGGCGGGCTGAGAGAGGTTGCGGATGGACGAAAATTATGCTACCTCCTATCTCTGACCGATGGTCACGGTTCCTTCTATCTTTAGGTAGGAGGGACTGCAGGCTGTTGGTTGGCGTGATGACAGGGCACTTTCTATGGGCTAGGCACATGGAAAGGATTGGCATATCAGACAGTGCGCTGTGCCCAGCCTGTGGAGAGGAAGACGAGACGGCGGACCATTTTCTTTGCGTCTGCCCTGCCTTTGCTCGAATCAGGTTCGGGATTTTTGGCACTGATGTGCTGAGGAGTAACCAACTTGGCTCCTTGGCACCACAGGATCTACTTCTACTTCTTCGGAGGTCGGGTAGATTTAAAACAGAGTAAAAGGGAACCTTAAGTGCAGTACAATGGATATATACTTTGTCTGAGTGCTGCGCTTACTAGATTGTTCCGACAAAAAAAAAAAAAAAAAAATATATATGTCACAAACAACCAAATCCATCGTGACCTCAAAGTTCCTACAGTCGCTCAAGAAATAAAAAAGCTCTCCACTTCGCACAATCTGAGACTCCTAGTCCACCCAATCGGAACTCACTTCAAACCCCTTCACTTTCATCCGACTGAAGAGAAAATCCACAACAGATCTTCTGTGCTAATAGGCAACGGCTGCACCACTGGGTGTAGTCCATAAAAGACAGTAAATACAAAAATTAGTCGTAAGTTATTAAATATTGCTGAATGTGATTGAATGTAACAGATTGCAATAAAATATTTGGATATTAAAAAAAAAAAAAAATACAATCTACGGTTCCTGAATACACTTAATATTATACACTGCCGCATAAGAACATTTGGATTAATATATGAATATCTGAATTACATTTGTGCAGGGGTTCACAAAGTTGACTTGGCTGATTGTTTCTCTTCCTACAGCCACTAAAAATGCATGTACACACCAGTACACACTATATCCGGTTCGCTATGAATATATTCTCTAATGCCTCGTCTTCAATTGCTATGATTGAAATTCGTATGCCATAAAACTGTAAGCAAGCATATAAACATTCGCACATAGTAGTAAACACACATGCACATAAAGAACTCGTAGCAAAACAAGAATATACATATGGCTACACGTTTTGCCCTTGCATTGCCGAGCAACTTCCGGCGCTGAGTTAAATAATTATGCAATAGACAGCCACGCAATTTTAACTCATTTCGCTGAGTGAAGAGAACGATGTAGTCTTTGTAGTATATTAGCTGTGTTTCTTTCAACGCGAGTGTAAATAAAACGCCAAAACGCTACCCGTCGCTTAACATTTTAGCATTTGGCAGCACTGGTTTTGACAATTAAAATGCTTATACATACAAATTTGTAAACAAATTTTAAAGAACAGGAAAAATATAAAATGGCAAATTCGGAGGAAGCACTGGTAATTTAACTTTAAATACTTATTCATTAATACAAGATAATATTTAGGTTACAACTATTTTATTGGAGGACAACAGTACTTTGTGTCGACTCAAAGAGCAATTGGAAATAAAAGAATTGCTTGACATGCTGTATGCGCAGAGTTCCAGTTCCAGCTCAAGCTCTGAAGGATCTGGCATAGACCAAGAGGAGCATACTAAATGCGATGAGTTTGTGGCAACTATACAATCATATGGTGATGCGGACTTCAGATTCCATATGAGGCTGCAGCGTACAACTGTGGAATATTTAATTTGTATGTATGAATGTAAAAGGTTTAAAATTAAAACTTATTTTTGTTTGCATTTGCATTTTATTAAATTTTTTACCCATATGTTCGAATAGTAAGATATGCTTTGTTAGAAAACAAAATTAACCTATGTATATTTGGCATTAAATAAATTTAAACGTTATTTAAAAAATGGTTTTCTTAATTTATTGAAAAATTTCTTTAATGAGAAAAATATTTCACTATAATATAAGCAATAAAGAGGTACATTTTCAGTTACTTAAAATTAATAACATAAAATTTAAAAATTCAAAATTCCTCCGTACGCGCCTGGTAGCATCTCAGCAGCCCCAATGTCTCCTCTCTAGTCCATCGCTTCCGTTTGCTATTGAACACAAAAAACAACAATTTCAATCAATCAAAATATTTATAAGTTAGTTTCACTTTCATTTTTAATTTAAATTAAAAGTTATTAAATTATTTACAAACCTATTTTCTTTGTTCTCCATTTTATATGACAGCTTTTTATATAATTACAGCGGTTGATTCTTGGTTTACTCTGTTTCTCGTTCACAATAGACAACAAAATGGCTTTGGCAGCACTTCTGTTTGAGGTGCTAAACTTTAAGCGCATACAAGCACCTTGTCTTAACTAAGCGGTCCATTTGTATGGATAAGCGGGCGTTTTATTCAGACTCGCGTTAAAAGAAACACAGCTATTGTCTTTGTCTGCACTAACTGAGCAACTGAACTATGTAAAAGATATGCTCAGTGAACGAGAGGATCAGTCAGCCGAACGACCAAGTAGAACTCTATTAAGAAGTCGTAGACATCTCACAAAAAAGTTTATTAGGGCATTGACCCATTTCCATTATAATTTGAAAGAAAAATTTACAACGTCCTCGAACAATTGTAAATATGCACCGGGGCAAAAAGGATTTTTGTTTCAAATTAAAAATATATTTAAAAACATTGTGGATTCGCTAATATTAACTATCGTATTTTATTAATTATCCAAGACCAAAAAAAAAACCAAATAATTCAGCATTGTGTATTGAGTGTAAACTCAGTCATTGTTCATCGCATTGAACTAGTGAAAGAGAGTGAAGTAAAAAAATTTTTTTTTAACCTTAACTAATGGCGTTTTACAAAAGTTACAACAGTGCTGTACGAAGTATATCGAAGATACACTAAAAACTAAATCAAAGTCTGCACAATATACTGTTTCTGTCATTACTTATCTAACAACCTTACGAGTATCCGGTAATCTGTGTATTAGGAAAAAAAAAAAGATACAAATTTTACCCAGGAATCATTGATACGTTGGGTGTAAGCAAGACTAATGATGAAAACATAGTGTAGCAGTGACCAAAGCAAAACCAATGATCCTGTTATATTAGTTGGGAAGTGACGATTTTTAAAAAGTTAAGTTTGCTCCTAACTTCATATTTTTAGAACGTATTTATTTAAGTGCACCTAATATAATGATTTATGGAACTGTGATTTTTGCAATCAACAAAGCATCAATATCACAAGTGACTCATTTATTACATATTGTTTTTCCTATTTGTAGGAAAATAAGAGCAACAAACTCACTACAAAATTATTATTATAATATAATTGTTCTTAAACTTAATTGATTTTAAAAAAAACCTGTAGAGTACAAGTTATAAATATTCGAATACCTGGAGAGAGAATAAGTTGTGAAATTTATGAAACTGCAAAAAATGTCCATTGCCTTCCATTGAGAGCGAGTAACAATCGTGGCTGCATGCAGATGAGAATTTGATGTTTAAACCGTTGTAAGAGAGGGCAAATTATTAACACTGTTACAGTCATTTGCGACTTGTAAATTCTGAGTCGTATGTGGAATTGGCAATGCATCGTATACCACACTACAACTAGCACTAGTAGCTGTAGATGCAGTTGTTGTTAAAACAACAACAGGTTTGCTGGTGCCTACGTCAGCTAAACTAGAGTCATACAAGTTAGCAGTGCCATTTAAGAAAGGCAAATATAGCTGTTTGGAACTGACATCAGTTAAAACATTTCCACTTGTGTTTATTGTTGACTTAAGTGGATGTTGTTGTTTCGCTAAACTAGTACTAAACTGCAATTGATAACACTGCTGCTCCATATTTTTTATTGATCTCGGTCGATACAAGCGAATATTATCGGTTTCTTGCTTTTGCAATTGTAAGGAGGTACATTCAAGCTTTTGGTGTTGTTGTGCCATTTTTTTAGCAGTTCTGTCGCTAATACACATTGTTGCCATGCATAAATTGGATTCAGTTGCGCTTAAATGTTGGTGAAGCTGGCGACGCTCGCGTGCTCGTTCCATATGCCTTTTGCGATCTTCCCGAGACCAGTAGCGACCCATTTTTACTTCTGAGATGGTATCCTCCTCAGTGGTTGTCAAATCGTTCCGTACTCGTTCGGTGTTTAAGCGTGTAGCTCGATCGCGAAGTAAACGATTTCTTGCTGGACGCCGAACAATATAACGTGATCCGTCTTGACGCACTTTTACCTTCCATACCATGGATTCATCTTTGGGATTTTTGTGTGCAACTACAAAAGTCGATGCATTTATATTCACTGAACTAACCTGCTTAAAAATTTAAAGCAAGATATAAAAATAAAATAATTAAAATGAATTACATGTATATACAAATGGCTTTTATATATATTGTTGTACATACCTCTTGACTGCTCACAAAATGATACTGACTTAAATTGGGAGCTGTGAATTGTGGACAATGTGTTTGCTGCAAATAATCACATGGTGGATTTTGGAGCTGTTTTTGGTGCTGTGTAAAAGATTGATTTAGCAGTTGCTGTTGGAGCATTATTGTTTGAGGTAAGTTAACTTCATTGTTAGTATGCGTCGATCTTGCAGTAATTGTTTGGACTTGCTGAGCTTCTAACAATTTTTCAGTGGCCAACGGACGTTTTTGTAGTTCTAAAACTAAATAAATATAAATGTTAGTCAAATAAAAAACTTAAAATAACAAATTATCTTACCACGCTGTATCTGTGTACACCCAAAATTTTCTCCTTTATTAACGGAAAAGGCTATACCTTTTGGGCTAGTAATCTTATCTTTTGGTGACTGGAAGCGATGTGGTTTCCAAGACTGAGAAAGGACTGGTTTTTGTTCATCTTCTAAATTACATTTCAAAGTATCTCTACAGTTTTTTTGATTCAAAACCAAAATAAGCGGTGATACACTGGTGTTTGACCCGCCTGTATTATATGCACTTGATGAGTTGTCGTGCTCATCGTTTTGATATATGACCATGTTGCTGGTGCAGCCCAGTAATCCACCATCACTGCCACCATTACTACTAGATCCATTAGTTAATGTTGTTACAGCGCTGAGAAATGTACCGGTCCTATTATTATTCTTAGTGCAACTACCGCTGTTACGCATCGATTGTTTTGATAGTGTATTGGAAATGGTTGTAACCACACCGTGCGACTTGATTCCCAACCATTGAGCTACGCGCTGTTTTTGTTGCTGTAACGCGTCAGAAGTTGTGATTGAATATGATGTAACCTCATTTATATGCTTTAAACTCTCGTAGGGAGAACAGTAAAATGGTTCTGTTTCGGAATCCTCTGGTATAGTCTCATAAATATGCTCAATTTCATAGTTTACACTAGGTATTGAATTTGAGTTTACAACTGGCATTACTAATAACTGATTCCTATTCTGCTTTGTTGGTTGAGTATTTATGGAATGCTCATCACCACGATCCAAAAAATTGTCTGTTAATTCTGATTTTTTCCAATCTTCTTTACCTTTACATATTTGGTGATCCGTGTCTGTAAGTGATATCCTTTCAAATTGATCAGTAATATCTGATGCTGCGACTTTGAGGGTAGGAATCGGCAACGTATTTACTTCTAAGAGTTTGGTTGAACATAATGAGGCTTGTTGCTCGGACTGTACCAATAACACTTTGTCCAACTCGTCAGCTACATTTGTATAGTTTTTGGTAACAAAACAATTTTCATAGTCTAAATTATTATCATCATAAAATTCTTCGTCATCCTCGTCATCTTCGACATCAAGATCGCCGGCAGTGCGATCATTAAATGCATCATCCTATAAAAACCTACATATACATTTGTAATTATTTAAAAATTATTTTAGAAAATACTTACAGCATACAAATACCGACTAACTAATAATATGACTGCATTATTATTTTCTGCTATGAGTGATTCTGTTTCCTCTTTATTTTTTATATCCTTACCATTAATTTGTAGTATTTGATCGCCTTGGCGTAAACGTCCATCTCGATATGCGACACTGTCTGGCTGTATATCACTTATATACACTTCAGTACAAGCATCATTATCATCTGAACCAGATTGAGCTCCATTATTATTACCGCTGTTATTGTTACTACAACTACTATAACACACGGTTAATCCCAAACGTTCGTTGCTCTCTGATTTACGTAAAGTAATTTCCTATAAATAGTGAAACAAAAAATAATATTGGAACTACTAGTGCAAGTATACTAAATAGGCCGATTTTTAACCGGAATAAATGATTTCACCGAGCTCCTGAAAAGAACATGGGAATACAGAACCACAAAATTATAATTTTATATATATATAATATATATATATATATATATATATATATATATATATATATACATATATATATATATATATATATATATATATATATATATATATATATACACATATATATATATATATATATATATATATATATATATATATATATATATATATATATATATACATATATATATATATATATATACATATATATATATATATATATATATATATATATATATATGTATATATATATATATATATATATATATATATATATATATATATATATACATATATATATATATGTTGAATCAGAACCCACAAAATTGACGGAATATGAGACTCGTGGATATGAAATTAGTATATTAAAAAATACTATGGGAATTGATATTTTTCCCTACGCTTAGGTAAACAATTCCCTAAAAATGTAAAAATTGTGTAAATATGTGAAGTGTAGGTTTGAATAATGAACGGCCGTACGAACTGTTCCACTGAACTGAACTACCTGAACTAGTTCAGATCTGTTAAACAAAATAGTTCACTTGCTTACATTCTCACTGGTTCACTTATGCATATGGTTCAACCGTTTATTCACTCATACGAGCAGATATACGAATATACACACAAACATTATCTCGAATTATGTATATGTAATTGAATGACATATGTATTTATGTTCAACCGTTACTAGATCTGCTAAAAAAACATTGCCAAGAATGAATCCCAGCTCAAATTCCTCAAAGATAGCGAGGTTAAAATTCAACCAAAGTCAGGAGAAGGGTACAAAACTATTACAAAAGCTCTGGCTGAAAAGAACACAGAATTCCATACATATAAATCCAATCAGGAAAAAGACTTTAGCGTAGTATTAAAAGGGCTACACCACACAATATCAACAGAAGAAATAAAAGAGGAAATAACTAGGTTGGGATTCGATGTTACAAACGTTTCAAATATAAAACAAAGAATTACAAAGCATCCGTTGTCGATGTTTTATGTCAACTTAAAACAAAACAAAAATAATACAGACATTTATAAAGTTGAAGAAATTAAGCACACAAAAATAACATTCGAACCACCAAATAAAAAAAAGGGAAATAGCTCAGTGCACAAAATGTCAGAGGTATGGCCACAGTAGAAAATATTGCAACCATACTTCTCGATGCGTTAAATGCATTGGCAATCATGCAACGTCAGACTGCCCTAGTAAAATCACAGGATGTGAAACGTGTGCTATGCGGAGAAAACCACCCGGCTAATTACAGAGGCTGTAATGTGTACAAAGAATTACAGCAAAAAACACTCCCCACGCTAAGGCAGAAAGTGTTTGAAAACACTAATTTTAACAAGGCCACAGATTCCGAAAGACAACCAGGTTGCACATATGCGCAAATCGCCAAACAGAGGACGGAACAAGAGCAAACTCTAAACCAGCAAAGTGAAAATCAATTCGCCTTACATCGATCAAATGAATTAAAGAGTATGCTGAAAACCCTTATGGAAGAAATGGGAACAATGCTCAATTTATTAACAACAGTGATCTCTAAACTGACATAATGGAACAAAAACTTATAATTGCAGTATGGAATGCGAACGGGCTTTCTCGTCATAGTAATGAAGTCAAAACATTTATGGAACAGAACAACATTGACATAATGCTAATATCTGAGACACACTTCACAAGCAAAAGCTTCTTAAAAACAAATCAGTACAACATATATCACACAAATCATCCAGCCGGCACAACACGAGGTGGTACTGCTATCATCATTAAAAACAAAATAAAACACACAGTACAAGACAATTATGAAAAATCTCACATTCAAGCAACAAGCATAACAATACAGGACCAATATGGACCGCTTATCATAACATCAGTGTATTGCCCTCCGAGGTGTTCCATTAAAAAAGAGCAATATTACCATTTTTTTCAAACACTTGGTGTGCGATTTTTGGCTGGTGGTGATTACAACGCTAAACACCAATTTTGGGGTTCTCGGACAATCAATCCGAAAGGAAGAGAGCTACTAAAAACAATGCAAGACCACAATCTTACACACGTATCAACAGGTCAACCCACATACTGGCCATCTGATAGAAACAAAATTCCAGATGTCATTGACTTCTGCGTGATGAAAGGTGTTCTCAGAAACTGTGTTGAGATATCCCCGTCGCTGGATCTGTCATCATACCACTCTCCTATTATTGCAACACTGAACTCGAAGGTAGAATGCACAATAAAACCACTGACACTACATACGAAACAAACAAACTGGTTGCATTTCAAGGAAATTGTAGAAATTGCCTCAATATTTGACTGAAGAGTGCTGAGGATATTGAGTTTGCCGTTGAAAATTTTAACAAAACTGTCAAATACGCTGCATGGAGCTCTACTCCGGAGCATAAAAATCAACTGAACAAGCATCCTCAAAAATAATTTTAATAGAGCTACAAAAAACCTTAATCGGTACTTGGCGCAGAAGCAAGATGAAGAAATACAGCACTACTTGTCCATTTTATCAGCAAATGAGACCACAGATTACTCACTTTGGAAGGCGACAAAAAAGTTGAAGCAACCCACCACCCGTGCTCCTCTTATCAAAAGCTCAAATGGCTCCTGGGCAAAAACTGATAAGGAAAAAGCAATTACATTCGCCTAACACCTTACTAGGGTCTTTAAGCCGTTTCCACCAATTTCACAGCAAGAGGAAGACGAGGTATTTAATCTTCCCAATAGTCCAGGACAATTAGAGTTACCTATCACGCCCTTTACAAAAAAGGAAATACATAACGCTGTGCACAAAACACTGAATGTGAAAAAGGCACCGGGCTACGACCTGATAACAGGTAAAATATTAAAGGAACTACCAAATAAAGGAATAAAATACCTTACCTATCTCTTCAATGCAATAATTAGATGTGGATATTTTCCGCGTCAATGGAAAGTGGCCGAAATCATAGTCATCCCAAAACCCGGAAAGCCCTTGGAGGAAGTCACTTCTTATAGACCAATTAGCCTTTTGCCAATTGTTTCCAAAATATTTGAAAAGCTCCTGTTAAACAAACTTAAACCAATTCTGCTCAAAAAGGAGTTAATACCCAATCATCAATTTGGATTTAGGGAACACCATGCCACAACAGAAGAAGTGCACCGAGTGTATAGCATAATAAGAAACGCTAGATATAACACAGGCGTTCGATAAAGTATGGCACCCTGGCTTACTAATTAAACTGAAAAAGTTACTACCTCAGACATTTTATGATATCTTAAGATCATATCTGGAAGAGCGGCATTTCAGAGTAAAGACCAATGAAGAAGTCACTGAACTGATATCTATAAAGGCGGGTGTACCACAAGGCAGTGTTCTAGGTCCTGTGCTCTACACTATCTACACGGCTGACCTTCCACTGACAGGGAATACACAAATCGCAACCTACGCGGATGATACAGTCATAATGGCTACAAGCAGCAACAACATAATCGCTGCAAATTCTCCAAGAAGGCTTGAATAAGCTCCAAATCTGGCTAAATAAATGGAGGATTAAGGTGAATGCAACTAAGTCTGTGCAAGTAACCTTTAGCTTAAAACAGAAGACTTGTCCTTCAGTAATATTAAATGATTGTCAACTGCTCCAATCCGAAGACGTTAAATATTTAGGGCTACATCTTGATCGACGTCTCACATGGCAGAAGCATATTCTTACGAAGAAAAAACAACTTGGAATAAAGCTTACTTCCTTATATTGGCTCTTGGGATATAAATCCCAGTTATCGCTTGACAATAAACTGCTCGTTTATAACACAATTCTAAAACCCATATGGACATAAGGTATACAGCTATAGGGTTCAGTGGCAAAAAATAATATAAAAATCATTGAGAGATTCCAATCAAAAGTATTACGGTTGATAGTAAAGGCTCCATGGTTCGTCAGGAATGATATAATACGTCACGACCTAAACATCCCTACTGTCGATGAGGCAAGAGCAAGATACAGCCATAAATACCTGGAACGACTAAGTAAGCATCCTAACATACTAGCTTCAAATCTTCTGGAGAGGACTGGCACAACACGGCGACTGAAGCGAGAAACATCACTAAATTTATAATAATAATTTTTTCTAACGCAATAGTTCTGAACTAACCTTATGGGAGATTAGCACTGGTTCCTCTTCCTCATGTCGATTTGAATAACTATTTTAAAAAATTACTTTGTGTATTGATTTATGTAGTTGTTTAATATTCTTCTTTAATTTGATTATTGCCCCAAGGGGCAGAATGCAAATAAAACTGGAGTTAAAAAAAATAAAATGTTCGTTCCAATTAGAGCATCAAGGAACATAGGGAATACCAAAATTTGGATACTCTTATTAAGAAGTTAAAATTGTTTATAGTGAATGTGAAATCGGTGAAATATTTTAATAATGGCTCCTCGAAAAACATAATGCTATGTATATGGAGACATTTTGTTGAAAAAGCAGACAAAAAAGCGCCAAGTGTAACGTTGCTCTCTGCTTCCATCCACTTCTTATGAACGAACGAGCGAACGAACGAAAAAGTAAATTGAGTAGGTGAGCAAGTGACGTTTTTACAATCATGACATACTGAGCGCAACTGAACTATGTGAACGACCTAGTTCAATATCCTCAGTGAACGAGAATGAGCGGATCAGTCCGCTGAACGACCAAGTCCAGCTCTAGTGAAGTGTAGTTTAAAAATTGATGGACTTAGAATTGGGAGCAAAAACTTTTCATTGCAATCAATAATTTGATGCATTTGAATATTGCTGATTACCTCAATATCGATTTCTGGCGCCAAGCATTGCTCAAACGAATTGTGCTCCTCTTCAATTAATCTTTCAGTGGCTTCGTTTGTGGAATGTTTATGTAGGCTAATATAATTTTCGTCGGTTTGTGTTGCCCTTGACACATTTTTTGTTGTTAATTTTTCCAAACTCTTAGGGATAATTGGTGGCAGCAGAGTTACCATTAATTTATTTTCTAATATCGTTGTTGGTGTTGCAGTTCTTAACGCAGAAGCATAATTTGGTAATTGAGATGCTTTGCAATTTTTTGAAGAGACTGTTGCGGTAATTGTAGAATTTTTTAATTTTTCATTCAGCTCATCAATATTTATATTTTGATTATTTTTTGTGTTATTTTGAATATAAGCGTCATATTTGCGTTTCACTTCAATAAGTATCGAGTCACTAGCTTTGAGGAACATTTGAACAGCTTCATCTTGTGGTAAACTCTCAACATCAATGCCATTTATCTGCAAATGGAAGCGAAATTGAAGCTACTGTTTGACAATCTTTACAAATTGAAAACGCTTTTTCAATACTCACCTTTAACACAATAAAATTTAATTCAGCCATCAGAAATTGAGTTTTTATTTTAAAAGTACTATTTACATATACAACACTAAATTGCTAACTCTGACTTCGCCTGTAAATAAAAAGAAAGATTTAATACAAGTAAACGATAATAAAACCGCAGTTCCAAAGAACAAGAAAAGGTGAAAAGGGTTTGACAAAGCAGGGTAGGAATATATTTTGCGATTAATTATCACCATTAAACTCTAGAAACCCAATATGACTCCACTGCTTTCTATCAAAACAAATAATGTATTCCTCATATGTAGTAAAAAGTCATGGATAATATTTTTTAACATTTTCTTTGTACATTACCATTTTGCAGTTGTCCTTCGTTTTAAATAAATGCACTTCATTGCAACCAATTCTTTAGACTACTTCAATAATTTATAAGAAACCATTTCTATAAAAAATATTCCGTTAATTTTAGCAAAATGTGAAATAGACTACGGCTACGCACACACGATTGCAACAATTATCGTAAATTTGTATCCTTAGAATATAACAAAAACAAGCTTCATATACAGACAGAAAGCAAGTACCTAATGAATATTTTGCAAATAGTACAGAGATGTCATTAGAGCAGCAATCTATAAACCAGAGAACACGGGGAAGCGACACTAAACGTCAACATTTCTGACGCTTAAAAAAAATCTATGTTTATCATTAGTTGGTAATCTGTATAGGTTAGTTTATCTTTGGTTATGAACAAAATCAGCCACACTATTACAGTTTTGCGCAAGCGGAAGTGTGCGCAAAACGAGAGACGTTCAAGTGTCGCGTCTCCGTGGTCTCTGCTTTAAACATTTAAACCACATACAATCTGGTACTAATTGTATATACATTTTATTACGCTTGGTGAAATAATTGCAAAAAAATACCATCGCAAGGAAACGTATTAATATAATTGTTATCATCGTATAATCAAAATTGCGATATAATTTCTATCCTGTCTCTTAAAATTTTGCCAAAAATGACACACATGCGGAATGTCGCGCAAAATTTATAACTTCTGCAAGCAGAAAACGCAGAAAATTTTGAGAATTGTGAAAATCTGACTCAGAATTCTGCAGTCTGCAGCAATTTTTCTCGTCGTTCGTAAATGTACGTATTGTTCGGTAGAGACTAATCGCTCACATTGATTTACATAACTTCACAAATATAAAAATTCAAAAATTTTTATTCACTCAAATCAAAACTCTATTGGCAATTCTTTGCATATCGCATTTTTCTATAAATTCAATTTTGTAAGGTACGTCCAAGGTGAATTTACTTACATGGTGGCTGCAAGATGAGTTTCGTACCTCCGGAATTGTCAAACATAAGCAATGTGCACGGTGAATTTACTTACATGGTGGCTGCAAGGTGAATTTCGTACCTCCGGAATTGTCAAACATAAGCAATCTGGATGGAGGAATGCATGTGGCGATACCACTACCCCCACCCAGTTGTCGGGTACACCAACGCAAGCAGGCGCTAGTTCCGCGCGCCAGCTTCTAACACGCTGTCGCTGTCGCACAGCGTGTTTATGAAAAACTGGAACTAGCCTGTGTTGGCTGCTGAACCACACACTTCGTGTTTCCGGCCTTTCATTCAATTCTCTTTCTTTTTCTGTGCAGAAGCTGTGGTGACGTGTTATAGAGCGTTTTGTGCAATTAAAAGTTATATTAATTACTGGACTTAACACAATCTCTAGAAATTCGCAGAAACGTATTTTATCATATATTATATTTATGATATAACAAATAAATTTGCAGGAACGTATTTTATCATATATTATATACTCGTATACGATATAACAAATATTTCTGTTTTTTATTGGCAACGCTACGTTGAGCACGCGAGCGGCCAAATACATAAGCGCCGCTTAAAGTGGCACACAGTTTATATAAAATATATTTAAGAGTTAAATAACACATAATTACTTCATAATGTTCAAACTTCACAAACATAACTATTAAAAAACTCTTATTCACTCGATTCAAAACTGGTTTGCATATTTGTTTTGATCGCATTTCATAATTTCAAATTTGACAGCTTCTGAGGGAAAGTTGGTTAAAAAAAAATTGTTCTTGCAGCCACCATGTAAGGAAATTCACCTTGGCAATGTGCGATCAAAATTAACGAAATTGAGAAGAATGGAACCATACATAAGAGCTGCTTAAAGTGGCACACAATTTATATAAAATAAATTTAATAGTAAAATAGACTCATAATTTCTTTATAATGTTCAAATTTTACAAAAATGACAATTAAAAAACTCAAAATAAATCTATATTTGCAATTTTTTGCATAGTTGCTTTGATCGCATTTTTCTATATTTTAAATTTTGACAGCTACTGAGGGAAAATTGGTTCAAAAAAATTTGTTTTTGGAGTCACTATGTACGTAAATTCACCTCAGGAGCTGTCAAAATTGAAAAATGCGATCAAAACAAATATGCAAACAATTTCAAATGGAGTTTCGATTTGAGTGAATAAAAGTTGCTTTATTGTTATTTTTGTGAAATTTGAACATTATGAAGAAATTATGAGTCTATTTAACTATTAAATTTATTTTATATAAGTTGTGTACCACTTCAAGCTGTTCTTATGCATTTCTCCATTCCTCCGAATTTCCTTTATTTTGATCGCACAGTGCTTATGTTTGACAATTCCGGAGGTACGAAATTCACCTTGCAGTCACCGTGTAAGTAAATTCACCTTGGGCAGCATACAGATAATAAACAATTGTGTTACCGCACCACTAGTAAGATGCAGTGTGGTGGCCGCGGCTAGCTCACAGTAATGGTCGTGGTCCTCAACTGCATCGGGTGGGGCAACACTACCGAAAAACAAAGCATCCAACTCACCATTTTCTTGTTTTCAGACGGGCATCCTCCTCCTCCTCGACGACAAGCGAGCCCGCCCCATACTTTACGCCTTAGCCTAACATATTACTTCTAAATTTAAACATGCTATTAACTTAAAAATTAAACTACTATATACTTAGCTTACCCTTATTTCTAGGGGGCGGGCGACAGTCTCCTTTCACCTCCGGTAACAAAACTTAACTCCGATCCTCGAAATTGTAGGCGCTTTTAGTAATCCGATTTTCGAAATTGTAGGCGCTTTCAGTAACTTATGGGATGGGCCGGAAACAAGCAGTTATCAATCTATTCAGCACAATCACTAAACAATGTAAACTTCCTAACGTCAACTCCTCCAAGGTCAAAACTTAACACCGATTCTCGATAATTTTAGGCGCTTTCAATAATTATCAAAGTGCAAAGCAGTTGCAAGTGGAAAATTTGGTTTAAATTTATCAGATATAAAACCGCTCCTCTTCAAAAATTTAAAGTTTATTTTCCAAGAAAGTGTCTAGTTCTGTTTAGATAATCTAAATACTGTGAGGACTAAAATCGTCTGTGGGATATTTGGGCCCACACTACAGGTGACAGAGTTGCTACGCAACTATATCCACACACACATCACGATAAAATACCAGAACCGAAGCAACTGCTAGAAACTTAACGAAAAACTGCTTACGTTGTAACCAATCAGCGCAGCAGTGGCGGGAGTGCAGACCACCAGCAGCTTATTATACCAGTTGGAATAATAACTAGGATTACAACAAAAGCAACCTCATGCACAGCCAACGATCTTGCCAACCAGCATCACGCATGCGAAGAGAGAAAATCCACAGCGACGAAGAATACAACAAATACATGTAGGACAAGAGAAGGTGAGTGCACAAACTCAAGCGGTGGAACTTGCCGAGTACGCTCGCTCGGTAAATTTTACACTAACAACACGCAGCAACGAGAGCACAGCACAAGAGGAACTACGACAGAGCGACCACCAAGCCCATCGTCAACAAGTACAAAGGAGAAAGGGGAACGAGAAAGAATATGCTGGCTTGTTGAATTAGATATAATAATATTTAACAACAACAACACTACAGGATTTCGGACAGCGCTGCTTACATCCAACAATACTGCAGGCAAACCAGAAACCGCTGGAGTGAGGTGGCTGACCGACAGGAGTTGAGGGTGGCCCAAAGGCAAAATGTTACAATAACAACAAGCCTGGCCACTTAGTGGGAACATCATTTCCAATCGATTTGTAACTAAATCACGTACACACCCAGAACATAGCAACTCAGTAAGAATATCAGGTTTCCAATCGGTTTCTTACTGGGGTACCTGTGTCACTGGACCATACATTTGCCGAGACAGAAAGACTGACAACGAGTACACAAAGATTAAGTCTATTATATAGAAATAGGATTAAGATTAATAAGTAGTTTTGTTTGATATTTGAATTTAAATAAACACCATAAAAATCTAACTCGCCGGAGTATTATATTTTCTGTATACGACCCCTGGAGCCGCTGAGTTTACCCCAGCTATAAAGAGTCGTTACAATACTTATAATAACTAATTTGACATTTATTAAAAGTGATAAATAAACAATCAAACAAACAAAGGAACTCTTATATACATATATGACTTAAAAGTTGAAAGAGACAACAAATAAAATAATCCCGGTTGTGCGTGGTGTTGCCACAATGGACTCTGGCCATAATAAGTGATTAGAGTTACCACACCAAAAACTTTTGTTTTTCGTGATATTTTACATACATACATAAATAAGATAAAAATATAGCAAAAATAATAATAAATACAATTTTTAAAAAACTAATAAACAAAGTATAGTCGGTAATCGCCATTAGTGTGCAGCGCTCTCCCCGTGGGAGAGAACGAGATCTATGAGCGAGTCACTCCACTCTTCGTGGAGTGCACATGGCAAATCTCCAATAATGTCCTGCTCCAGTATAGCAGTGGATTGTGCGACAACTACAACAAATTCGTCAGCAACAACAACATATGCCTTCTCTAAGTACGGTACAACAACTACATTCTCGACTACAGCTGCGACATCAACATGTTCTTCTGCCTGTGTGCAAATTCCACCAAAAGGCGTGCAGGTAAATCAACTGCAATCGCTACCAAACAGAGCACGAACCTCCCCACGACAGATAAAGCGAAAAGAACGCCCGACACTAACAAAAAGCAAAAAATAGCAAAAAACCCAAGCCAAAGTAAGTTATCAAACTACTGGTTGAGCGATACTACTTCAGAAAGAAAAAACAGATTTGCTGCTTTGACGTTGATGATGACGAACTTGCTGAACCCTCGCACAGTGGACAAGTTGATCAAAATGAGTCCAAAAAAGAAAAAAACAACTAGTCCGAAAAAAAGTTTAAACGAACGATATACGTACAAGGCGTAGAATGCATAAAGACGTTAAAAAATGCGCTAACCGCTGTTGCAGACAGTAATTTTATATTTAAAATATTAACAAACAATGAAGTACGAGTTCAATCGAATGACTCGGAAAAATACACAAAAATTTTCCAAATGCAAAAGCAAAAAGGTACGAAGCTGTACACATTTAAACCCAAAAATGAAAGGGGTTTCAAAGTCATTCTTCGCAATATGCACCACTCCGCAGACCCAGAAGAAATTAAAAATGAGCTTGGTGAAAACGGTCACAAAGTTTTAAACGTAACTAACATAAATCATCGGACAACAAAAAAACCGCTACCACTGTTTAGCATAGAACTGGAAACAAATACTAGCAAAGATATTTATAGCATTAACAAATTAATACATTGCATAGTAGTTTTTGAGGCACCTCATCATAAAAGAGAAGTCGCGCAATGCACTAAATGCCAAAAACACGGACATACAAAAAACTACTGTTCTAGTATGTGTGAAATGCGCTGGAAAGTATCTAACAAGTGAATGTAAAAAAAAAATAACCAGCGCAGCTGAAATTAAATGTGCCCTATGTGGCGGAAATCATACTGCAAACTACAAAGGCTGTGAAATATACAAAGCCATAAAATTCAAAGGTTTCCATCTTTAGTCAGAAAGGATCCATTATTATTTCAGACCAAAAATATGGATGGATCAGTAGTTAAACCAGGCGTAAGCTATGCCGAAATTGCAGGGTCGTCATATCGAAATAAAACTGAAGAAAATACAAAAAATTCAAACGCTGGTGATATTAATGAACTTAAAGACATGGTGAAATCCCTAATCACTCAAATGACTAATATGCTGAATATCATTACAATTTTACTAAGAAGCTTAAATGCACGAAAGTAATAGGTTAATAATTGTAGCTTGGAATGCAAATAGCCTAAGAAACATTATCTTGAGTTGAATTTTTGTCTGACAAGAAAATTGATATAGCTCTAGTTTCAGGAACACATATTAAGAACAAAAGCTATTTAGTATTTCCTGGATATAAAATTTATGTGACAAATCATCCTGATGGTAAAGCTCGTGGTGGGACAGCTATCATAATAGATTCACTATTAAAACATACTGAACGGCAACCATATGCAACACCTCATATTCAATCCACTACTGTGCAAATTGAGGATACAAGTGGGACAATACTCATCTCCTCAGTTTACTGTCCCCCCAGACACCTAATAACGACGAATCAATATTATGACTACATAAAGACGCTTGGCGTAAGATTCATTGCAGCTGGAGATCTGAATGATCTGAAAAAGGACGAAATCTGATTAATGCTATAAACAAAAATAACTGCAAATTTGTAAGCTCAGGTGAACCCACATACTGGCCAACAGATAGGAAAAAGATACCAGATCTAATCGACTTCAGCATAACAAAAAATATAAAGTGTAACCAATTAAAAATTAAAGCTTGTATTGAACTTTCTTCAGACCACTCTCCGATAATACTTGACTACACAACTGACATCAAACCCATAGAACCAATAGCTAAGATTTTTAACCACAAAACAAACTGGAATGAGCATATTGAAAATCAACTGAATATGTCTATCACACTGAAAACACAATTAGACATTGAACGTGCCATTATTCACTTCAGATAAGGTATCAGCCACCACTACGGAAATATGACAACTCATGGGCTACTACCAATGAAGAAAAAGCAACTGCATTGGCTAAATACTTTGAAAAAGTCCTATCAAATGACGAAGATAAATATATTGAAACACGCAATGACTTAAATATAGACATTACAACCAAAATTAAGAAAACAAACACAACAGAAATAATGAATTGCATTAAAAAACTAATAAACCACAAAAAAGCACCAGGATACGATATGTTGACAGGAAAAGCTCTCGCTGAGCTACCTACTATAGGTTATAACTATTTAAGGAATGTTATCAACTCAATGTTCCGACTACAATTTTTTCCCAAAGTATGGAAAGTTGCTGAAATTATTGTACTACCGAAGCAGGGAAAAGATGCTACAACTGCTTCGTCGTATAGACCAATTAGCCCACTTTTCTAAAGCTGCTGAAAAACTATTACATGATAGACTTAGCCAGATACTTGACAATAAAAGCATTATACCAAATCATCAATTCGGCTTCTGAAAATGACATTCAATGATTCGACAGATAAACCGTATAGCAAACAAAATTGAAACAGACATAGAAAATAAGCGGTACTGCCTTGCTGTATTCTTGGACGTTGCAAAAGCATTTGACTAAGTATGGCATAACGGACTGCTGCATAAACTGAAGACGATGCTGCCACTTGACTACTATTTGACTGTTGAAAGTTATCTTACTGATAGTTACTTTTACGTCAAATATAATGAAGCGTGTTCGTCTATTCATCTTACAACAGCTGGAGTTCCTCAAGGGAGTGTTTTAGGACCACTGCTATATGTCATATTTACCTCAGATATACCACTTCCAAAAGAACTGAATACCACAATTAATACCTTTGTTGACGACACAATCCTCTTAGCATCTGACAAAAATCTAAATACTGCGACTGCAAATCTGCAGATATACACAGAGAATGTTAAGGAATGGTTTGATGCTTGAAAATTAATGAAGACAATACAAAAGAGAAGACACATACAAAAAATTCAACGACAGCAATTTAAAATATTAAGAGTGATTAGAAAGTCTGGTTGGTACACAACAAATGAAGCAAATGAACCGCAAACTAAATATGACGTGAATTGACGAAGAAATAAAAAAGATATCCACAAAACACTACGATACACTGCATGGGCATAATAACGAAGAAATAAACGAGTTGCTACATCTAGAAGAAACCACCATGCGCCGTTTAAAGAGAACTCGACCAAACGACCTACTGAACTAGGAAATCCAGACTACACATATTAGTAATAGTATTATAAATGTAAATGTAAATAATTATCATAAACATAATTTTGATCATAAATTGTTATAATATAAGTATAGTGAACTATTATAATTAATGTAAATAATTTTTGTTGTATCACTTCTTGGCACTGTCAAAATGTTTTTAATATTAATTTCCAAACAAATTGTCAAATCATGTACTAGGTGTCAATATAATGGTGACAGATGTATGAAATAAAGGGATATAAAACAAAAAAATCAAAATAAAAATTTTCTAGACAAAAATTTTTTTGGAACTGTTCACACTCCTTATGTATCAGAAGAAATAACAGGAACAACCGACGAGACGAGAAACTATCCACACAATATCAGACCTGCACCAACGAATATCCGCACTAGACTGCCTTGACCTTTTCCCAAAACGTTTGTCCTTTTCCTTTTTTTTATCTCCGCTTCCTCTTCTCCGGCTTCATCCGCTATTCCAACTTGACTATTTCAGCGGTCAAGTCGGTCAGTCACCTCACTTTTTTCATTTTTAGACTAGTCTGAGGCACCGCCATCTCTAGCTCAGACTTTGCCTGGTTGCATTCACCAGAATAGCGGACAATATGGAAACAAGAACAAGAAGGGGAGAATCAAAATAAAAAAAATGAACATACAGACGGTGGCGGCTAAAGGAACGATCGCAACAATTGATAACAATTTATCTTGGTCGCCTGTAGTTGTCATGCATACTCGAGCGAGTGTAAGCATATGCGTCAGGTTCGTAATGACTGTTCTTACAATGAGTGAGCATACATGGCCGATGTAAGAAAGATAGAATAGAAGATTACGCCTTGCGCAGGTCCGCTATTCCTCTCTCGACAAAAACTCAGCACAGCTGATTGGCTGTGACGTCACGTGGCACTCTAAAATATTTTGTGATATGAAAAATCCATGTTCAAATGCAATAATTTGTGTATTAAAAGGTTTTTAATTATTTTGAATTATATATACTCGTACGTTAACAAATGCACTTGCAAGTAAACTAGTACAAATTATATTTGTATTATATATTATATTATATAATATATAATTATATTTCTAAGCAAAAGAAAGCATTTAATCCAAATAACCGGCGAATTTGCATGGAACATTTTGATGAAAAGTTCATAGAGAAGAATTTGCAAGTTGCAATGGGTTGAAAATATATTAATTCAATTTTAAATATATTAATTACAGGATTTAGAGTGATAATGTATTTAAAGCCAGGTGCTATTCCATCTTTGGACAAAAATATAGATCTCATAGCATAACATCGACTGAACCGGCTGCAAAGGTTCAATAATAAAAAAGTGGTCGCTTCACTTCTCAGGAGTCAAGTTTCATATTTTATTTATCTATTATAAATATCATAAAAACTTAACAAAATTTGTTTAGCTTAAACCTTTGTATTTATTACTACATAAATATGCATGCATATCTGTATATATAATATAATAATATATATAAAATAACTAAAATTATAAAATAAATTGATATTGAAGTTACCTAAGTAGGAAAAACAATTTTTTTTTTCAAAAACCATATATTTCTCAACATAGTCTCCTTTTACTTAGACACATTTAGTAAGACGATATTCCAACCTTTTTATACCATCTGAATAATACGATTTCGGGAACCCCTCAAAATACGCGTTAGTTTCGGTAACCACTTCTTCGTGTGAGATTAATCTTTTTCCTGCGAACCATTTTTTAAAGTTTGGAAACAGGAAAAAGTCACTAGGAGCTAAATCTGGACTATAAGGTGGATGATTAACCAATTCGAAGAGTATTTCACGTAATTTTAGCATCGTATCTAATGCTGGTAACCCGGTGCGTTGTCTTGAAGAAAGAGCATTTTTTATTCTTTAAATGTGGTCGTTTTTCCTTGATTGCATCAATCAATTGATCCAATAATGCACGATAATACCTGCTGTGATTGTGAATCCTTTTTCAAGATAATCGATGAGCAATATTCCGTGTGCATCCCAAAATACAGTGGCCATAACCTCACAAGCGATAATAACACAAATACATGCCAAAATTACTGAAAATCCGAGGTAAAAAATTAATTTTTCAGATTTTGATATAAACTATAAGAAATAAACCATTTTTTTTTTTTACTAATAATCGTTAATCTCAGAATCAGAAGTGGCGGTATCGGTCTCACCGTTGGCAGCATCAGAATCGTTTCCGTAACATCATACATTACCTTAAGAGAATCCGGGTACTGCACCCTCCACCCATACTGTTGTTACCAACCCCTGCATTCTGGCAGCCTATATGATACCCAACCATTCAGAATTCTCCGAATTTTTTGCAGCCAGCTGACTGAGCGGACGCCATCTCTATAAGCGGAAATTTTCTTCGCTACTGTACTCTACACTTAGCATAGCTGTTTGTAGAACAGACGTTTACGTATAAAGTGAAAAATTGTTGTATGTTTCGGCCCATTCACAAACAAAGTGCGCTGTTTCACTCATCCGATAGACAACCGATGGACTGCCAGAATGCACCTATTGTAAGCAGTCTGGTTATCACAGCTAGCTTGCACACGGTCGTCGTTCTTCACCCGTAACACTGCATCGAGGTTGGAACATACCTTGTAATCCCCCATTAGTATTCGTAATCATTCGCTTTCTTACTCCTTTTGAATCTGACTCCATCCAGCCATGATGAGACCCCTTCCCTGGCCAAATCTTCATATTCCCCCATACTTACTACTAAAAATACTAAATAATGCTATTCTCAATACTATCTTACTTTTAATCTACCAATTATTATTATTCTTTTTTTTTGTTTCAATTCAGTTTTTTATTGTATATTCTACAAGAGATTGACAATTGTGTCCAAATCCACATCTAATAATTTAATATAATAATTCTGCACCAGTGTGTGAATTATTAGTTGACTTTATAAGATAATTTATAATGAGGGAATATCTCGTCTTTTCAGACGTGAGAAGCTTCAAGTGTTGCAGGACCTGGGCTACCGAGTTAGGATGATGCAGAAGCTTTACATGGTATTTTTCAGTCAATACAATTATTCTTTAACGGGTGGCATGTTTCGATCCCGACCAATATTCACATTTCTTACGTACCATGATGCGTTCACAATGATTCTTAGTATTCTAGACTGAGCTCGTTGAATTTTCTCTATATTCTTCCAAAAAGCTTGTTGCGGGTGGTCCTAATGGGTAGAAGAGGAGTGGTTGTTCCTATGTTTACTCTTCTTGGGCAATTAAGAACTTAGTTCTAAAAGTCTGACCACCACTGTATTCGGGGTAACTATGGGGAGGTTTAACACAGAAAGCTTAGCCGGTATGTGAACTGGAGATTTCGATGGATGTTACCTGTCTAAAGCGTGGATCGTGAGTGTGTGGGTGTGGGTAAAAGGGGGAAAAGTGATCGAATGTGAGTGGGTGTGAGAGAGGAGTGATGGTAGAAACTCATGAACGTACTAGAACAAGGTGTTTGACCTATTTGACACAGCTGTTGCTATGGCTACTGCTGAGTGGGTCAGATAAGGATGGGGGGATAGGTTCTTGAGGGGTATGGGAAAAGTAAGTCGTGGAAGTGGGGTTTTATTTTGAATAGGTAGGTATTTAAGTAAGGAAAATAAGGTGAAAGTTGAAAACTGGTGGTGTGCGGACGTGAATGAGTTAAAGGAAATTCTCAAGTAGGAACATTGATTGTGAAAATTATTAAAGTGGAAACGTTGATTGTTAAAATTATTAAAGTGGAACGCGACATAATTTTTTTATAAAATGATACACAAAAAGCAAAACCAAGAAAAAATAATAAGTATGATAGCAGAGAAGTTAAAACAGTGAAAACAAAAGCGATATTATAAATGATCTTAATAGTAAAAAAAGCAGCTTGAATTGCTTGGAGAAGCGCCCGTCTACATCTAAGCCAACGTTTTGAGGTGTTGCCAGTGGAAAGTACTTTCGGATTTGCTTATCACAGATGAGTATTTATAGTTTCATCTTCAATTTTGCTGCCTGTGGTTATAAAAAATATTTACACTGAACTGAAATATATATACATATATATATATATATGTATGTATACTAAAAATTTCTTAAAATTTTCCGGAGGGAAGTAGATTAAGTAATTTGTTTTGTATTGTAGTATAATTGTAATACGGTGTCGGGAGGTTCCGTATTGGGCGTGGGAATTCTCATTAGATGTAGTAGTTTAACTAGTAGTTACAGGAAGGACCCACAAATACGGCGCTCCCACGGCACCGTAAGGGTGAACATACTAATGTGTGGTGAATTTTGATGTGGCTGAGTGAACTCTAATGCAGTCAAAATACGTGATAATTTGAAATAAATACATATAATTTATTTCGGGTATTAGCTGAACAGCGTGATACAAAACGTCTTGAACAATAAGACAATGTGTGTTATGCTGCATATACACGAGGCAACCGTCGAAGCAACTTCATTACTGTATGTATTGTGTAATCAAACGGACCTACGCGAAAGAAAGGCAAATTTTCGAAATGAGTGAAGCACTAAGGGAATTACTATGCAATTATTGTTTTTGACAAACCGCTTTATAAAGATGAGGAAGAGGAGATGTAGCCTAAGAAGCAAAGAAGAAAGCAGTTAAAAAATTGTCTTTTAAAGAAAGAAGATTCTTCAAATTATATATTGTTGAAGGAATTAAAAGAAAATGACCCAAAAGACTAATGAAATTATATGACGATGGACGAAGAAAAATAGTTGGACATGATGAAATTTGTTTTCAGTTGCCATTTTTGTTTGCTTCACAATTCACTGTTTTCACTTTTTGCTTCACACCGCGAGGAGCAAATACATCTTCCCAGCACGCTTGTTTTCAACGAACTAAGCAAGTAAAAGCAGTACACAACGATACACATAAGGCAACCATCACAAAATATCAAAATAATGTGATATTTCAGGCAACGGTTGCTGCAACACGCATTGCAACGAGCAACTAAGCTACACACGAGGCAATCGTCGAAGCAACCTTGGTTGCAGCAACGGTTGCCTCGTGTGTATGCAGCATTAGAATTACATGTACTACCAGTGTTTGCCAATTCATACTTTTCCCAAAGCTGCCAATCAGGATGCTATTGGCTATGGGTTTGCCAGACGTTAGCGGCAAAATATATAACAGCTAGCAATATATTCTCGAATAGTTTCGAAACGACGGATAGCAGGCTGACGAGACTTGTGTAGGAATTTTGCTAGGTTTCGGTATCATAGTTATGTGGGATAGCTTCCAGATTTGTGGAAAGTAGCTTTGTCTTAAAATTTTATTAAATAGCACAGTTAAATGCTTTACTGCAAGAGGAGGTAACTCCATAATAATTTTTGGTGTTATCAGCTCGGGGCCTGCCACTTTCTTTTTGTATAAATGAGATGAGATAAAATGCCACACTTCTTTCGGCCTCAGCAGTATGTCCATCTGTGGGATTTCGTTGCCTATTTTTGGTATTTTGCTATTAGGGTTTGGTTGGAATACAGTTTATAGGTGTTGAGCAAAAACTTGCCCCTTCTCTTCATTGCCGCGAGCCCATCGTCCAACAATAAATCTTATTGATGAATTTGCTTCTATTGGATTATTCATAGGCGCGAGCCCAGTGAGTGTGCTTGACGTTATAATCCCCAGCTGATATACATTTTTCTCCTAACGAGTTGAAAAAATGTTCAAACTGGCCCATTGTGACAGTGAATCTAGCGTGGCAGTATGCAGATGACACCGTTATGTTTACAACCCAACATTGCATTGAGAATGTCTGTCCCTCCACGAGCATTGCTATTCGGATGTAACGTGTTATAAAAAAAGAGTAAGCTGAGTTTCAGAAGTGAGTAGTATATCTATTTTGTTATTGAAGAGGAAATTTTGGATTTCAAGTTGTAGCAACAGCAAATGATCTTCGTACGATGATTATTCCATGACTGCGCCCTACAGAAGAAAAAATAAAATGAGCTTTGACAAATTATTTTGAGGAATGTGCCGTAAGCGTCAAAAACACACGTACTCTCACATATGCAATGATTGCCAAAATATTTTGATAGTGCTAAGCGCCCATCATACCCCGAGCTCCACACGATCCGGTTATCAAAACCACACCGCAGCTGAATCGTGTGAATATATATTTCAACAAGTACTCGTATGCAATACAGGCCAGTAGAATTGGTTCAAGCTGGCGGTATTGGCTGTCAGTTGTAAGCAATTAACCACTACTCTACCATAGATACCAATGAAACTAGATTCAAAAAAGAGTCTGTATCCGCTGCAATTTCGAAGTAGGGACAAACAGAGGTATGTATTTCTCTCCACAAGTCATAGTTGAGGAGAAAGTCTACTTTAAATATAAATCTCTATTTTCAGAAATGTTTGCTTTCAAAATTTTCAGAAATTGGCTCACCTCAGAGTTTTTATACATATATGCATTATACACACAATATGCAAATTTAAAATGGGCAGACATACAATTTTATTGATATACTATAAAAATATTTGATAAACTTACCAGTACTATCTAGCTCGAAGGAGAAATTTATTGAATTCCCACAGGCTTAGTGGACTTATACAATCACTCTATAAATTCATTCTCTTGAAAGTTCAAGAAAGTTCTGTATGTTGTTTTTACTCCAGATTTATGACTAAAGATTTGTCACTATTGTTTTTTTAAATACTTATTTCATTTAAACTATTCTGTGTATTGTTTCAATGAAACTTTTAAAACGAAAAAAATTGTATATTAATTGTGCATCTAAGCTGATTTTTAACACCAATAATGAGAAGTGGCAGCTGGACATATGTATATACATATTGAAACATAAATGATTGCATATATTTAGGAGCCCATTTGGAGTTTGATCTATTCGAAAAAAGAGCTTACTCAAGAACCCTCTTTCGAAGCGTAGATAAAATTCGAGAATGTTTTCGAATTTCTACCAAAGTAATGGGAATATTCTAGAGTTTTCTGCTTAAATCACAAGAAAGGTATATAATCTACTAAACAATTAAAGTCGCGACACAGTTGAATTTTAATCTTAACAGTGTGTAAATCAGGCAGTTACAGTATTTAGAAGTAATACAATTATTAATGAATTATTAAATAAAGTGCAAATTTTAATAAAGTAAACTTTAAGCCTAATATTAAGGGTGTAAATTGCAATAATTAAATAAAGTTAATTATTTTAATTTAACCTGCGATTGTTTGATTACTACAGAATCCAGTGGCACGAATCCGAGTATTGAGAGTTAGAGTAAATCGTCAGGAGGGCAATTTCGTAACAATATAAATTGATTCAGTTTGTTTCATAGTTCCGTCCCTCGATCTATTTTTTTGATACCGTTAAAAATATCTTAACGAGACTTTTAAAAGCGTTTACTGGTTCTTGAGACAGAAATTAACACTATCCCATGGAGTACGACGTAGCCAGGAGTACAATATATTAATATTAATACTATTTTTTGTTTAAATTAAAATAAAATTTAATTTATATGCTTAGCATTACTTACCGTTTTCTATAATCGATATCTTATATTTGAAAAATGCATACAAGAGAAATGTATAAAATGTTTATTATTGTTAAAAAAGTTGTCAACTTCAAATTTATTGTTTGAATTGACCACTTAAATGTTGTTTAAGATAATATTATTTACAAAATAGACATTAACATTTGTTTAAATATAACTTAATATTGATTTGGTTAAGTTCTATGGTATCGTTTTTAATCATCTCGACTTGATTGTAGAAGAGCATACGTGAATACAGTGTAATGAATAGGGGAGAATTTATGCCCAAAGACTAAAGTAAATTCAATAGAGCTGGGAACCAATCAATTTATATCCGCCCTTTTGCTTATAGGTACGAGTACATGTTGGTCCACAATACTCCAAATCATACATAAAAAAATTTTAATGCGAATTTAAACTGTCTCGTCCAATTTGGTGTTAAGTACAGTTATATTAGTATTGCATTATGAACAGCTGCACTTCTCCACTGACATGTTTGGTATTGTACTTAGAACTAAATTTTGATCTGAGTTAAAGTATAGTAAACTTAGGGGACTCATTTTAGTAGGCGAGCAACATGGTGTGGCCGATGTTGTTAGAGATGCTAAATGCGTATGCGTGTACTGCTCTAAATAGCCCACCTTGCACTCTCCATTGCAAAAATATGCATCAAATGAGGTCGGGGCTACAACAAAATGCCAACCAAAATTTGTAAAATTGACTTTTAGTGGATAACGACAACAACGTACTTCATGATCGCTCTCTTGGCAATCAAGTGAGGTGCTGCGCTTACGACGACGTTTATCCTTTGTCATTAATTCAATGTGGACAGTCTGGTGAAATGAGATAAAAAGGCAATATGAATAGAATCCCTTATTCCAAATGTATTGCTTTCTACATCAACCAATAACTTACATAAGGTTCGTCCTGCCCACTACCGCTATCGTCGATAACAATAAACGGTCGCATCCATGGCTTTAAACTTTTTATAACGATGCCTTGCGTTGTATTCTGTTGTCGCATCCAGTAAGTAGATAATTGTTTTAATTCTATCTGTACCCATTGACCATATCCTGAGGGAATTTTATGTCGCGAGTCCTTCAACTTTACTGTGTGCGTATAGTTCAGCGATATGTTACAGCGTACGGCTCGATGCACCGTTATTAGAATTTCACGGCGTTTTTCAATCGTACCATCGTTATTTCTGTGCTCCAGTAATGTCGCATCGTGCTCACGCATCCAATCTCGCCCTCGTAAATAGATGTGCATAACAACTCGCGATATGGTAGCATAGTTATTGTCAAATTTAAAATTTAGCACCTCTGATTTCCGATTGTGGCGTATACGGGGCACTGGAAGCGATAACGAGAATAGTATATTATACATAAATGCTGTTAATTAATATTAATTTCTAGGAAGGTCTTTAAACTTATAAAATAAATGAACAAAAGACTATTACATCGATATACATACCTAAAAGAAATTCAACTATATTGAAACATAGCCACAAAGAGATAAGTAACAAGGTGCGATTATGGAAACTATTAATCAGAGAATACAGAGGAATGACTCTTATTTTGTGCACACTTAGGTAGGTAGGTAGGTAAGTAAGGGGGCCGCCGAAGGGCCATCATTGTGCCCTTTTGATACCGCATGAGACATGAGGGATGGGACCACTACAAAGGTCCAGCCATTTGGAGCTTTTAATGAAGCAGTTGATGGAGCTAATCTTTCTATTTGAGATATCTCCCAAAGAATCCAGAAAGTAGTCGCCTAGAAGAGTGCGCCTCCTTCTGGACAACGCTGGGCACGTGCATAACAGGTGGACTCTTCCTCCTCCTCGTCCATGCAACTCCTGGAGAATTCGTTAGAGACAATCCCAGGCCTACACCCGTAAGCGCCAAGAGTCCAGTGTCCCGTTAGGACACTAATCACGGAACCTATACTTTGCCTATTTAGAGCCACTAGGTCCTTAGAGCGCTTGAAATTTATCTCTGGCCAGGTTTGTCTAGCTATTTTACATCATGAAAATTCAGACCAGTGCCTGCCCGCTGTACCTAAGGATATTGTATTTATTAAGAGTTTACATGTGGCAATAGGAATACCGAAGTTCGACCTATCTGGTTCAATCGGTATGGTAGTACCATCACGGGCAAGTTCATCGGCTTTACAGTTCCCTGGAATATCTCTGTGGCCGGGAACACAGCACAGATGGAGACGAGTCTGCTTAGGTATCTCGTCTAAAGATTTGCGGCAGCTCTTGACGGCTTTTGATATGATATCGAATTGTGTCATCTTCAAAGTTTACTACTAAATTATTCTGCAATTTTAGTGGGTTCTGAAGATTAATGACATATTATAGGCAAATACAAATGATGAAGTATTTTAAATATTTTTGTATTTATACAACATGTCCGCACTACGAATAATTATTTCTGATCGGTTCCAGTCCCGTTACAGATCGGCAGTGCAAATTCTATATTTAATAGACTCTGAAAAAAATCACTTAAATTACCTCAGATCCACAATAAAAATATGGTAGTTTGTACGAATGTTATAACATTTTCTTACGTCAATTCGCAGCCAATTTCGAATATATTATTGAACCTAAAAGAAAAGAGTAAATCTGTATGGACAATTTCTAAATTAAAAAAGAAAATATTATTTGTGAAAAATACTTGTATTTGTAAGTTTTTAACACAAAGCGAGAAATGGCAAGGACAAATTTCACTAAATTTATTTTATACACTACAAACACTGTCTTTTTTCTTGAAAAGAATATGTCTTAAGAAAAGAAAGAGTTATTGGTTTTGCCATATACTTAAGCGGCCCTTAGACGGACAATCGAATGGCGTGAAATTCTGTGTATCTGTATTTGAAGCTAGCCCTCACACTCTTCAATCGATTGACAATTTGTGTAAAACAGCGAATATTTTGCGAAAAAAATCATAAGAAATCAGGGCTAAGTTTAAATTAAACTTTTAGGGGGTCACTTGATTTGTATTTTAAAACGAACTACGGAATTAAACCTTTTTACCGTATGCCCCAAATAACAACAGTTTCAATAATCTCAGAAAAATATACAAAATTGGTCTAAGATGCAGCTAAACAAATTAAATTAACGGCTTTATGCTTTTAATTAAACATATGTAGTGTTTCCTTCTTTAATAATAGATGTGTTTCTTTCAACGCGAGTGTGAATAAAACGCCCGCTTATACATACACATTGACCGCTTAGTTAACGCAAGCTCTTTGTATTCGCTTATGGCGAAAAGAGCTGCCAACACATTTTCGTTGTCTATTGTGAACGAGAAAAAGAGTAAACCAGAAGTAACCGCTGTAATGATATAAAAAGCAAAATGGAGAATAAAGAAAATAGGATTGTTATTAAAAAAATATTTAATAACTTTTAGTTTAAATAAAAAATAAATGTAGTTTGTGAAAATATACATTTATAAATAAAATACATTTTTAGAATTTGTTTTCAAATGTGTATGTGTGGCGACACCACTACCCCCACCTAGTTGTCGGCTACGCCGACGCAAGCAGGCGTTAGTTCCGCGCGCCATCTATTAACACGCTGTCGCTGTCGCACAGCGTGTTTATGGGTAAACCGGAACTAGCCTGTATTGGCTGCTGAGCAACACACTTCGTGTTTCCGGCTTTTCCATTTGTTTTTTCCGTTCGCAGCGCCGGAGCCGTGCACACGTTCTCATTTTCTGTGCTGAAGCTAGTGTGGAGTGTTATAGAGCGTTTTGTGAAATTAAAATTTATATTAAATACTGGACTTAACAAAATTTCTAGAAATTTGCAGAAACGAATTTTATATTATGTATACGATATAACAAATACGTCATAGTATATTTTAAATTTCTTAAATTAAAATAAGCATTCAATTTTATTTTTATTTCTTTATTTTTTTATTGAATACGCTACTCCCGAGCGTAACCCAAATTGGTGACCCCGGCGTGATATAAAACACGCATAGGATGCTCCACTCGCCAACAGCCTCAGGACCGGCGCCGGCACCACACCAGCAGCCACAACCACCGCACGTGCATGCGCAGGCACAGCTGGCCATGCCCACGCCATTGCTGATACCGACACACCACCTGCCGCCACACGGCGCTACACCCGGAGACTATTTCCGAGGTCGCGGATGTACTCCGCACAGTGCCGCCCGTGGGCAAGTATGAGGTGCTGAAGACGGCAATATTAAATCGCCTCAACGACTCGGCGGATCGATAGCTCTGTATCGAATCGACAATGAAACTATGGCAATACTTACTGCAATCCGACTTAAATAAAAACACAATTGTTTTAAGTGGAAAAGCATACGAAAAACCACTTTTTATTGCTCTTATGATTATGCACATACATATGTAGCTCAACAATAAGTCGGCATGTATGGGATGCATGTGTACAAAATATAATTGGAAACAAAATATTACTAGCACATACAGATATACATGTATATAAATATATAGAAAGACATATATTCAGCGAATGTATGTTTACAGAAATTGGCTCTAGGAATACCTGTGGCACCGCTCATACTTGCTCTTGTTTATATATATATATATATATATATATAGGCTCCTGCTCTGCACCGCTCTCCTGGCTCAGCTCCCTGCACATGGATTCCGGCCCACATGCACTTAAAATATAAGTATGTATATTATACATATGTGTGCACTGCACATCACCACCGCACTGCTCCTTGCGATCTCTCGCACTGCTCCATTGGCACAACAGCACAGTTCCATCGTCAGAAACGAACTAAACTTTCAAATACTCTATGAACCTATTTTCGCTATGTGCGGAAACTCAAACGCATGGTTGCATTTGATACAGTCCCCGCGAGCAAGAGAAGGACCTCTTGTCTCTGCTTTCATAAAGCCACCCTCTATTCGCTCGGGTCAATTGGAAGCACACGTATCTTCGGAACAGGCCTTGTCAGACGGTTTGTGGCCGTCTGCACAATGACTGAACATATTATACCATTTCGGCTCCTTATTAGCTCACTAAGCCCAAAACCCATTGCGCTGGTGGAAAAAGTTCACTCTTGATCAGCACTAATTGATCCAGGCTCATTGGCTCTCGTTTTCTGCGCAATTTTTTACGCTCTTGCAACGCCGTCAAATATTCCTCTCTCCATCTCTTCCAGAAATGCTCAATTATTTTCTGACGTGCTCTCCATAAACTTGCTCCTTTCATGTTTGACTGCTGCTCGCTCACGAATGGTACGGGAATGATCAATGGCTCCCCTATCAAAAAATGCCCTGGCGTCAAGGCCTGAATATCTTCCGCATCATCACTCAAGGTGTCAAAGACCTTGAGTTCAAAATTGCTTCGATCTCTACTAGGAGGGTAGATAACTACTCTTGTGTTCAAATCTTTTGCTCAGCAATGCGCGTGAGGTGGTACTTCATTGACTTCACAGTAGCTTCATATATTCCGCCATAATGCGGTGCTGCTGGCGTCATGAATACCCATTCTGTCCCCTTGTTGCTCATATGCTCAAAAACATATCTTACTTGGCAGCTCTCTCGTGCTCTTCTCAGCTCCCTTGCCGCCCCTACAAATGATGTACCATTGTCACTTTATGTTCGCTCACATCTCCCTCTTCTGCAAATAAAGCGCTCATAACAAGCAATAAAGTCTATAGAGGTTAAATCAAAAACAATGTCAATATGAATGGCCTTTGTTTTTAGGCAAACAAATATAGCCACCCAGCACTTACGCTCCCTCTTTCGCTCTCCTGCTCTTTGCACTCCCTTTGCTCTAAAAGGACCTGCGCAATCAATACCTGTATATAGAAAAGGCTTGCCCACTTGCACCCTGTCGCCTGGCAATTCAGACATCAGCTGTTGCTCAAGTCTGCGATTATAGCGCGCGCACACCACGCACTTGTGGAGAAAAGCTCTTAATTGGCTCCGTAGTTTTGGAATCCAAAACTTTTGTCTGCTGAATTGCATCATCACTTGCACAGCACCATGCTTAGTCATACGATGAGCGTGGTCCATTATCAGCCATGCTGTTCGAGAACCATCCTTCACTATCACCGGAAGCATCATTTCATAGGCTTCTTCTGATCTCCCCAATCGCCCGCCCGCTCTCAATAGGCCCTTGCTGTCCATTATTGGATTCAACGCACTAATTTTGCTCCCTTCTTGCACCTACCCAATCTCTCTTAGTTTGTCTATCTCTTGTCTGTAATCGCTCTCCTGCGCCTGCTTAAGCAGGAAGTCCGTTGCTTCACATTTCTCTTCCACTGTTGGCGCTTGCACTACTCGGTTGTTGTGCCGAGTTCTGCGCCTCCTCTTTCTGTGCCTTGCCCTTCGCACAAACCTGATGATGTAGCTCAATATGTTGATGCTCTTCTCTAGACTTCGCGCATAGTCAATCAGCGCCATGCTCTTGCCCCTGCTCGGTATAAATATTTGCAAAAACTCGCGTGAGTATTTCACGTGATACGCTCCCAGCTCGTTAAGCCCTTTCGTTGGTTTTTCCGGCTCAAAAATGTTGGCTGGCCAAATGATTTCTGATTTACGTAACCACTCCGGTCCATATAACCAGAGCTTATTACAAACTAGCTCTCTCGCAATGCAGGAGTCTTCATCACAAGGGTGAATTTTTGTCTTCTTCTATCAGCCATTTCAGCCCTAGCACTGACATCTCGTCTTCTCTTGGGAATAACATCTCTTCTTCTCTCTCCGCTCTCATTGCCCTGATTAGTCTTTTTGGCACAGCCGCCGCCTTTTAAGACAGTGTCTGTCTCTTTCGCGAGCACAATTGCTTCTTGCTCAGATAGTGCGCCTGTAGCACAGTCATATAGAAGTCACTCTCTATGATGTCCGCTGCTCTTGGGTATTCATCTATCGCCTCCCTAGCACATTGTATTAAAGCTCGCACAGCATTATAAGCGGGGGACATTCCCTACGTTACAACCGTTAAACCCTATTGTCGTAATGGCTCACCACTATGCTCTCGCCAAAAGATTCTTTGCAAATTTCATTCCCTTTCGGCAACACGCACTTGCCGGAACATCTTCTTGATGTCTGCACATATCGCAATCTTATGACGCCTAAATCTCATGACAATTTCGTAAAGATCCTTTTCTAACTTATCGCCTAAACATTGTACTTGATTCAGAGATATGCCACGATTCGTTTGGCAGCTAGCGTCAAAAACCACCAGAAATTTTTTGGTAACACAGTGATGGGGGATATAATAAACTGGCTCGTCCACTCTTGGCTTGTATAGCGCACTTCATGTGCCCTAATCTCTCATACTCTGTCATGAATTCTACGTATTGCTCTCTCAGCTCTGAGTCTTTCTCTAATTTCAGCTCCAAGTACATAAACCTGCGCAATGCTATTGCCTTTGAAGTGCCTAAACCTTGCACCGTCTCTTTCACTGGAATTGTCACAATAAAACGCCCTGTTTCATCTCTAGTATAAGTCTCCATAAAATTTTGCTCCACTTCCTGCTCCTCATCTCTCTCACAGGGTTGTGCCCAGAAAATGACTAGCCCAAACATGCTCTCATGTATGGCAATGCCTTGCACCTCATTTGGCATTATCGCCTTAATTTGCTCCTAACAGTAGCTCGACTGGTCTCGCCTTCCAAAACTCAGGATCCGCCCATAAACCCTCATTCTTAAATTGCATGGGTATCTCCACAAAATCTCTTGCTGGCAAAACTGGGCACCAGTACATTCTCTTGGTAGCCCCCAAAACTCTGTCTCTAAATAATCATTCTCGCTCTTTTTTTTAATGCTCTACTATGTTTTTTTTTTTAAATTTAAAGTTTAAAAAGCTCTTAAAGCTGGCACTTCGCCCCGGCTCTGCTACCCTTGCGCGCTTTACAAGGTTGCTGTACCGTCAATCGCTCTTAGCCTTCAGCATTGTTGCTGCGGCGGCTCCCCGCTCTGGCTGCTGTGCCACCAACACCTGCTGCTGTGGCTCCCTTTTTGCATAAAGCACGCTATTGTGCTTCTGCGCCTCTGGGCACCGTAAAAATGGCCCCGCAAAACACTCCGACGCCTTATGCCCCTTCTTCAGGCAGTTGTGGCACAGGTTGCGTTTGCCAACTAGCTCCTGCCTAGCTCTCAAAATGAGTGACACGAATTCTGGACACTGCGTGATCTGCGCTGCATATCTCGCACAGCTTGTCTTGGCTTGCTCGTATCGGTGCTGCTCCCGTTGCACTCACACCGTGA
Organism: Clusia tigrina; assembly: GCA_920105625.2. Classification (NCBI taxonomy): domain Eukaryota; kingdom Metazoa; phylum Arthropoda; class Insecta; order Diptera; family Clusiidae; genus Clusia; species Clusia tigrina. The sequence goes on from CAKKTE020000529.1 coordinate 176,371, forward strand.
CCCATTCTCTCCCTGCTCTTGGGTACTGCGCCCGTTGCTCGATCGCGCCCGTGCTCCAATTGATGCGCTCGCCTCGCTTCCCGTGCTGGTAGAGCAGAGGCCTGCTCCTCCAGGAAGGCATATCGGGTACTTGCGGTCATATATTTGGTTGAGCCGCTCCCACGTTTCATTGTACCCGTTGTCAGTGAGCTCCCAATCACCCAACGTGCGCGCTGCCTTATGGGTGAGTGACTTCTTCAAATATGAGAATTTGTAAGAGGCCGCTATTTGCTCATTGCTATGCGCCGCAGCGGCGAACCAATCGCGAAAACCGTGCCACTTGGTCACGCTGCCGTCAAATTCCCCCTAAGTGTTCTGGAGGTCATGCTGCTGGAATGACATGGTCAGCTGCAGTGAGATCCGCAGCTTTGCACTCTGCTCTGCGCTCCTTGCTGTGCCCACTTGCTCAGTTTTACCCTTCAGAGCACCGCTCGCTTCGAAGTACCGCCGCTCTGCTCGCTCCATCGATCTGTCTAGATCGGCGCTCTCATCGCGCTTCGCTCGGGATGCTAACTCCTCATGCAGCTGATTAAAACGCTCCCACTGTTGCTCCAAACGAATCAAACGCACCTTGGCTTCATCAAACCCTAGTCGCCCAAACTCGTCAGCTATGACGTACTCTGCTGCTCTTCGGATGGCTTTGTAGGCAGACTGGTGTTGCCCGTAGCTCATCTTGTCGTTGCTCTGTTATTTTTCTCTGTTAGTGTTGCTCTGTTATTGTTGCTCTGTTGTTGTAGAAAAGAAGAAAAATTAACTAATTTTGAAAGAAGAAAAAACTGTTTCCTCCTTGTTCCTTCTGCAGCCGTGCCAACACTGCATTTTTGTGCTTTAAAATTTTTGAGTCGAATAACCGCACTGGTTTATTAACCCACTTAGCTCACAAGCTCAGCACTAAAGCACGCTCTTATTTAATTTCCTGAGCCGCATAACCACATTGGTTTATTCGCTCACTAGCACGCAATTAATTGCAACAAAGCTCGCTATTATATAATTTTTTGAGCCGAATAACCACATTGGTTAATTCGCTCATTAGCACGAAATTATTTGCACCAATGCTCGCTCTTATATAATTTTTTGAGCCGAATAACCACATTGGTTAATTCGCTCATTAGCACGAAATTATTTGCACCAATGCTCGCTCTTATATAATTTTTTGAGCCGAATAACCACATTGGTTAATTCGCTCATTAGCACGAAATTATTTGCACCAATGCTCGCTCTTATATAATTGTTTGAGCCGAATAACCACATTGGTTAATTCGCTCACTAGCACGAAATTATTTGCACCAATGCTCCCTCAAATTTTAAATTTTTAGACGAATAACCGCACTGGTTTATTCGCTCATTTGCACATAATTTTCGCTCGCTCATAACTAAATTTTGAGACGAATAACCGCACTGGCCTATTCTCTCATTTGCACATAATTTTCGCTCGATCATTTTTAATTTTTTAGTTTAACTGCACTGGTTTATTCGCTCATTTGCACATAATTTTCGCTCGCTCATATTTAAATTTTGAGAAGAATAACCGCACTGGTTCATTCGCTCATTTGCACATAATTTTTCACTCGCTCATATTAAATTTTGAGACGAATAACCGCATTGGGTCATTCGCTCATTTGCACATAATTTTCGCTCGCTCATATTTAAATTTTGAGACGAATAACCGCACTGGTTCATTCGCTCATTTGCACATAATTTTTCACTCGCTTATATTAAATTTTGAGACGAATAACCGCATTGGTACATTCGCTCATTTGCACATAATTTTCGCTCGCTCATATTTAAATTTTGAGACGAATAACCGCACTGGTTCATTCGCTCATTTGCACATAATTTTTCACTCGCTCATATTAAATTTTGAGACGAATAACCGCATTGGTTCATTCGCTCATTTGCACATAATTTTCGCTCGCTCATATTTAAATTTTGAGTCGAATGACCGCACTGGTTTATTCGATCATTTGCACATAATATTCAGCACCAAGCACGCGCACACGCAGCCATGCCACCTCACTGTCGGCCGCCAGCAAGGCGGCAGCCATAGCGCAGCATACTGCGCATCTCTATGACTGCGTCGCATAGTGCTTGCCTGCGCATATTGTACCCACCCCTAAATTCTTTTAGCTTTCTTGAAGCCCAATGCCCAATGCCTGTACCAATTTGTCGTATGTGCTTTGAGCACATACGCCCTTGGTCTATTATTTTTAAGCATTGCAGTGTTGGCTCTGCTCCTATAACTCCGTGGACTGTATTTTATCTTATTGTTCTATAATTTATTTGTTTCTTGAAATTTAGTATATTTCTTTCTGTACCTGCCTGTGCTCTCATCGCTCTGCTCACATACCATATTATAAGTTCCGAATGCGTATTGCGCATTCAGCAATTGATGCTCCTCTAGCGCTTTGCACTTGCTCTCTTTTTCCTTCCCGCAGGCACAACGGATCAAAGGAATTCAAAGGAAAGAAATAGCTATTACCTACCCTGCCAGTACACAATCGCACATACATGCATACATGCATGCATATACGATCTGCGTTTACATAGAGTCTGGTGTGATTTCATAGGAACGCTTAAAATAAAGGCGCAATTAAGTTTTGCACTTAATTTATGTATATACATAGCTACTTAATACTACAAACATACGCATGTATATGCGATCTTCTTTTACATAGCTCTGACGTCATCTCAAATGAATGCCTAAATTAAAGACGCAATTTCATTTCGCACATAATTACTTATAGCTCTACTTAATATATGTACATATTCACATGCATCGCACCATACTTGCTGTATTGCATAGATCACTGGTACGATCCGGCTCGACATGGACCAATGTATCGAATCGACAATGAAACTATGGCAATACTTACTGCAATCCGACTTAAATAAAAACACAATTGTTTTAAGTGGAAAAGCATACGAAAAACCACTTTTTATTGCTCTTATGATTATGCACATACATATGTAGCTCAACAATAAGTCGGCATGTATGGGATGCATGTGTACAAAATATAATTGGAAACAAAATATTACTAGCACATACAGATATACATGTATATAAATATATAGAAAGACATATATTCAGCGAATGTATGTTTACAGAAATTGGCTCTAGGAATACCTGTGGCACCGCTCATACTTGCTCTTGTTTATATATATATATATATATATATATAGGCTCCTGCTCTGCACCGCTCTCCTGGCTCAGCTCCCTGCACATGGATTCCGGCCCACATGCACTTAAAATATAAGTATGTATATTATACATATGTGTGCACTGCACATCACCACCGCACTGCTCCTTGCGATCTCTCGCACTGCTCCATTGGCACAACAGCACAGTTCCATCGTCAGAAACGAACTAAACTTTCAAATACTCTATGAACCTATTTTCGCTATGTGCGGAAACTCAAACGCATGGTTGCATTTGATACAAGCTCCACAGACTACTCACCCAACTCAAGCCGGGGGACAGGAAGCCGTCCCAACTCCTGCGACAGATGCGCTCCCTAGCGGGTGACCGGGCCACGGATGACATCATCCGCGTGAAGTGGCTCGACCTGATGCCGCCGTCAACGCGACGGCTACTCAAAATCCTGAAAGGCACCAGTCTGGAGGAGCTCGCAGAGGCAGCTGACGAGCTGGTCGACAACGGACCTACAGTGGCAGCTACGTCACCTCCACTCTCGTCTGCGAGACCCCGCTCTCCACTCGCGAACAGATCGTCGCACGATTCAACGGGTAACTCCGTGCACGCAGAGCTTGCCGCACTGCGCCAGTCAGTGGCACAGCTCGTGGCACTAACGCGGGAGAATCAGGAGCTGCTGCGTAAAATAACGCCCCCACTTCATAGGGGTCGCGCTGAAACCCGCAGCCCCAGCCGGCATCGAGATCGCTCTACAGCGCCTGGCCAATGTTGGTACCACCTGAAGTACGGGGCGACAGCACAGCAGTGCCGACCACCGTGTATCTTTGCCGCCGCCGTGGCCGCCGCCTCGACGCCGTCGGGAAACTAGCGCTGCCGACGCCGACTTGGGCGAAGGTCGCCGGCCGACCACCAACCGAAAAACGCCTACACGTAACGGATCGGACAACATCCACTCGCTTTCTCGTGGACTCGGGTTCAGTGGTCTCCTTACTGCCGAGGGGAACGGTCGCCCGCAAACTACAGCGAAACAGCCTCACGCTGTACGCCGCCAACTCGTCGCCGATAGCCACATACGGGCAGCTCACGCTGAAGCTGAACCTCGCCCTGCGTCGGGATTTTACTTGGGCGTTCACTGTGGCCGATGTGCAAACTGCCATTCTCGGGGCGGACTTCCTGGCATACTATGGGCTCCTGGTAGACTTGAGGGGATGACGCATCGTAGACCCCCTTACCCATATCGCGGCAACGGGCCGCATGAACTCGGCTCGAATCTACGGCTCGTGTGGCTCGCATTGATGCACCTGTGGGACCACACGGCGACCGATATAGAGAGCTCGTCCAGCGCTTCCTGCAACTCGCTTCACCAGCAGGGGTCATGGCCACTGTACCAGACTTGCCGGTACAACACTTCATCGTCACGGAATGCCCTCCCGTTTTCGAGCGCCCCCGTAGACTCGTCGGTGAACGACTCGCTGCTGCCAAAGAAGAGTTCGCTGACCTTCTCGACAAGGGGGTGGTACGCCCATCATCGAGCCCATGGGCCAGTCCGCTACACATGGTACCAAAGCCGAATGGAAGCTGGCGACTACCGCCGCCTCAACGTGTGTACCTTGCCAGACCGATATCCTCTACCGATCATCGAGGACCTGTCCAGGAGAGCCGGGGAAAAGTATTCTCTGTAATCGATGTGCAGAAAGCCTTCTACCAAATCCCGGTTGACAAAGCTGACATCCCGAAAACGGCAGTCACAGCACCTTTCGGCCTCTTCGAGTTCGCGGGTATGGCATTAGGCCTGCGTAACTCCGCGCAAACGCTTCAGCGGGTAATTAATCACCTACTGAGGAAACTCCCCTTCGTGAAGGGCTACGTAGGCGACCTGCTCATCGAATCCGAGACACATGACGAGCACCTGCATCATTTGAGCCAATTGTTGGAGACGCTGAGAGCGGCGAACCTACGCATCAACTTGGACAAATGCCAACTCGGTGCCCAGGAAGTTACATTCGCTGGGTATCGAGTCTCGAAAGAGGGGTTCAGGCCCCCGCGCCCAAAGATCGAGGCGATCGACGCCTTTCCAAGCCCGGCAGACTCTACCCAGCTGAGACGTTTTCTGGGTATGGTTAATTACTACCGCAGGTGTATACCGCACGCCGCGGATCTACAGGCCCCGCTCAACGAGCTTCTGAGGAACCTAACGAAGAAGAAGGCGGCGATTAGCTGGACGACGCAAACGGAGCAGGCATTCCAGCAGTGCAAGGCGAGTATCGCAGCAGCTGCAGATTCAGCCTTCCTCTCGCCTACCGCGTCAATCGCTCTCTACACCGACGCATCGAGCACCGCCATCGGAGCAGCACTCAACCAAGAGCAACCCGATGGGACCTGGAAGCCTCTGGGGTTCTTCTCTAGGAAGCTCAGTCCCCCAGAAACTCGCTACAGCGCCTACGACAGGAAGTTGCTCGCGGTGTATGCCGCAGTCAGGCACTTCAGGAGGATCCTGGAGGCACACGCCTTCACAATCCACACGGACCACAAGCCGCTCGCCTACGCCTCAGAACAACGCTCGGACAAGGCAACGCCGAGGCTGAGCCGACACCTGGACTACAGTTCAACACACGATTTGTGTACGTTCCCGGGGGAGAAAACGTTGTGGCAGACGCACTTTCGCGAACCTGTACCGTCTCGATGCCTTCCATCCTCGACGAAGCCACTATCAGCCTGGAGCAAGCCTCTGACGTAGAGCTGCCCCACCTGCTGGAGAATCCGCGTATCCAATTGGATCGTCTCGCTTTCAACAACAGCGAGATCTACTGTCTGGTTACCGATGGGGCGACACGGCCCTATTTGCCATCCAACCTGCGTCGAACGGCGTTTGGCATCGTACACGGATCATCCCACCCGAGTGGTCGAGCAACGGCGAAACATCTGGTGGCCAAATACTTCTGGCCAAGCATGCGCAAGGACGCGCTCCGCTGGGCCCGTGAATGCCAACCATGCCAACGCGCGAAGGTCCATGGCCACAACCGCGCCGAGTTGCAAAGCTTCGGGGAGACAGATGACAGGTTCTGCCACGTTCATGTGGACCTGATCAAGCTACCGATGGTGAGAGGACTGTCGCACTGGCTGACCATCATCGACCGCTTTTCCCGATGGCCGGTGGCTGTCCCACTCCCGGACATTCGAGCTTGACCGTCGCACGAGCGTGCTTCCACAGTTGGGTCTGCACTTTCGGCACGCCACTCACCATCACTTCCGACCAGGGGGGTCAATTCGAGGGGGAGCTATTCACGGTTCTCGCGAAAATGACGGGTGCTAACCATGTTCACACAACATCTTACCACCCAGAATCAAACGGCATGGTGGAGAGACTACACCGCACACTAAAAGCGGCCTTGATGTGCAGTCCAGACACACCATGGCCAGACGCGTTGCCAACAGTGCTATTGGGGATGCGGACGGCGTACAAAGAGGACCTCAAAGCAACTCCAGCGGAGATGCTCTTCGGCACCCAACTACGCCTGCCGGGGGAATTCTTCGGACAACAAAACGACCCTACCGCCCAACCGGTTTTCATCGAGCAGTTGCGCAAGCTGGTAAAAGCAATCAAGCCAGTACCAGCATCCAACCACTCGAGACAGAAGCCGTTCGTCTTCAAAGAATTGCGCACCTGCACGCACTTATTCTGCAAGCTGGACAAAATCCGGAGGCCACTCGAGCCGCCATATACGGGCCCCCATAAGGTAATTCGCCGGGTCAACGACAAGAGCTTCATCATCGACTTGAACGGCGTCGAGAAAGCCATCTCTACGGACTGCTTGAAGCCGGCCCACCTCGAAATGAGTGACTCAACATCGTCTCCATCGCTGCAGGCATCCCGATCATCATCGCCATCCCGATCGCCATCGCCGCAACCGTCGTCATCGTCAGCGACAAATGACCCGCCAGCGATCCATCCAAGGAGTCATCTGAGGAGTCAACCCCTGCTCAGGGGACCAACCTACACCACAGCCGGGGAGTCGACCGACGAAACGGGTATCGTTCTCCGCGCCTCCTGCGCCGATCACTGGGGGAGGAATACCTGTGGCGACACCACTACCCCCACCTAGTTGTCGGCTACGCCGACTCAAGCAGGCGTTAGTTCCGCGCGCCATCTATTAACACGCTGTCGCTGTCGCACAGCGTGTTTATGGGTAAACCGGAACGAGCCTGTGTTGGCTGCTGACCAACACACTTCGTGTTTCCGGCTTTTCCATTCGTTTTTTCCGTTCGCAGCGCCGGAGCCGTGCACACGTTCTCATTTTCTGTGCTGAAGCTAGTGTGGAGTGTTATAGAGCGTTTTGTGAAATTAAAATTTATATTAAATACTGGACTTAACAAAATTTCTAGAAATTTGCAGAAACGAATTTTATATTATGTATACGATATAACAAATACGTCATAGTATATTTTAAATTTCTTAAATTAAAATAAGCATTCAATTTTATTTTTATTTCTTTATTTTTTTATTGAATACGCTACTCCCGAGCGTAACCCAAATTGGTGACCCCGGCGTGATATAAAACACGCATAGGATGCTCCACTCGCCAACAGCCTCAGGACCGGCGCCGGCACCACACCAGCAGCCACAACCACCGCACGTGCATGCGCAGGCACAGCTGGCCATGCCCACGCCATTGCTGATACCGACACACCACCTGCCGCCACACGGCGCTACACCCGGAGACTATTTCCGAGGTCGCGGATGTACTCCGCACAGTGCCGCCCGTGGGCAAGTATGAGGTGCTGAAGACGGCAATATTAAATCGCCTCAACGACTCGGCGGATCGATAGCTCCACAGACTACTCACCCAACTCAAGCCGGGGGACAGGAAGCCGTCCCAACTCCTGCGACAGATGCGCTCCCTAGCGGGTGACCGGGCCACGGATGACATCATCCGCGTGAAGTGGCTCGACCTGATGCCGCCGTCAACGCGACGGCTACTCAAAATCCTGAAAGGCACCAGTCTGGAGGAGCTCGCAGAGGCAGCTGACGAGCTGGTCGACAACGGACCTACAGTGGCAGCTACGTCACCTCCACTCTCGTCTGCGAGACCCCGCTCTCCACTCGCGAACAGATCATCGCACGATTCAACGGGTAACTCCGTGCACGCAGAGCTTGCCGCACTGCGCCAGTCAGTGGCACAGCTCGTGGCACTAACGCGGGAGAATCAGGAGCTGCTGCGTAAAATAACGCCCCCACTTCATAGGGGTCGCGCTGAAACCCGCAGCCCCAGCCGGCATCGAGATCGCTCTACAGCGCCTGGCCAATGTTGGTACCACCTGAAGTACGGGGCGACAGCACAGCAGTGCCGACCACCGTGTATCTTTGCCGCCGCCGTGGCCGCCGCCTCGACGCCGTCGGGAAACTAGCGCTGCCGACGCCGACTTGGGCGAAGGTCGCCGGCCGACCACCAACCGAAAAACGCCTACACGTCACGGATCGGACAACATCCACTCGCTTTCTCGTGGACTCGGGTTCAGTGGTCTCCTTACTGCCGAGGGGAACGGTCGCCCGCAAACTACAGCGAAACAGCCTCACGCTGTACGCCGCCAACTCGTCGCCGATAGCCACATACGGGCAGCTCACGCTGAAGCTGAACCTCGCCCTGCGTCGGGATTTTACTTGGGCGTTCACTGTGGCCGATGTGCAAACTGCCATTCTCGGGGCGGACTTCCTGGCATACTATGGGCTCCTGGTAGACTTGAGGGGATGACGCATCGTAGACCCCCTTACCCATATCGCGGCAACGGGCCGCATGAACTCGGCTCGAATCTACGGCTCGTGTGGCTCGCATTGATGCACCTGTGGGACCACACGGCGACCGATATAGAGAGCTCGTCCAGCGCTTCCTGCAACTCGCTTCACCAGCAGGGGTCATGGCCACTGTACCAGACTTGCCGGTACAACACTTCATCGTCACGGAATGCCCTCCCGTTTTCGAGCGCCCCCGTAGACTCGTCGGTGAACGACTCGCTGCTGCCAAAGAAGAGTTCGCTGACCTTCTCGACAAGGGGGTGGTACGCCCATCATCGAGCCCATGGGCCAGTCCGCTACACATGGTACCAAAGCCGAATGGAAGCTGGCGACTACCGCCGCCTCAACGTGTGTACCTTGCCAGACCGATATCCTCTACCGATCATCGAGGACCTGTCCAGGAGAGCCGGGGAAAAGTATTCTCTGTAATCGATGTGCAGAAAGCCTTCTACCAAATCCCGGTTGACAAAGCTGACATCCCGAAAACGGCAGTCACAGCACCTTTCGGCCTCTTCGAGTTCGCGGGTATGGCATTAGGCCTGCGTAACTCCGCGCAAACGCTTCAGCGGGTAATTAATCACCTACTGAGGAAACTCCCCTTCGTGAAGGGCTACGTAGGCGACCTGCTCATCGAATCCGAGACACATGACGAGCACCTGCATCATTTGAGCCAATTGTTGGAGACGCTGAGAGCGGCGAACCTACGCATCAACTTGGACAAATGCCAACTCGGTGCCCAGGAAGTTACATTCGCTGGGTATCGAGTCTCGAAAGAGGGGTTCAGGCCCCCGCGCCCAAAGATCGAGGCGATCGACGCCTTTCCAAGCCCGGCAGACTCTACCCAGCTGAGACGTTTTCTGGGTATGGTTAATTACTACCGCAGGTGTATACCGCACGCCGCGGATCTACAGGCCCCGCTCAACGAGCTTCTGAGGAACCTAACGAAGAAGAAGGCGGCGATTAGCTGGACGACGCAAACGGAGCAGGCATTCCAGCAGTGCAAGGCGAGTATCGCAGCAGCTGCAGATTCAGCCTTCCTCTCGCCTACCGCGTCAATCGCTCTCTACACCGACGCATCGAGCACCGCCATCGGAGCAGCACTCAACCAAGAGCAACCCGATGGGACCTGGAAGCCTCTGGGGTTCTTCTCTAGGAAGCTCAGTCCCCCAGAAACTCGCTACAGCGCCTACGACAGGAAGTTGCTCGCGGTGTATGCCGCAGTCAGGCACTTCAGGAGGATCCTGGAGGCACACGCCTTCACAATCCACACGGACCACAAGCCGCTCGCCTACGCCTCAGAACAACGCTCGGACAAGGCAACGCCGAGGCTGAGCCGACACCTGGACTACAGTTCAACACACGATTTGTGTACGTTCCCGGGGGAGAAAACGTTGTGGCAGACGCACTTTCGCGAACCTGTACCGTCTCGATGCCTTCCATCCTCGACGAAGCCACTATCAGCCTGGAGCAAGCCTCTGACGTAGAGCTGCCCCACCTGCTGGAGAATCCGCGTATCCAATTGGATCGTCTCGCTTTCAACAACAGCGAGATCTACTGTCTGGTTACCGATGGGGCGACACGGCCCTATTTGCCATCCAACCTGCGTCGAACGGCGTTTGGCATCGTACACGGATCATCCCACCCGAGTGGTCGAGCAACGGCGAAACATCTGGTGGCCAAATACTTCTGGCCAAGCATGCGCAAGGACGCGCTCCGCTGGGCCCGTGAATGCCAACCATGCCAACGCGCGAAGGTCCATGGCCACAACCGCGCCGAGTTGCAAAGCTTCGGGGAGACAGATGACAGGTTCTGCCACGTTCATGTGGACCTGATCAAGCTACCGATGGTGAGAGGACTGTCGCACTGGCTGACCATCATCGACCGCTTTTCCCGATGGCCGGTGGCTGTCCCACTCCCGGACATTCGAGCTTGACCGTCGCACGAGCGTGCTTCCACAGTTGGGTCTGCACTTTCGGCACGCCACTCACCATCACTTCCGACCAGGGGGGTCAATTCGAGGGGGAGCTATTCACGGTTCTCGCGAAAATGACGGGTGCTAACCATGTTCACACAACATCTTACCACCCACAATCAAACGGCATGGTGGAGAGACTACACCGCACACTAAAAGCGGCCTTGATGTGCAGTCCAGACACACCATGGCCAGACGCGTTGCCAACAGTGCTATTGGGGATGCGGACGGCGTACAAAGAGGACCTCAAAGCAACTCCAGCGGAGATGCTCTTCGGCACCCAACTACGCCTGCCGGGGGAATTCTTCGGACAACAAAACGACCCTACCGCCCAACCGGTTTTCATCGAGCAGTTGCGCAAGCTGGTAAAAGCAATCAAGCCAGTACCAGCATCCAACCACTCGAGACAGAAGCCGTTCGTCTTCAAAGAATTGCGCACCTGCACGCACTTATTCTGCAAGCTGGACAAAATCCGGAGGCCACTCGAGCCGCCATATACGGGCCCCCATAAGGTAATTCGCCGGGTCAACGACAAGAGCTTCATCATCGACTTGAACGGCGTCGAGAAAGCCATCTCTACGGACTGCTTGAAGCCGGCCCACCTCGAAATGAGTGACTCAACATCGTCTCCATCGCTGCAGGCATCCCGATCATCATCGCCATCCCGATCGCCATCGCCGCAACCGTCGTCATCGTCAGCGACAAATGACCCGCCAGCGATCCATCCAAGGAGTCATCTGAGGAGTCAACCCCTGCTCAGGGGACCAACCTACACCACAGCCGGGGAGTCGACCGACGAAACGGGTATCGTTCTCCGCGCCTCCTGCGCCGATCACTGGGGGAGGAATACCTGTGGCGACACCACTACCCCCACCTAGTTGTCGGCTACGCCGACTCAAGCAGGCGTTAGTTCCGCGCGCCATCTATTAACACGCTGTCGCTGTCGCACAGCGTGTTTATGGGTAAACCGGAACGAGCCTGTGTTGGCTGCTGACCAACACACTTCGTGTTTCCGGCTTTTCCATTCGTTTTTTCCGTTCGCAGCGCCGGAGCCGTGCACACGTTCTCATTTTCTGTGCTGAAGCTAGTGTGGAGTGTTATAGAGCGTTTTGTGAAATTAAAATTTATATTAAATACTGGACTTAACAAAATTTCTAGAAATTTGCAGAAACGAATTTTATATTATGTATACGATATAACAAATACGTCATAGTATATTTTAAATTTCTTAAATTAAAATAAGCATTCAATTTAATTTTTTTTCTTTCTTTTTTATTGGATACGCTACTCCCGAGCGTAACCCAAATATGTACTCGTCTAAGCATTTTAAATGTTAATACCAGTGCTATCAAATCCTAGACTGGTTAAGCGACGGGTATCGTTTTATTCACACTTGCGTTGCAAGAGACACAGCTAATAATGAAAAGAAATTGTATTTGTGCGTGAAGTAGGGTGTCCCAGACCATATGCAATAACATCACAGCTTTTGTGTGCATTTACTTAGGTCATTCATCTCTTTTGGAGTAGCTCCGCAGATATAACTTGCTCGGTTTTTCATTACAGCATTGCAGACTTTCCTATTAACCATTGTTTTCATATGGACACGCTTAATGGTTATCTTTTTGTTATTAATTAAAATAACATTATTTCGCAATTTGTTGATTTGCTCCATTCGCTGAAACTCTTACATTTTTTCGAAGCTTTCTTTTTCAGTCGGCAATATCTTGTTGCTGAAGTTCTTTGATTTTTCCATATTGAAATATTAATATGCTCTGTTTGCATCTTAATTTCTTAAGGTACAATAGAAGTCATAAAGATGCATTAAAAGCATCACTCTCTGCCTTTGATATGCGATTAAATTAATTAAGTATTGCAAATCGATTTCACAAACACTTTCAGAAATATTCGTTGATGAAATTGGAGAATAGCAGTTATTTTTTATTTAAATAATGGAGCAATAGCACTGATATAAATTGGTGTTTCTATTTTAGCACTTTGCCTGAGAATTTTATATTGATGCTTAGTTAGTTTTAATTCGTTTATTAAGGCTAAAACCTCTTCAGGCTATATGGAGTATGTAGGGTACAAGCAACTGTTGATGTTGTCATGCCTTTGACAGATTTTTGTGAGCTACTTAATTACTGCGGCCTTTGGTCGTTCTCCCTTTTCATTAAGCTTGCAATGAGCGGTCAGAGTAAGTTTTAAATTTTACGATTTTTTACTCTTTGCGAGCACTCTTCAAAGAGTTGATTCGGTCTTCCACTCTCAACATAACTTTCTTGGATAGGTTGCAGATTTGAGACATTTATTTCCTTTGAAATCCAAGCCGCTTCATTTTTTAAAAACCGTTCTTGTGTTCGGCCATTTTGTTCCCATTTTTTTTTATTTGCCACACAACGTTTTTGATTTGGGTTCGCAATTTTTTACGCTCGCCATCATTTACATTTAGTATTTGAAGTTTTGAATAAATGTGACACACTACCTGGACACACTAGTGGTGGACTCTGAAACATTATATTTTATAAGATTTGTTTGGCGTAAGAACAAACAGATTTCTTTACGATTGATGGATACCTCTTTTTGGGCACAGGAAGTGGTATCTTTAATAAGGAAGAAATCACGTTAGGACAAGTTTACACTCACTGACTGCCAATAGCCACCACGGCAACAGTACAACGGAACGGGGTAACAGTGGCGCCCGAGCGTTGACTAGAATAAACACAAGGAAATTCAATGCATCAAGTTACGCGAGATCATACAGAGTATCAGAGAGCTACGTTTATCCATGCAATCACGCAGAATAGCGTCGAGTTAGCACCAATTACAATACACACAAATAGTCTTCAAAAAATCATTGCACTGTGTCGGGCAACGAATCTGCGCTAACGTTTCTATTGGTACAGGAACGATCCCCGCGACACTGGACACAGGTGCAACACACAGTTTTATGAGCAGAAATTCAGCACACGAGTTACGCGCTTCTACCGGCAAATTGAGAAAATCCAATACCAGATGGCAGACGGAACTGCTAGGAAGGTCAAAGAGACATTGGTGCCGAATGTAAGGTTTGGAGGGCAGGCAGATAGAGCTACTGATCATGCCTGACTCCAGTGATGATCTACTCCTAGGAGTGGACTTCATGAGAAGTTCGGGTTCAGGAGATTACGCTGGGACCTCATAACGGTTGCGTGGAACCCCGAGACTTTGCAAATTGCATGACAATCCGGGTTGAGAATTTACCACATGTAAATTCATCAATGCCTTCCAAGAGGCCAACGTCAGAAATTCTAAGGAACAGAGCAACTACAGAGAATACATCGAAAGCCAACGCATTAGCAAACATACATCATCAGGAACAAGTATTACACACACGAACGAATTCACTTGACACGGATTCTGACGAGAGAAAACCAAAATCGAATTACCACAGGGGCCTCAGGAAAAGAACGCGGGCGCACCTAATGTTATGGAGATCACGCAATTAAGGGGTCAAACGACCATTACGAGCAGCGCATTTTCCAATCATTCCACAAGGTGTGCGCCAGTGCGAGAAACCCAAGATATGCCACGTAGACAATACGATAGATCCAGGGACACACAGCGTGCAATTAAGTGCACCAACAATGACAAGAGAGACGAACACGACTTATATACACAGCAACAGTAGTAAACAACGGAACTGGGCTACAGGGAGCCCGCCAACAGAGAAACGGATGCCAAATACAGACGACTCAGCGACAGAATTGAACCGTGTCACGATCCAAAGCTTAGAAGAGCTACAGGGATCGAATGACCCTCTACCATGACGTGGTTAAAATTTCTAGTCATAGGCGCACCACAGAGGCAATGATATGAAAGCGACTGGTGTGGTTTTGCAGTATCAAATGTAAAAATAAATGGACTAGTCTGCGCAATTCCTACTCCAAATTCAATATTGTTTTATCTCAACACACACCAAACAAAACAAGAAAATGAAACGTTTTGTTTTGTTAGATTGTGTTTCGCTTGGTGTGTGTTGCAATAAATAACCTTTGATTGCCTTATGAAACAAAAACGTTTTGACTGACCCAGTGTAGTTTCAGCCTTAACGTTCTGAGTGAGCTAATCAACTTACAATATGCGTAAAAATGCAAGGCGCCCCCGTCCATCTCAAATTTTCCCTTCGTTGCCTTAAGAACACCAAACAGAGTCATTACAACTCTTGCCTCATCGAATGCAACCACTACTACAACTTTTTTACACAGCCAATCAATATGTACGAGCACACTCACTCCAGCTCCGATAAATTGGTCAACGGCAAATTTCTGAGAAAATACATCGCTCCACTCTTTAGAAAATGAAGCAAACCATGATGGAAGAACAGGTGGTGGTACAATTAAACCAGCAACAAAAGTTGTTGGGAAAATTAATGTGACGAGAAATGTTTCAACAATACAGACTGGTATAGATAACTGTATACAGGTAAAGCGAACAAAATACAGGCAAAAAATGCGAAGACAACTCTTCAACAGGCGATAATATCTGTATCTGCTAAATAAATAACTAGTTCCAGCAGCAAGTCAGAAAGGGTTTGCTCTTCTTGATAAAAACTTGGAAAATCATGATACTCCAGATCGTACCACAAAGCTACCTCCGATATTTATTCATGAAAACACACTGATATTTAAAAAATTTTACAACTGATATTGGAAAAACTTTTTATGTAGTTCCTTTAACCAAAGACAGTACGAGCGAAACAAAGCTACAAATCTATCAGGAGTAAAATTTTAGAAAAGTGTCTGATGAACTGCACAAATTGGGAAGAAGTATTTACACATACCAACTCAAGTCACAAAAAGGTTTAACAGTTGCGTGAAATGGCATTGAACCGAGCTTACAGAACAGAGAAATCAAGCAGTCTTTAAAAGCAGCAGGCTTCGTCGCTAAATCTGTACATAACATCTTAAATCGAACAATATTACCGGAGCCATTCTATTGTGTTGAACTAGAGCCTTAGCTATGAAGCTTAGAAAAGGTGAAAATCATCCAATTTACAACTTGCAATATCTTTTGCATTTAAAATCACGGTGGGAGAACCTCGGAAAAAGAGTAGACCAATCCAATGCCAAAACTGTCAAGAGTTAACATAACAGCCTAATGCGAGTTGTCAAGGGTGTGTGTTTTCTGTGGCGATCTCCATGGACCATCCTGCTGCAATTCACCCAAACAAGACATTTTAAAAAAATGTAGCAATTGAGGAGATTCACATACAGTAAACTATAGGGGGTGCCAAGTATATATAGAGATTAAATAAAAAATATGTCCTCAGCCAAAACAGAAACCACAGTTATCAACCTGAGGAACTCAATGAGCCATGTCGAACAGAAGATATTATCAGATACGGAAATATTGTTACCACAAACTGATAATTTAGAAAAAATAGTCTCGCCACTTCAATCCAAGGCATGATGCAAGAAATGATGCGTAACCTAACTAAACTCAAATCCTCCAGATGTTAAAGATATGATTATTAAAAATATCGAAAATGTACAGGGACAGAATGTCTTCATTCGTGACTACTCTAACGTTAATGAAAAGTCATGGGTTCCTGCTATAATTAAAGATAAAACTGGTCCTCAGTCTTATTACTGTATCATTAAACAATACACTGATCAAACAAGGTCGGGAGTAGAAGAGAATCAGATCATCGATAATAATGTAAACAAAGAATTTTTTAGAAGATATTCCGTCAACATACAACTGCATAAGTTGCGCCGTTAAATCATGAGAACGAAGAACATCCTGAAAATCAAACCACTACAAATAGTGAAGAGCAAGAAAATTATTAATATATTAAGAAGTTTTTTTTTCATATTTTTCTTTATTGGATCTTCTAATTTAATTTAGAACTAACAATAATTTAACAAAGTTTAAATAAAGTTCATATATACAAACACAAAAAGTTTATAGTTTTTAGTTACTCGTTGCCACTGCTTCGAGCGAAGTTAGTTTCAATGCTTTTGTACAAGTTTATTCTTAATAATACTTAATATTCATATAATTATCTCAATTTAAATACAATTTTAGAGTATCCTTCCTTCCAAGTCGGATGTGGCCTTCATTTTGTAGTGTTTTTTTGTAGTTGTTTTTCTGTTTAACATATTTGGTTGCTTTCATTTGATATCTCTTTAGATACTGTCGGGATATTTAAATCCTTGAGAATATTTGCGATGGTCATGTAGCAAGGGGCTTTGGTAATTGTGCGCAATACTTTTGACTGATCCCGTTTCTCAACTTTGGATGGACAGAGTTGGATACCGTAAGTCCATATGGTTTTATAGAGTAAGACCTTGTAATCCAGTTTGAGTCTGGATTGCCTATTAAGAAGTCAGTTTAGCTCAATCATTTTTAATTGTATCTGCATCATTTTAGTGCTGATGTTTGCTGTTATGACCATGTTAGTCGGCGATCGAGGTGCATTCCTAAATATTTTGTATCAGAGCACTGAGAGATAGGCTTCAAGTTTATCTGTACTGGGGCGCAAGTTCTTATATACATAATGTAAATGTTAAATGCACGCACTTATCTTCATTCAATTTGATTATCCAACAATACATCCAGTGCTGCAGAGTATTCAATTGTTGTTGGAGTAGCTTGGATGCAATGTTTGAGTCCGTGTACGAACGAAAAATTGCAGTATCATCGGCAAATTTTGAGGTGACGGTTGAGTCATTCGTTCGCATATCAGCAGTATATAGCGTGTAGAGCAGAGGGTCCAACACACTGCCTTGGGGAACTCCTGCTTGAATGGGGTATTCCGCTGAGATAAAACTTTTGTGCTTTATAACAAATTTTCTACACGAGTGGTAGCTCACTAGTATCATATAAGGATTTAAAGGCAGTATGCTTTTTTACTTTGGTAAAAGTCCTGCAAGCCAAACTTTGGTGAATGCTTGGGTAATGAGGATTATAGCAGAATAAAATTCTTTACGTTCGTAAGTGTTTTGGACGGTGCTTACAATACGGTGAACTTGTTTAACCGGGCGATGCTTTTCGCGGAAGCCAAACTGGTGATCTGGTATTACATTTTTTCCATCTATGGCAGTTTTAATCCTCTTTGCAATTAACTTTTTGAAAAGCTTTGAAAAAACTGATAATAAGCTTATAGGGCTATGAGATTCCACCTTTGTCAGTTGTTTTTTTTTTCCATATTTGGGGGAATGAGCCAGTGCGTATTATCCCATTAAAAATATGCAGGAGATATACTATGGCTACTGTTGGAGATTCCTTTATCATCCTGTTATTAAGTCACACCCTGGAGCTTTCTCCATATCTAATTCGTTAATAGCGTCTAGCAATTATTTTCTTTTGATTTCTATACCTGGCATATTTGGGTTAGCGTTGGCGAGAGGCAATTTGGAATCATGACTAGCAATATTTGGAGTAAACACTTGCTTAAAATGAATGGCATGAAATAGGACCGGCTTCGCTTTCACCCTGTCGCCATTTGGGACACGGTTTGGTGACTCCGCAAGTTTTTAGCTGCTTGCCAGATAGAATAACTAGTTGCTGTTGTAGGGGTTAGATTTTCAATATGTTTCCTCTTTCTCCTCCCTCTGAAGTTTTTTGGTGCAACGTTTTAATTGCCTTTTCAGTGCTGGGGATCTCTGATTTTACCATTCACGTCTGACTGATATATTTCAGCCAATCCGTTGGTTTGGAAACTAGGGGCTTTTTTTTAGTCTCTTTTCGACAATGTTTGGGATTTGAGTGTTATTATTGTAGGAGGATGATCCGAGGACAGCTCGAGCGATGGTTGTACGTGGGAGTGAATATTGTGGAAACCTTTAGCGACTCCGAAGTCTATATATAAGGCCTGGTATCTTACCTTTATCTATAGGTCAATATATGAGGCTGCCACAAGATAAAACGTCCAGCCTTAGTTTAGTTATCGTTGATAATAACCTTCTCCCCTTTGGCGTTACTAGTTTGGTATATTTGGCATTGAAATCTCCCGCGGCTTATATTGGCTATATTGTGTCTGGGTACGTAGTGTGCATCTATATTGAAGCTATTTTTCGGATTGACATGGGTTTCCGAAAAAGTATGAGATCAATAGTTGAAATTTAGAAAATGCTTGAGCCCAAACTTGTGCTGGGTTACACCGATAGCGTTTCAATGTGAGATTTTTATGGTAATGATGGTTTTGACAATTGAGATTATCTTCTTTTGACTTCGGACAGTTTTGAGATTACTGCAGTTCAACCACAAATAACTAATACAGAGGGAAGTGTGTATTATGGTTTGGTGTGAGCAAATTCTTGGCAATTCTGACATTGATCTGGAGCAAAACCTTTTCGGGGTTGTTCGACTGTTATCTTTCTTTACAGAAGATAGCGAGGGTTATAAATAGAATCGGCTTCACCTTTCTTGAGCTACGTGTTGTCTGGTTGTAGTTTAACTCAGAAGAGTGATTGTGGAATGAACATGCATGAATATTACCCTTGGTTATTGGAATTACATGGACATTTTTGGGACCGATGCAGAGACTAGGGAATTTAGCAGAGTGTTGGAGTTACGTTCCCGGAGATAAATTGGTGGTGGTTTAGGTTGCTATTCGTGTTTTCACTTTTGTATGTGCAAATCCATTTTGGGATAAAGGTGTGATGTGCTTTTCATGCGCCGATTCATTCGGCTTCCTAAATTTTGCAACTTTCTTATTTGCTTGCTGAGGGCATGACTTACACTTAATTTGTACGTAACGACCCATACCAGTCTGTATGGGCGCTTTTAGTTTTCGCTCACTTAAAATATAATGCGTTTGGGAATAAATATTATTTTCATTCTGAGTATTCCTTGCACTTTGTGCGTTGCAGCGGGATTCGTCAATGTTTATTACTGATGAATCAGAGGGTGCGGAAGAAGGCCATTGCGAGCTCCAAGAGAGTTTCTCAGTTACAACTTGCAATGATGTCATTGTGTTTTACTGTACTTGCAGTGGGAAATGTGCTGTTATTGGCTTCACTCTGAGTTCGTTGTTTTATTATCATCTCAGACTTTGTATTAACTTGCGGAATACTTACTCCGTCAGTGGCTGTGTGATTGAGCTGCGCGTTAAAAGTTTCAGCTTGCGTATCCGCGCTGGCTTTGTTTACAGGTGTTTGAGCGCTAACAGTCTTTACTCTTCCATCAAGCGGGGAGGACCGTGTGTTTGTGTCAGTAAAAAGCTATGGCTGCTTGCACCGGCGGCAGAGAGCGCTGAACAAGCATTGTCGCGTTCGCTGTTCTCAGGTAGTGTAAATTGTGGAATCGTTTAATATGGTCTTAAAAATAGTTGAAAATCCAATTTTGGGTGTGGACTGGGGAGAGTGGAAATGCTTTTAGTTTCATCAAGTTTGATTTTAAAATGTGACAGTGTCATTTGAATATACCAATATGGTTCCGTCAGATCTGACGATAAATCATCTAATAAAAAGTTACAATTTATTATTATTATGAGTAGAGTTGTGGAAAATACATGTTGTGGTATACGAAAGAAATTCAATCAGCGTGTAACACTGTCTACTCTGTCGGTGAAAGACAGGGTAGAAAATATAACATTTTCGCACGCTCTCAGTGTAACATTTTCACAAAAGAACTCACAGCCCTCATGAAGGGTTGCACTTATTTGAGAAAAGAACACAAAATAAAACGATATTAATATACCTAAATGCTAAATAGGGAAGCCTACAAGATTTGTTTCATACAGAGTGGAGAAATGTCAAATGGTTATGAAAACAGTAACAGTCATTAATTGATCGGTATTGGTGTGAACTGTACATCTACAACATGAAAAAAGCCGAATATTGCATCTACCAATATTGCATATACGGTGACACGCCCATCGATGACGCAAACCTATCTCTACACTATCTTCGTGTGAGAAAGATGGAAAGAAGATCGCAAAGTCCTCGAAGACAGGCTATGATATTTTAACGTCGATACCATAGTGGAGAAAATGCTGGAGAGTCCAGAAAACTGGCAATTGATTGCCACCTTTGTTGAGCGCATTACACGTGCCAAATAACGGTACATGGACGCAGGTATCTAGCCGCTACGCTTTCATTGGTTTAGAGAGGGACACCACCCTGAAGCCATGTAAAACCGGTCACAGGGTGGGAGAAAGTCCAAGGAGGGGAAGATTTTTAGTGGATGCGAACTCCACATACCGTCGGAGCCACGACCCCTTTGACGATGCGGTAGGCATTTTGTAACTCCATTACCCCATACAAAAAATGGGTGTGAACTGTCCTTACTTTGATTCTGTCAAGTATGAAATTAATTATTCTTGATTCTGATTTGAGACATTATTTTCTGACTTCCAAAACACAAATGCAAAATAGATAAGTTAGAAACTATTTCAAATTTCTATCATTATCTATGACAATTAAATTAAACACAATGAGTTGACTTCAGAAATAGAAATAGAAATGTCACAAATTCTTATTCTCAAATGGAACTTTTATCATTCTGAGTTATATAATAATAATATATATATATATATATATATATATATATATATATATATATATATATATATATATATATATATATATAATAAATAAACAAAAATGACTTACTTGTTGGAAACACGTATACACTATGTTGTGTTGAATAAAATTCATTCGCAGCAGATCTTTCTTCCACATCTTCCAAGTAGTCCATATCATCATCATAGTTATTCTCGAAATCATCAAAATCAGCAATAATATCACCACTTTTACTATGAACAGCATAATTTTGATATGCATATGGATCATCACTTTGTATGTTAATATCTTTGGCAATTTCATGTTTGGTATCAGAACTATCAATATAATCGCTTTGTGAGTGCGCTTCATAATGTGGCATAGCTTCAACCTTTGTAGACTGATGTATGTAATAAAGTTTACTAGCTCGGCTAAGATCGCTGTTGGTGGTACTAGTACTTTTAGTGGTAATGTGGCTAAGCGGTTGCTTCCTACTCCCTGCAGGATTGTAAGTTTTGTAGAAATTTTTTAGGATATTTTTGGGCACCGGTATTGGAGATGTTATATTCGGTAGCGTTGTTAATTGCAAACGCATTAAAATGTGCATTTTAATTGATTCTAAATTCTCAAGTTTAGCTTTTTTGCGTAGCTGACACGACGGACAAGTGCTGCTATTGTTACTACTACTTCTAAATTTATGTGTGGACGATGTGCTTGTAAAGGTAGCATCATTTGCAGCGTGAAGAATTCCATCATCATGGGTGTTGATGTTGTGACGTTTCAATATATTGTCACGATTTATGAATTTCATAATGTTCTGATTAGGGGTTAAGAACGCCGTATTAGCACTGATCCTACTAGTGGCAATCACAGCAGAAGTTAGGGTAGTTTTCACATTCGGATTACTAGCTGTAAGTGTAACTTCTGCCGCATCTGTGTCGACTGTGGCCTTAATGGGCGTTACATCTAGTGCTACTGTCAGGCCCTGTATCACCGTGCTAGCAAATTGTTCCGATAGTTGTTGCTCACCAACTGTTTTTGACGTTGTTATATCATTAACTGTTTGTGCTTCATCGCCATTACAATAAGTTATTGTCGTTAGTTGTATGATTAAAAATATTCGCAATGTAGCAGGTATTAACAACGCTGCACTCATATTTCTCAATATCATTTTGGTATATTGCAGTTTCTTGGAAAGATATAACAACATTTGCGTAAGTATTGTTATTAAAGTATTTTCAATGTTCAATGACAATTATTCGATACGGTTTTGCAGCTTTTTCGATTCTTTAACAACTGACACTGGTCAGAATATCAATTAGTACATGCGCTGCAGGAAATATTATTTGTACTATTGTTGTTATTATATCATACACATTTCTTGCGCATATGATTGAAAAATGCTTTATAACCCTTTTTTTGTAATTGACAACATTTAAGTCGATGTCACTCAATGTTTTAAGTGTCATTAAGGAACATTTAGGTTTCTGCGTAAAACTATCATTTTCATCAAATGTTCTGCATTTATTATGGCAATAAAAACAGTAAAAGCTACAGTCCGTTTTTGACATTATTTATACCGTTCGATCTATCCTTTTGTGGTTTTTGCCGGCTGGATAACACATACATTTGTACATATAGTATAGTATGTATGTAGTATCTTGCTTGGTCTTTATCGGCATTATTTGCAAAATAGATGTGTCATTTTGCTTTTTATACATTTGAGTAGATCCTGTGTGCTTATTCTCTATTGCAATTATAATAATTCTGTGCTCGCTTCTGGGCAGTAACACGTCAACACAGATTCATATAACTATTGAATCACTTATTTGTGATTTATTGACGTTACTATTTCAAAATTGTTTTTTTCTAAAAAAAAAAAAATTGAATTGTATATTAGAAATCTTATTTTACCTGGGACTGATTTTCGACAGGAAGCATAATTGGAAATTAAATGTAGAGGATAGAGTAAGAAAAGTATCAATAGCACTCTATTCGTGTAGGAAGACAGTAGGACTAAAATGGGGTATGGCCTCCGAATAGTACATTGGTTATACCGCTATTGATGTACGACATACTAGTATAATGGCCGGCACTTCATAAAAGTTATGTTGTGAAAAACTTTGAGCGTATTCAGAGAGCAGCTAGTTTATGTATAAGCGGAGCTCTCAAAACTATTCACGGGGCAGCATTGAGCATTATGCTAGACGTTTTGCCAATTGATTTGCTTGGAAAGCAACTTGCAATCAAATCGGCTCTAAGACTGAGGGAACTCTCTTCTTTAACTAAAAGTAGCAGAGGTCATACGACCACAGTAGAAAAATTTCCTAATATTCCCGATACTACAGATTACTGTAACTCATTAGACCGGAATTTAAGAAAATCCTTTAACACCATATTCCCCACAAAGAAGGACTGGGGGATACTGGAATCATGATCAATAAGAACGAAATTAGCATTTACATCGACGGTTCAAAACTTAATGACCAGGTGAGTGGATGTGTATATTATGAAAAGCTGAGCGTCAGTTTATCCTTCGGCTTGCCGGATCATTGTAGTGTGTTCCAAGCAGAGGTAATAGCAATAAGAGAGCGTATGCCTAATAGAAAGAATATTCCTCTATCCACGAGAGATATATATATTTACTCGGATAGCCAAGCGGCCATAAAATCGGTGGAGGTAGTAAGATAATCATCGAAAACTGTGGTAGAATGCCACATATTTCATATAAACCTGGTGTAGGTGCCGGGCCATAAGGATATTGAATGCAATTACTTGATTGATGAGCTGGCTAGGGATGGGACAGCATTAACTATCCTTCCGGATAAAGTTCCATTACCAATGCCTTTCCCAAGATGCAAATTGTTAATAGACAGATACACTGTCGAAGTGGCAAATTTTAGATGGGGACAGTTATCATCCTGCCTAACAAGTCGAGAAACTTGGACGGAATGGAATCGCGGCCGTTCAAAACGGCTGTTGAAACTATTATATTAAATTTATAATAGTGGTACTGAAGGGCCACTGTTTGATTGGTGGACATGCAAGTATATTGGGGGTACCCCACTATGACTTTTGTAGGAGCTGCCAAGATGTCGAAGAAGAGGAAACAGTGGAACACCTCCTGTGTGGGTACATGACTATATATAGAAGAGGTGAGGTTTTCCACTCTTGGATTTGCATTTCTTTACAGCATTGAGGAGATTTCCCGGTTGAAGCTAACGAAAGTGACTACTTTCCACAAGATGGTTTAAGGCGGATCCGGAGGTGTAGGGGGAAAAAAGCTCTAGTGGCCAGAATGGGCCTTGAACAGGCTTAAGTGAGTCTTACGACAGCCATTAACCTAACCTAACCTAATCTTATTTTTGTGCTTGAATGTTGTTAGTACGCAGAGAAATTTTGCAATCTGAGCAGACTTTTTCGCATCCAGATATCTGCAACAGAACATGCTTTTTCATTTTGCTATAACATACTAAAATTACAATGAATTATTCATAATGTAAATGATTGGAGTATTACTGCGCCAAATTAAGATGTGCCCTTTGAGGAGAAAGGCGAAAAATCTTATAAAATTCCTCTACAATCTTACTCCTACCGAGCAAACCGATGAAGCAGCAAAAAACATAAATCGCCCGATACCACATGAGTCAATGCGGCAAGCTAATGGTACCCGGACTGAACTACTGCACTTGCAAGCTGTGTTTACTCCAAACTTACATTCCGTAGTATCATGCAGTCGGGACAGCTTTTGGTGGACACTCACTTCCAGGCTATGACACTAGTGGAGAGGACAGTGAAACCATCGAGAATACACGTTTCTTGATGCCTACACGGAGGGAACTTTCACTGACTCCCAGAATCTTTACCGTCAACAAAACTAAATGGGCTATTTCCACTTTTAGACCATTTAAATCCCCAGGTGTCGATAATATACAACCGTGCCTACTTCGGCAAGGTGTAGATGTATTGGCATCTGCGATAACATACATTTTCAATATAAGCCTGGAATTAGGTTTAGTGCCTAAACCTTGGATGAAGGCTAGGATGGCTTTCAAACCGAAAGCAGG
The DNA here is from genome assembly GCA_920105625.2 of Clusia tigrina. Lineage (NCBI taxonomy): Eukaryota > Metazoa > Arthropoda > Insecta > Diptera > Clusiidae > Clusia > Clusia tigrina. The sequence goes on from CAKKTE020000529.1 coordinate 201,878, forward strand.
CAAAAAGGTGGACCACACGCCACGCCTATCGGCCAATTAACCTAACTTCATTCCTGCTAAAAGTTATGGAAAAAATTCTAGATCAATATATCAGGGAATCTTATATTAAAGACTCGCCTCTTCATATTGACCAATATGCTTATCAATCAGGCAAATCGATTACAGACAGCCATACATAGCTTAACGAGCAAAATTGAAAAGGCGTTTGAAGGTAAAGAAATAGTTCTCTGTACTGTAACGAACCTCTTTTCGTTCTTTCGCCTGGGTAATGCTCGCCGGATTGCCAGGGGTCGTTTACAGAAATAACTATGAGTTTACTTAGTTTGGTTTTATTTTATTTATTAAATTAAATCTTTAATATTAATATTAATACAAAGTCTCGGTACAACGTTGGTAATTCTGGGAATTAGTGGAGTACCGATTTCAAACCATGTGATCCACTAATCCAGAATGGTCTCAGTAAGCGGTCGTACTTCTTGGTATTAGTGGAGTACCGATTACAAACCCTATAATCCACTAATCCAGTAAGCGTTTGTAATTCTGAGCATTAGTGGAGTACCGATTACAAACCCTATAATCCACTAATGCAGTACCCTATAATCCACTGATCTCAGTACGGTCAAAAGTCTTGGTGCGTCGATGTTTTCTTCGTGTGCGTCGATGTGTCGTCGTCGATATCTGTTCCGGAAAAGAGACTACTGTCGATGCGTAGTCGTCGATGGTTGATGATGTAAAAAGCTGCTGTCGGTGCGTCGTGGTCGATGGCTGATCAGGAAAAGAGAGTAACTATGTCGATGCGTCGTCTTCGTTGGTTGCTATAGAAGAAACTAACTCCTGTCGATGTGTAGTCGTCGATGGCTTTTCAGGAAAAGAGAGTACTGTCGATGCGTAGTCGTCGATGGTTGATGATATGCGTCGTGGTCGATGGCTGATCAGGAAAAGAGAGCGAGTCCCACGGTTGCTGCTGCTTTTATAGCCCAGCTTCAGTCGCAAAGCTTACAGAAATTTCTGTTGTTGAATAAATTGTTTTCAAACGTAACCGCCACTATCGCTGCAGGATTCGGCTTGTTGACATTCTTCCATGTCCATCGTCTGTCGCTAAGGCGGTGTTGTTGTTGTTGCACCCATTGTTTTGAAACGTAACCGCCATTATCGCTGCAGAATTCGGCTTGTTGACATTCTTCCATGTCCATCGTCTGTTGCCAAGGCGTTGTTGTTGTTGTTGCACGCTCTGTTGTTGTTGTTGTTGATGATGTCATGCGCGTGGATCATACTGTTTATTAGGGGTGGGTTTTGCCGTTTGCTTCTAATAGTGCATAAACTAAATTCTTCTGGAACAATCGAGTGCGGCACGTGGCTTCGTTTGAAAAATGGTGGTGTGGCAGAAGAATTATGTTGGGGCAAAATTTATGCGGAAATTTTGTTCCTTACAGTACATCGGTTGACATTACGGGGGCTTTTGATAATGCTACTTTCAAATCAATTGAAGAGGGGATGAACAGGAAAGGTATATATACTGATCATAACAATGGTTCTCAATATGCTGAAAAACAGAACAATAATCTTTGAAACAGGGGGAAAAAGGTTAATTGTCAGGTCAACCAAAGGATGTCCCCAGGGAGGCGTCCTATCACCACTCCTATGGGTATTGGATATTGGCAAGTTCTTACAAACTCGAATTGACCTCGGATACGAAGTTCAGGGCTTTGCGGATGATTTGGTAATTATGATCAGAGGCAAGTTTGACTCCACCATAACAGATCGCATGCGACTAGCTCTTGACATCACGCAAAACTGGTGTCAGGAGGAGGTCTATCGATAAATCCGAACAAGACGTGGTACCCTTCACCAAAAGAAGGAAACTGAATCTGGGGACCTTAAGTTTAGAGGCCACGAACTTAATAATATCCAATGAAATGAAATATCTGGGAGTAATCCTAGACAAAACTCTAACTTGGAAAAATCATTTATTATACATAACTAGTAAGGTCTTAAGAGCAAGCTACGCCTGCCAGAGGCTGTGCGGTAAAACATGGGGACTACGATCAAAAATGTTAGCGTGGTCAAATGAAACGATGATAGTACCAATGATCACCTATGCTTCTTTGGTATGGTGACCAAAAGTAAATCAAACAAATGCTCAGATGACCCCTAACAAGATTCAACGAATAGCCTATTTGAGTGTGCCGGGAGCAATGAGAACGAGCCCCACACTAGCTTTAGGAATGATCACTGGACTCACTCCTCTACACCTTGCGGTTAAGAGGATGGCAGCTAGCCACCATAATCTAGCCCATCTTCAAGAATGCAACCTAACGTGTCACACAAATATTCTGGACACTGTCTGGATTTCTCCGTGCTTCATGGTCTTTGACAAACTATCACCGATCGCCTCTTTCGTACTTTTTTCAAGCAACAGGACCTCCAATCTTGCAATGAGTGACACCGCTTTGTCATCGTATTCCAGTGTCGTATTCACGTGGCATATCTTCCTCTTTTAAGAAAGGTTTTATGGATTCGGCAGCTTTTCGTAATCGCTCATGAGCATTTCGGAGACGCTACAAAAATATATTGATTTCTTCCCGGCTGAACGATTCGTTTGATATGCTATTTAAGACTTGTTGATGTTGTTACAGAATTTTGTTAATTGAGTGCGGCATGTGGCTCGCCATTACTGGATTAACTCCCCCATATCTTGTATCCGTAAGCAAATTTATTCCCCATCAGGCCTTCAACATCCTCGTCGATTAGCTTAATTTTGATAATTGAATCTGACACTCCCGTATCCATTATCAATGTAAAATGCTTTTCGGCTACTATTCCATCACCAGTAAGACTAATTTGTTTATACTCAATTTCTGCATCATATATACTTAAGTAGTTATTTTTCTTGATTACTTACGTTGTTACGGCAGTCTCGATTCGTGCGATCAGGCTTGATTTGTGATTTAACTACCTCTCAACCACATTTGCATTTCAACCATTTAGTTGAACTTGTTTATCCAAAGGTTTAATTTTGTTATTAACTTTACTGCTCTTCTTCTATGTATATTTCCCGAAACCTCATAAAGGTCTGTTCATCCCTGATACAACTTATATTTTATAAAAGATTGTTGATGCTTCTGCTATTTTATCAACTTAGAATTTTGCCACCTCCTTTGCCTAATTTCTAACTCTTTCACGATTGGTTTGCAGGTCTCTCTAATTCGATATTGCATCATCACCATTTTATTGTTGTATCATCTCTTAAGAAGTTTGATACTTCTCAACTTTAGTTTTAGTAGCTCCAAACCCTCCTTCAAATTGAATTCAGCCCAATTAAATTCCTGCGAAATTATTGCATTGTCTTTCTTGTTGAGTTATCCTTGCATTTGGTTAAATGATACATTTAATACAATTTCACTTTTGACACCAAATTTTATGAAAATTAGTTCCAATTTCGATCACTGAATTACCTCAACTAACATAAAATCCTATAAAATTAGTAAAGGAACAACAGTTCTCTTAAGATATCGCTGACTTTCTTAGTAATTTTCACTTTTATCATCATTTCTTATTACTGCTGCTTCAACCCGCGAGTTTCAATTAATTTCGCCTCTGAACTCAATGATTATTATCCAAAGCAAAAGTTAACAAAATTTGAGGGGAAGATGAAAGTTTAAGCCTTTTTCATAGACTTCAGTGCGGCATTTGATAAAGTACCAAGAGGTCAACTAATTTATAAACTACACATAATAACCAAAGATTGTTGATAGACCCATTGCGAGCATATACCAAACAACAAAATCCTTAGTATGGACTGGTCACGAATTATTAGAGTATTATGAAACCCATACAGGAGTAAAGCAGGGTTGCCTACTATCCCCATTGCTATATATATTATATCCAAACGATTTGTATGATTAGCCTGGAGGGGGTGTCCACGTTTGCAATGCAAATGTAAGGCTACTGCTGTATGCAGGTGACATAAGACAGAAACATTACAGCATATGATATACCAACTAGAAAACTACTGTCCAAAATGGACAGTAGTAGTTGATTAACCTCCAGTTAATCTCAGCAAATCTGAATCCGCAAGGGTGGCAGGCTATCGGCCAAAGAAAACTGGACCTTCAGTAAGAATTATTCAACAATACTGTTATTTAAGCCACTCTAGATTTTATAAATTCCTGAGTGAATATGTACTTTTCGCACAATCTGCCACTACACTGTATATTCAAATCTCGGCTGTTAATCACCACCGGACACATACAAACATAAAATCAACAAAAATATTTGATTTTCATCAAAAGCTACGAGAGCCGTACATGTGATCCGATGATTCGCAACTAAGGCCGAGCGCACCTAGACACATTTGGGATTGTCCAAAAAATTTTGATAGTGCCCGGGGCACTTAACGAGATTACTTCAATTTTCGATTTAAAGCAAACGAAAAATATACTTGCATTTTCTTTACTTGGTTCCACTACTCTTTTAAATGATTCTCTGATAGTAAGGAAATTGCAACGTCATTTAGTAACAAATCTTCTGTATCTTAAACACAAACCTATTACTAAAATTGAAGTATGGGCTTGCACATAGAATAAAAAGTATGACATATATTTTCTTATTCCGAAAAAATCCCAATAAGCTTAATCAACTACTAGCAAAGCAACTATAAGCATCGCATTCTGATGCTACAAGTGTAATTTTACTTGCGTTGTAGATAGTTGTTGAAACAAGGATCTGTCAAGAAGCCGTTGAAAGTTAAATGTCTGCCTCACCAACAACGTCGACCATCTTTTCCTAACCGGGCAATGCTATCGAATACAAAAAAAACAACATCTCAATTACTAACCTAGCAGATGAAAGAGATCGCCACCTTTCACAATAACTTTCACATACAAATGTGTTGGAAAATTAATTTCCCATTAATTTCCAAATATAATTATTAACCTTTCGAATAAATAATTATAATAATTTTTAAGCCACGAATTTAAAATTATATGTATTTATTTTATATTTAATATGAATTAATACCTAATTATAAATGTAGGGAATTAATATTTATGTGAAGTAACTGAATTAATACTAATTAGATTAGATTAGATTTTTATAAGTGTGTTATACACTGCGACCTGAAAGCTTAATACTAATTAATTAAATAATATTATAAATGTAGCAGCAAGAGGAACAATGGCCTTCCAGTGCTTATGGGTAAAAGGAGTGAGTCAACGAGGGTGGATTAAATTAGGTAATATAATTTAGACGCTTTCAGAAATTTCAACATTTTATCATAATGTGGGTTCGAGAGAAGGGATACGGAATCATCATGCTGAAAGATATAATATCTTAAGCGGTTCAGTTCTGGACACTCACGGGGGTTATGTGATAGGATACTGTTAGGAGTTTGGATAATGAAGTTGCATATGGACTTGGGTTCAATATTATTGAGGTGTCCGTGAGAAATATTTTATTGATTGCGTCTGTTCTACGAGGTAAATAATCGACAAGAGAAATTCGGTTTAGGTCTTTATACCAGGTCGAAGTAACGCTCCAAATCTGCTTATTTTCATTGATATGGTATATTTTCATGTAGTGTCTGATGTCGGAGAAGTTGTGGTTAGGAGTAGAAGTCACAGGAGAAGCGCAGGCGTGATTTGCAGCGTGATCCGCGAATTCATTACCTTATATTTGAATATGGCCTTGAACCCAAATAAGGGTAATTTTTGAGTGTTTTGCGATCAAAATAAGGATATAATGTGTGCAGCATAGAATTCATTGTTCTGTGAATTAGATATGTCGTGAAGGGAGGAAAGGGATCGGTACATTTGACATATTTTCTGGCTTTGTAAATTGCAATTATTTCGGCTGAAAATACAGAACTATAGCTAGGGAACACACCTAATTTAATAACTTTAGTTTCGTCAGTGACGCTGTAGCTTGTAATTTCTTCTGATTTTGAACCGGTTTTAGATGCCATGGCGGGAGTAGTTGGATCGTGTGAGTGAGAGGGGAGTTTGGAATATCGGTTTTTGAAGCACTTTTTAAAATTCTTGCTAATGTTGAAGAAATTTTTGGTACGTTAACGTTTTTCTTGAGCCTTTTAACTAGACTCAGTACAGGAGTATCGTTGCTGTGAAGAATTGATTTTGTTACTCTGTTAAGTCGTAGTTTCCTAAGATTCTAGAGTGTGAGTTAGTTTGCCTTGAAAAACAGATTGTGTATCGGGGTAGAACGAAAAGCCCCAAGTGCGATTCTAATCGTCGAGTTGTACAGACTTTTTAGTTTGTTGAGAAGTGAATTACTACAAAATCCATAAAAAACTAAACCGTAGTTAATTTTAGCGATAATGAGGTATTTTACGACTTGGGTTAGCGAGTAGGTCGAGCAGTTAAATTTTGCGCTAGATAGACACTTTACTACATTTCGATGTTTGGTTAAGGATCCGATAAGATATTGAATATGGCTGTTCCATATATATCTCTTGTTAATGACTACACTGAGTATTTTTAATTTATTAACGTCGGGTATTTGGAGGCAATTAGCTTTGGCGGTGCAGTTGTAAACGTGTTTGCTGCAAATGTGTATGAATCTGCATTTTGTTGTAGAAAGAACAGCGCCAGTGTTTCGCTGGACTGCGTAAGTGCAGAAGTCGATATATCCTTTTGCAATGCTATGGTGTGAAACAGTTTATTGTAGGCTATTAGGAAGATAATTTCCGAGAGAGGTAATCCTTGGGGTATACCGTTGTGAAGTGGCTGAAGATTGGAGGATTGTTTACCAATTTTCACAAAAATTTTTCTATTGGTCATGAAACATTTTACATAGTTGATTACTGTAAGTCCGACTTTCCATTCGATGAGTTGATCAATGACCATGTGGATACCTATCTTATCGAAGGCTTTTTCGAAATCTAGTGAAATTATAGTTTGCAATCAGATGATCTAGATTCAGTAGGGTATCGGTTGTCGATTTGCCTCTTTCGAATCCCATTTGATGAATATTGAGTAGTTTATTCGTTGTGACAAGCCACCATAGTCTATTGGCAATTATTTTGTCGAGTACTTTTATTAACGAAGAACTGGATCTGGTAACTCAAACTTATCTATATATACCACCGATCCCTACCTCAGCCATAAAATATCCACCTTGGTCACTTAATAACAATACATTTCTTACTAATCTTACTTCACACCATAAAGAACATACAAATGCTTTGGTATCCAGACAGTTGTATATGGAGTCCAACCCCTAATAGAAAAACAATGGGAGCTGCTTTTTACGGATGGCTCCAAATCAAACGATGTCGCAGCATTCGCAGTAGTGGACGCAAATGGTATCACGAGGGGCCATGGATTACTCCCACCTGCTGTCAGAGCTTTTGACACAGAAATACAAGCAATTATAATAGCCGAAAAAATTCATAATATGCACTCACAGCCCATCAGTATTTGAAGACGCAATAAACATGACTGATTGCTCTGAACCCATTGTGGCAATAAAGCAATTGCTAATTGAACTAGGCAAGATGGTGAGATTAATGTGGATACCAGGTCATACAGGGATAACAGAAACGAATAAGCAAATAAAACAGCGAAATTAGCAGTGAAATCTCCACTGCACACGTTTATGCCTTTCGCCAACAAATTTGTAGCAAAGGTCGCATCATCATATGCCATCAGGAAAACTATCACAAACTGGCAGAATTACAATCATGAATACAAGTCCTTCAATACTAACCACGCTCCACTCCAATGAACATATGCTTCGTTAGACTTCGTTTAGGACATACAAACATCATGCACGGAAACGCACTCAAAAACGGATCGCCATCCATATTCCAGTTTTGGCTTATTTCCCAACTCACAGTTTCCCACATCCTCGCAGATTGCCCATTCATCACCCGCTCCAGAAATTATATCAGCGACAAACCAATTTAATTTGTGAACCTTCCGTAGAAAATATTCAAACTATTTTTAATTTAAAAAAAAAACTGTGTCCACAATTTAATTTAATAAGTAATTTATCTACTATTTACGATTAATTTAAACAAAAGTCGATAGCCCTGTCGGCTAGTTCTTTTTTTAATTATAATTTTAATTGTAATTAATAATAATAATATTAATAATAATAACTACAAACACCTATTAATAGCAAAATCGACCCCATATGTTCACAAGTGCATATTAGTACCATACGCACATTTCAAATACACATATAAATACATACATAGTTTATTTAATGCAGGTTCTTTTCTTGTGTTTTGATTTGTTAATATAAATATGTATGTGTACTTTTCTACTCACGCATATAGTAATGTGTGTGTAATACCGACAAACACACATTCATCCATATGTTATATATTTATTTAAATTTTTTTATTAGGCGATATCGACAAATACATGTTGACGTGCTCGGGCGACCAGGACGAGCATCGTCATTGACATCTTCTCGGCCTCCTTAAACCGGTTATACCACAATTGAACTTGTGTTCTGCTCAAAGTAGACTCGCCAAAGGCCACAGTCAACATTTCAAATGTCCTTGCGCATTTAATTTCATTTTTTACACAAAACTGAATACAGTTTCTTTGATCCATTTTTTCGAATAGTACAAAATCGAAGAGCACGCCAAAACACGACTTAGCTTTTAATCTGTCAAAAACAAACTGACAATCCAAAATGGTTGATATTGCTGACATATATAACAGACATGTGTACCAACATAACAGAAAAAAAATGCGAACATCGAACATACGTAACTCACGAAAAGATGAAAATAACGGTTATTTTTTTATCACACCTCGTATATATATATATATATATATATATATATATATATATATATATATATATATATATATATATATATATATATATATATATACAAAGTAGCACTTGCTGCCACAGCACAATATTTGTATAAGTAGAGTGTGCAGCAGAAAATATAGTTAAGTATTGTTAAAGCAGCTCGACTGGCAGTGAGTTTTATGAGGATAATAGAATCCGATCTTTTCGACGAGTTTCTTTTGTTGTATTTTATTAGTGCTTATTACGCAATCCAGAGGTCGGACCAAGCAGGCCCGAAAAACGTAACAATTGGTGTCAGAAGTGGGATTGCGCAATAAAGAAAAAAAAAACAACAACATGCGGTTCCAGCAATTAAGAGTGTCACACCTGAAGAGGGAGTTTGAACTGCGAGGACTGTCGACAGCAGGCGCTAAGGCATAGTTGCAGGCGCGGCTACGAGGCGTCATGGAACAACAAAGCCTCAATGTAGAATACTACCTTTTCTTGGAGGAATCTTGTGAGGAAGCAAGGATGGCCGGGTTCACGGAGAACATCGGCCACAATGTAACCGAAGTCGCGGATGCACGGAAGAGCAAAGCTACCTCCGGTAGTGAGCCAACATTGGCGGCCATACTGGCAGCGATGGCGGACCAGGAGCAACGTCAACAGGCAGCAAATTCAGTCTTGCTGGAAAAACTGGACGCTGTTTCAGGATCAATCGCCGGAAGACTGGAAGGAGTTAAAAAGGAGTTGGGTGACGGGAAGACGCACCTTGATCATTCTGACGACAGGATCTTACGACTGGAGCGGCGGGTTGAAGACTTGACGGCGCAAGTGCGGGAGGGAGGCAGTATGAAGCTGAAACTGCCGACCTATGACGGAACTGCTCCCTTCAACATCTTTAAGTTGCAGTTTGAGATAGCGGCCAACGGAAATCGTTGGAACGATACGGACAAGGCAGCGGCACTAACCGTCACTTTCAAAGGAGGAGCCGCGGAGGTGCTAGAAACTGTCCCTGCGGCATTACGAGGTGATTACACCGCTGTAATGAGTGCGGTAGAACGGAAGTATGGGAGCTAACATATGCTACAGGTTCATTACATGGAATTAAAGAATCGGAGGCAAGGGCCTGAGGAGACTCTACAAGCATTTGCGGCGGACGTGGATAGACTGGCGCATCTGGCGTACCCGGAATACTCCGCCGAAGTAACGGATAAATTCAAGGCACAGGCGTTCGTCGATGGTATAAGCGACCCGCAGACTAGAATCTCCATACTAACGGCTCCAAGGAAGGCATTCGCGGAGACCGTCAGTAACGCGATAACCCATGAAACTGCAATGTCCATGGTTTTATCGGGACACAGGGTGAAGCAGATCATAGCTGCAGATATCGTCAACGAGGTTATAATCGGCATCGATTTCTTGTTGAAGCATGGTATAACACTGGACTTGGAACGACGCCTCCTGAAGTATAACAATATGGAACTGGCACTGGAAGTGGGGGACTCTAACGGAGTCAATATAAGGCGGATTTCTGTAAAGCAGCGACACGTTGTCCCACCGAACTCGGAAGTAGTGGTTTGGGCGGAAGCAATTGGAGATGTTGACGGGAGAAAACTGTGGACGGTAGAAGCATGTAAAGATGCACCAATCTCTGGAATTTTGGTTGGAAAAACTCTCGTCGCTCCGAAAGAAGACGGGAAAATGCCAATGCAAGTATTGAACCCCACAAGTCACCCCGACGACATATTAGACACACTTTCCGATGCGGAATGGTTTTCTACGCTGGATCTTCAGAGTGGATATTGGCAAGTGGAGATGGACGAAAGGGACAAGGAAAAAACGGCTTTCAGCGTGGGCCATGGCTTGTGGCAGTTCCTGGTGATGGCGTTCAGTCTTTGTAACGCACCGGCAACTTTTGAGCGTCTGATGGAACGCGATCTGAGCGGACTCTATGGGAAGATATGTCTGGTCTACATAGACGATATCATCGTGATGGGTAAAAGTTATGACGATCACCTGAGGAATCTGCGGACGGTTTTGGAGAGGATAGAAGCGGCTGGCTTAAAGTTGAATGCGAAGAAGTGCTCTTGGTTTCGGACGGAGGTGAAGTTCCTCGGTCACGTAATTACGGCCAATGATGACGACAAGATAAGAGCGGTCAAGGAATGGCCGCGACCGACCAATCTGCAGGAACTGCGAAGCTTCGTCGGGCTATGCACGTACTATCGGCGATTTGTCCCCGCATTCGCGGACATAGCTGGTAGCCTTCACGAACTGATACGAAAGAACCAGAGATTCGTATGGAATCAGGAGCAGGAAGACGCGTTCCGGCTGTTGAAGGAGAAACTCTGTTCAGCACCAATCCTGTCGTACCCCGTTCCCGGAGAAAAATTTATACTGCATACAGACGCTAGCGGATTTGGTATAGGGAGTGTTCTTTCACAGGTCATCGTCGATGAGGAAAAGGTGATTGCTTTCTTTAGCAAAACACTGTCCAGGTCGAAGAGAAATTACTGTGTGACGAGGAGGGAGATTTTGGCGGTAGTGGAATCAGTTCGACATTTCCATCAATATTTGTACGGGCAGAAATTTCAGCTGAAAACTGATCATGCGGCATTGACATGGTTATTGCGATTTAAGAATCCAGAAGGTCAGATTGCGCACTGGATCGAACAGCTCCAGAGTTATGATTTTTCTATTGAACATCGCAAGGGAAGACAGCATGGCAATGCGGATGCCCTATCACTCTGCCCCTGTGCAGCACATGGATCCGAACATGGCGAAACGGTGGTAAATGTCAACCGCCTAGGCGTGCTACCTGATGAGGAGTGGTCTCTTGACGTTGATTTAGCGGTCCTGATGACAGCTATGGAGCAGGGCAGAAGGCCAACGTGGGAAGAGATAGCAGGAGAAAGCCCGATAGCGGAGGCGTACTGGGCACAGTGGCAGAGCTTAACGCTGGAAGACGGTTGTCTACTTCGGATCTGGGAGAACGCATATGGCAAGGCCACGCGAAGATTGGTTATCTTACCCAAGGACAGAATTCCATAGATATTAAAGGCCTATCATGATGACACGAGTGGAGGGCATTTTGGTGTATCAAAGACAGTCGAGAAAATCAAGGCGAGGTGTTATTGGATCGGATGCCAGGAGTCAGTGGCAGAGTGGGTTCGTACTTGTGATCGTTGCAGCAAGGCGAAGGGACCTCAAACTAGAAGCCGGGGAAAGATGCACCAGTATAACGTGGGTGCACCATTTGAGCGGGTAGCAATAGACGATAGACAGTGAAGCTGGTAATAGGTTTCTGCTAGTAGTTGTTGACTACTTCAGCAAGTGGGCAGAAGTCTACGCCATCCCAAATCAGGAAGCTAAGACAGTCGCCGGAGTGTTGATTGAAAACTGGATATCCCGATTTGGAGTCCCTTTGGAGCTACACTCGGACCAAGGTAGAAATTTCGAGTCTAGATTGTTTCAGCAACTATGCGGAATGCTGGGGATAAAAAAACACGCACAACGCCGCTTCATCCGCAGTCAGACGGTATGGTCGAGCGGTTTAATCGCACGATAGTGGAACATCTGTAAAGAACAGATGGTAAAGTATGTACAATTGTCTAATATGTGTTCGACGTTCATGTTGGGTAGGTCGCAGAATTTGCATATATTGTTTGTTTTATTGATAATGTATTCATTAGTCAGTTTTGTGTGTCCAAGTCGAAGTCGTACGTGTTTTATTGAGTCTTGTCTGTTTATGTTGGTGTTGCTAACGGTTTTAAAATGTTCATAGATAGGTATTATTGATTTATTAATTTTTTTGTACCAGTCATTGGTAGTTTGGAATAGGTCTTTGTCTTTTTTCCGGTGAATGGTTTTTTGGATTTTAGGATGTCTGATGATAAGATATTTTGTGTAGTCGTTAATGGGGCACATGTGGAATTTTTGGCAGTTTTGTCTGCTAATTCGTTGCCTTTTATATTGACATTTTCGGGTATCCATTGTGGATTTATGTTGTGATTGTGGATTTATGTTTGATTAATATGTTTTTTGTATCGTTTATGTAATGGTTGCTGTTTACTGGGTTGGTAATTGCGTCTAAGACTAAGAGAGAATCGAGCAGATCGCAATTTTCCTTCTTTTTGTGTTTACGTATTTGGTCGCTTCGTGAATGGCTATTAGCTCAGCTTCAAAACTTGTGCTGTAATGGGGTTGGTGTGCTGTTTGAATGGTTTTGTTTTCTTCTACGATACTATAGCCTGTAAAGTCGTTTTGTTTTGAACCATTAGTTTATATAAACTTAAAGGAGTATAGCTCTGCTTTTAATTTCAGAAAGTTCTGTATATAGATTTCATTTGGTGTATTATTTTTTTTATGTTGTCATAGGCCGGTGTTGACTGAGTTGCTGAGGAAGTTGCCAGCTAGGAAATACTAAAGCTTTCTTGTGTACTTTAGTGATTATGGGTACTTCAATGTTTTGGGCGGTCTTAATCACTTTATTTATTGTGGATGGTACTTGTTGGAGTTTTTGATTTAAGGATTTGGGCACATAGGGTTGGGAATGGGGAGTGGTCGTTGATTATAACTGATTTAATAAGCTTAGAGGTGATTAGGTCCCGGGAAGAGGATATTGGTGTAATTTTAGCTTCATACAGCAGGTTGTGAATGGGGGTTGTTCTGAATATTTATATTTATATTAACAAATTTATTTTAACATATTTATATTAACAAATCAAAACACAAGAAAAGAAACTGCATTAAATAAACTATGTATGTATTTCATGTGTATGTGATATATGCGTAAGGTACTAATATGCACTTGTGGATGAACATATGGCGTCGATATTATATATATGTATATAAATATGTATATATATGAATATATATATATATATATATATATATAAATATATATATATATATATATATATATATATATATATGAATATACTCGTATATATATATATATATATATATATATATATATATATATATATATATATATATACGAGTATATATATATATGTTGATGTTTCTTTTGACCACCTATCTATCTATAATATTTTAAATCGCGTAAAAAAGGAAGATAGTCTGGTACCACGACCTTCGCACGTGCGCACATAGAGCAGAACGCGTTTTGGTAAGGAAAGTATTCGAAAATCGGCATATTTGCACATAAACCCTTCAGGTCAACTCAAAGAAGAATGTGATCTTGCGGTTACCTACTAAACAGTAAGGCAGAGCCTGATGAAGTACCAGTATATGTCAAGCGTTGCTCGAAAAAAACCAATGCTTTCACACAACACATTGAAAGGCGATTGTCTTTCGCTAGGAAGTACTTTGTCTAACCGAATTCAATTTCAATTTCAATTTATTGTTTAAAGTTTTACAATAAGACAAAGTCTTTTAATAATATATTAGTTATTAAAATAGATGTATTACATTGGCAACTAATTAAAATAAAATAATGAATAAATAAATAAGTAATAAATAATAAATAACTAATAAAAGAATACAATAAGATATTAAAAGAAGACTGACAGAAAAGAACAATAAAAGAGGTATTTGGTTATTTACAAGGGTAAAATTAAGAGAGCTCTATGTCAGCTCTCAACAAAAATACTGGAACACTTAGTACTTAAACTCGCTAATCCCTGCCAGGCATCTCACAGCAGAAGGTAGTGTTAATGAAAAAGTATCGAGTCGAATTTGCATAGGCAAATTTAGGTATTATCATGCACCGACTTCTTTTGATTGGCTGTGCTGAAGTTTCTCAAACAGATAATTAGGTATTCTCGTGATAATCAGCTTATGTAGAAAAATACAATTTCTGATCCGTAAGTAGTTCTCAATACTGCATGCAAGAACACTTGTCTTCCAGGAAGTTACATGGTCAAACCTACCTAATCCAAACACATATCGAGTGGCATAATTAAATAGAACTTGTATTTTATGTAGGGAGTTTGAATCCAACTTTCAATATACAAGCTCTGAATAGGAAATTATCGGCACAACTAGCTGCTTAACCAACATTCTCCTAGTTACGACAGGTGTAAACTATGCAGACATCCGTATCTATCTGAGCACAAAAAAGAAGAATTAATATGGAAACCCAAACTACATGATCTTTCAACGAACTTCAGCTGTACGTCACCAATAGATATTAAAGGAAGTTTGTCCAATTCTATTTTCTTCTTCGAGATTGGTAACATATTGGACTTTAACGGATTTAGAAAAAGTAAATTATTTTTGACCAATCAAATATAGAATTTAGATCTTCATTCATTCTAATACTCAAGTCATCAATAAACTGTAGGTCATCAGCATAAGCATGTATATTTACGTATTTACACACCAAGAAAATGTCATTTCTAAATATAGTAAACAGGAGTGGCCCAAGAATCGAACCCTGTGGAACACCCGAAAAGACATGCTTATAATCAGAATAGATATTGCCCACTTTACTAGCTGCATTCTCATTGTTAAATAACTATTTATAAAACCAACTGCACTGTCACAAAACCCATAGTACTGCTTTAATTGAAACATACCAAAGAATGATTAACGCTATCAAAAGCCTTAGAGAAATGTGGGAAACATAGAAAAGTAACAAGACTTTGGTCATACATTAACAGAATATCATCCATAACCTTAAGCATAGCAGTCGCACAACTGTGCCCCGATCCAAAAACAGACTGCAATGGAGAGAAAAGATTGTTTTGATGAAAGGAATCCGAAATTTGCTCAGCCATAAGTGATTCACACACTTTTGATAGAGAAGGTAAAATACTAATAGGTCTAAAATCACCTGGCTCCAATGCAGAGGATTTCTTAGCTACTGGAATAACGATACCAATCTACCAAATACTAGGAAAGCAAGGAGTCGTAAAGCAATGATTAATTATGTAGGGTAACGAAATAAGAATAAATGATAATATAATCTTAAGAAACTTAACCACATGATCGCGGGGAAGCCAAGGTATCACATATAACAGTAGGATCCAACTTGCAGACTGTACTATCACTACTACGCACTCGAAGGTTCCTCAAATTTCTCCAAAGTAGCTTGGTAGGAAGGGAACTTTAGATTGACGAACGATAAAGACAGTATTATTTAGAGCAACCCTAAATAGATTCCAATTATCTACAGTAGGCTTATTTTTCCATTTAGCATGCAATTTATTTCGCTTCCTAATGGCCAATTTAACGTGCATAGAGTACCATGGACAATAACCATTCTGAATTGCCACTGAACGAATGGGGACATATTGATTAACAATCCTATCAATGCAACCAACAAACAAGTCCCACTTATCATCCACTGAGGTTTGACACCAGCATTCATCCCAATGCACTCGAATCATTTCACAGAATAGTGATTCATAATCAATAGCATTAAAGTCAGGATATGAAAAAGTCCGGTAGAGCATCACGGCACAGTGTTATGTTTAAGGTAAAAAAAATTCAATAATGATAGGAAATAAAAGACATTTGATCAAAAAAACAAATCAATGAGACATCAGATACCAGAAAGAAATCAAGGAAACTAGGACTGACTTGATTTCCATAAGAATAGGGACACCCGAGTTTACTACAGATAATCCAGCAGTAGCTACGAGCTCATATAATTTATTCCTACCACTACTGTCACACAGCAGATTCACATTGAAATCTCCACAAATCACAAAGCGATCATAATCAGACAAACTATAATAATTATTGGAGAGCTCAGAAAAAAAAAAACTGGTTGAAGATGACATGTTCTATTAGGGTTATATACACAAGCTAGAAAAATTGTTGTACCTCCTTCATAAATTTTAACATTAAAAAACTCAATGTCACACCCATTAGACAAGCTTAACAACTCAACAATTAGGTAAGTTTTGCAATATATGTATTTACATACATACATACATACATACATATGTACATATGCATGTATGTAAATAATTAAAAAATAAGCAAAACGATTCATTAATATTTAAATACCTTAAAATAGTATGCGTACATACATAATTTGTAAATACTTGTGTACATACAGACACACACACACACACACACACACACCCATCTACTGCATTGAGTGCAATTTTTGCTTGTATTTTACTTTCACAGGGATCACAACATGAATGCATTTAATCTAATTAATTTTTTATTTGTGAATTTATATAAATATGTATTTGCATGCACACACACATACATATGTATGGCTTTTTAAAGTATATATTTTCAACATATTTAAAGTCTGTTCTTTTTAGTGCAACACTCCACAATGCTGGATGGTATGCCCAGTTTCACACATAATATGATGTGTTTGTATGTATTTTTAAAATTTATCAGAATTTTATTATTAATATAATTATTAGTTATGCAAAAAATTATTTTTGACACGCGTTCTTGACTCGACTCGACTCGTTTCGTGCACATTCTCATCTCTCTGCTTTGCTCTTTGCTTGATCTTAACACAGAGCACACAGAATAAGACAGCATCGCATTGATCAACTGCAAAATGCTGTTTGTGTTTGTTGGTGTTATTTTGTTCTCATGTTGTATTGTTGGTGTTGTTTGTGTTGTTTGTGTTGTTGGTGTTGTTACTGTGTATGTCAAAAACTCGGATAAGAAATATTTATCAAGACGCAGTCTGGTTGTTGCTGAAGTTTCTTTACTAATGCTAGGCGCGCATTGAATGTATTTTTTTCAACAAAATACCTTTTACATATGTATATACATACATATGTACGTATATGTATATAAAGCGTTAAGTACAACGAGTTCACAGAAATGGTGTGTCTCCTTGCATTTAATTCTTTTGGTTCACAAGCAAAAATGTTGATTTGTAATGGTAGTGTTGATTTTGAAACCCTCCTTCTGCCCGTTTCAGAATGTTTGTTTACTGATATCTTCTGAGAAAAAGTAACAACATAAATCATAATATATTAATTTTTTTATGAAAGAGCAAGCTTAATGCAAGGCATTGCGCATCTTTGAATTACCAGTATGTCTAAATGTACCATATATTTTTATATTACTATACATTGATGCATATATGTATGTAGAAATATATACATGTAAGTATGGATGTATGTAGATACCCATATATAAAATGGTCTCGATATGCATACATACACTTGTATGTATATGATTATAATTTAATACAAATTTTATCGTCATATTATAATTTGAAGCGAAGCTGTGGTAATTTTATGCATACATACTTCCATACATACATGCATATATGTATATGCAATGGGTTTCATTCAAATATTTGTTTATTATATACATACATACATATACATATATGTACATAAAAACAGCAAAGAAACTTGAGGTCGGGCCCCATTTCTTGTACTCATACTTACTTTTATTATTGTGTAGGGGATTTAAAGCACCGCGACCTTTCGATCTATTGTGCCCCCATCAGAGGTTCAAAGTGCATCTTTGAGTCCTATCTTCTGGATAAACGTGATGACAAGTTTTGGCTCCAGAGGTTTCACATCAATGGCAGAGCCTTGGAAGAATCCCAATTATTTCCTGCGCATGTGTATGAGCGCCAGACATTGTGTCAGCACATGCAAAGACGTCTCCTCTTCCTCCATACAGAATCTGCAGGAGCCTTCCGAGGTGACCCCCATCTTCACCATAAGTGAGTTCAGTTTACAGTGTCCTATGAGTAGGCCCGTCACCATCCTAAGATTATTCTTAGGGAGATTGCTGAGTGATTCGAATCTTTTTAGGTGGTATGTCCCTAGCAGACACTTTGATACCCTTAGCCCTGGTACGTTAACCAAGTGTTTGTGCCTATGGTGTCCCTTATCGATTCTAATCTGGTTGAACAGCTTGCCCTTACCTACACCACAGAAGGGTTCTGGGACAAAAAAGATGTTGCAGACCCTTTCCTTGCCAGTATTTCCATAGAATGGTAACTTTTTTGCGTGAGACAAGAGCACTCAGTTTTTTCATGCACTCCCATACCAGCTCGGAATTTGCCTGATAAGAGGTCCACTGACAAATTTCACTCACACAAACCTTTTACTTGTTCCAAATTTGAAAAGAAAAGAAGTAGGCGACAAAAAGATATAAAGTAGAGAAAAATGCGCAGAAAAAGGGAGAGCTGGAATATATTAAAAAGAGAATACTTTTAAAACGTGTATCACAACGACTCATTTCAAATATCTCCAAGAGTTAGACGTGTCACAGGACTCAGTTCAAATATCTACAGGAGTTAGACCTTCACAAAAACTAGTTTCAAATATCTACAGAAGTTAGACGTTCCCAAGGATATGCTTTGCGGATAATCAAAATCCAGAAGTGTGCTAGCCAAGGATTGATTAATAAAAGAAATTGTAATAACCGAAGAGTTAAAATAAATTTAAATTAGAAAACGAAAAAGCAGGTATTCTATCGACGAACCCGGACAACGCTGAGTTTACCCCGGCATAGAAAAGTTCGTTACAAGACGGTTCTAAGAAAATAGACGGAGCTGGGACAGGAGTATTTGTGCCTAGAACAACTACTGGGAAGCAATATTTTCTTTCCCAACCCATATTTCAAGCGGAGATTCACGTTATTGAAAGATGTGCCACCTTTGACAGGAAATATCGGAGGAAAAGCATCGTGATACTATCCGATAGTCAAGCAGCACTCAAGAGTTTGAGCTCACCCCTGGTTAGGTCTAAACTTGTATGGGACTGTATTGCAAAAGTGAACTTCCTAGGCAGTATGAACAAGTTGTCTCTTATGTGGATACCAGGCCACATAAGAGTATAGGAAATGAGAAGGCTGATAGCTTAGCAAGAAAGGCGGCTGCCTCTCACTTCAACGGCTCTGAACCCTTCTGTGGACTATCATCCAATACCATTGGAGGTCTGCTGAAGAAGTGTACAGATGCAAAATGAAGGCAAACCTTGAAAACTCTTTCGGGATTAAACAGTCCAAAGCTCTTGTGGGAGATTTTAATCCTGAACGTGCTAAGAAGCTAATAAATATGCCTCGGAATAATTTAAGAATCATCACAGGCATTTTAAGCGGGCACTGCAGACTCAACTACCATATGAATAAGTTAGGTATACCTTCATATGTTATCTGTCGATTCTGTGGAGAAAGTGACGAAACCTCACTGCATTGATCACAAACTGCGGACCATTCGAACACAACAGACTCATGTGTTTTGGAGAATATATCTTGGATGTGAGCAAGATCCCTCAACTTGATTCATCCAAAATATATGATTCCTGTCGGAAATTAACCTGACAGAAGAACTGTAGATGAGATTATCCTCATCTTTCAAATAAATAGGTGCATCACAATAGATGTTTCAGGTCGCGGTGTATAATACCCTTAAATAAATCGAATTTAATCTAGATAGTTCCCTGAACTCTCGTGTGAAATTTTGCCCCACTATATTGTATTGAAGCCCTATTAATTGTGAGCTGTTGTAGTATGCTACCCCTATATCAATAGGAGCATAGCTAGGCTACTTTTGTATTTTAGTCCCGAAATTTCCTTATATTAAAACTTGGCGTGTCCTTTATCTGATCAACCCCAATTCTTGCATACTGCTTTAGAATGTGATCAGGCTTCTTCACATAAATATTTGATCCATATTTCTCTGATATATCTTAAGTTATGAATATGTATTAATAGTGGGAGTGGCAGCAAATATATACCACCCACATTTGCATACTATATACCTATTTGTAGGATTGTTGAGTTCCTCTTTCACCATTGAATCATTGAAGTCCAGATGAAGATTTGGAGTCGCTATTATAGTCCATATATTTAATTGTGCCTGTTGAATCAACGCGATGAAGTTCATGTCGGCTTTTTGGACTCAGCCGAGATTTTCTACAGAAAAGACAATTCAATTTGAAAGAGTTCATTTTGATCTGATTCGAACCTCAAAGCCAACATATAACTGGTTGAAATATCGGAAATACATCAGGTCATATATGCAACTTCATATACCCTTGAGAATCCCTCAAAATATGGACGCTGCAGTTAAATCATTTACAACATTGCTAACATTGCTACAGTTACCTAAGGATTTTCAATAAAAACACCCTGTAGAATCATCGAGCTGGTCACTGAAAGATGTTTAAGAAGAGAATGGCACTCCCATCGATCTTTAATACTTAAACAATTATTGACAGATTGCACTCGAAGGCTACATAAGAAAACACTTCAAAAGCATGCTGAACATGATCTTCAGCAGTACCTTATGAGTCTCAGTAACACAAGGGCTTCCGATCCCTCTGAATGCGCCCATCAGACAATCTAATGGTAGTTGGGCTAGAAGTGACTCAGAGAAAGGAAGGATTATTATATATGCCAACATTTATTTTTGTCATATTTTGTTCCATCCATCATCCATCTGATGAATCAGTGGATTGTATTTAGCTACAAAGCAATTAAACAACGAATAGAAACGTAGCGAACAAAGGTGCAAAGGTTTGTTGAGAATCAATACCCTCCCGCTAACTAAAGCCTTTTCCAACCAATCTTGCTTTTCGACATATGTTGACACCATCAGCATTGCTCTATGTACCTATTTTGACCTAATGCGTTTTTGGTCAGGAGGCAAATTCGTTAAAACCCAAGTTTTATTTAGGATAAGAGAATCGTATTCATCCTGCATGACTGCTCGCCATTCATCAGCTTCAGGTGACGATAATGATTCTTTAAGACATTCGGGATTATTTTGTGACGATTCTGATACACTCAAGTTATAGTTTGGATATAGCTGTTCCTTTGTCTTGAGGAGCGATTTATTAAGTATTTCACAATTTTCAGCAACTCTTTCTGATTCATCTCGGACATATGTATCGTCATTATCTATGCCAGTTCTATCAGAGCTTCATCCAAACGTTCCGATACGCTTGTATCGTCAGCTTGACTAGTGCCAGAATCCAGGTTTTCATACACGTCTTCCAATGAATGGTCGGGAAGAAGTTCGTCCTGTTCTTCACTCATCGCCAACAGTTCAACATTGACCCTGTCTGAATAGACTATTTCATTTTCAGTGGGTAAAATGGTGGTCAACAATTGATTTGAGTGTTGTGTTTTGTGAAGAATCGCTTCGTTTTCCATGAAGACCACATTACGGGTAATTAAGATTTTTCTCGTTTGTGGATCAAAGAGTCCATAAGCTGTGCTTTCTTTGCTGTAGCCCAACATGATATTGACTTAGAGTCCAATTTAGTTCTTTTTTCGTTTGGAATATAATGAGGCTTTACATCCAAATACACGGAGATGTCTCAAATTTAGTTTTCTTCTACACTAGAGTTTTTCAGGACTATTAATGTTATCTTTACAAGGTATCCGTTTTAAAATATAAAAAGCGGTCACCAAAAATCGTTGTTTAAGCCGGAGTCCAACAGCATACAAAGTATTCGTTCAACGATGGTACGGTTCATATGCTCTGCAACACCATTCTGTTCAGGGGTGAAGTGTTTGGGTGGATTATACCGTGATTTTCTATAAAAGCCTTAAATTTTGAATTACTTTGTTCCCATTCTTGGTCATCTGATTTACTGACAAGATATTTGTACAAATGTTTGGAATATATTCAATGTTTTTCATAATTGCTTTGTTGTTTTTATTTTTCAGATATAACATTAAATTTATATCTCCCGTCTACTGTAATTCTATTGTTGTTGGAGACTATTACTTCTCTATGTACAATGACAACTGTATTCAATAACAGTTTTCTACTGTTCGTCATATGTGACGTTGCGCCTGAATCAATGTACCAATTATTCGAATCATTACTCATGGAGAATGCGGCATACAGAACGTGGTTTGCTGACTCTTTCTTTTTAGCATACTTACCTTTTCTTGTTTTGTTTGGGCAATTTTTACTACAATGCCCAATTTCTTTACATGCATGGCACAGAAAATTATGTGGTTTCGAATAAGGCACTTTTTACTGTATAAAGGATTTTCGTTGCTTGTAAACTCGTGTTGAATATGGTAAACACAAGAGATAGAGATAAACTAGTTCCGTTATTCAGTGTTGTTTCTTGATATTTTAATACATATCACGGTAGAACAAGTGCACTGAACAGTTGCAGAAATTCCGCTCTACGAGTATATGTGGGGAAGAGTGGTGGAAAATTGGCTCCAAATCAATCGCTGCAAACGTGTTGGAGGTGGTCATATGAACGAAATCGAATTTCTCATTTAAATGTAACATGTATACTACATCTAAAATATCTCAATTATTCTGTGTTTTGTTTAAATACAAAATTGTAATGACCTTATTGAAACAACCGGTTTTAATTGGAAAAGGGAAAATTGGAAGGATAAACTAATTGATTTTGTAAATTCTAACTAAAGGTCATAAAACTTCGTTATAAATTTTGCAACTACAAATTAAACCAAAGCAAAGATTCATATACTAAATTAATTAAATGGCATGCAATATCAAAAATAAAATGAGCAAAATGCAATGAATTACAACTTTGACTTCCAAATTTACAGCTATGTTTAGTAACTATTGTTATACGAAAACAAAAAAAAAGCCGAACACTTCGATTCGGATTTCGTGGGATTGCAACCATCAATGACAATGCCACCTTGAATTATTATTCGTCATTCATTGCTGCCATGAACAGAATGCTACAAACTTCAGCAGGAGAAGAGAATATTACCAACATTTCTTCAACGAGGTGACAAATTATTTACAAATATCTAGACAGGAAAGTTGGAAGTAGTATTCGTTTTCCTAATGACCTGATGTCAATTTCGAGGTTCGAATGCTTCATATTGTGTTCTATATGAAAATGGAGAAGTTATGAATGAAACAAACAATTGATAGTATTGGAGATTTAGCAATGCAGTTTTAAAGCATACTTCTAGAAAAGCCATTTCGATTTCATCCGCTTAAATTTTAAATAGTTATGTTTTCTTGGAAAATATTAAAAGCTAAATCAATAATTACAAAACTCTGTTCTGTACTCTGTTGTTGTTAAACGTGCTATACAACAAAGTGAAACACCAAGTGGCAATACTGATCAGCAGAACCTAATGCAAACTCTTAACACATTTATGACATCTATGCAAGGTATGATGACTATGGTGGAACAAAGGATGAAAACGCAAGAGTTGCTCCTGCAAAAAATTCTTTCCAAGGTATGAATTTATCGTTGAAATTATGGTTTTGGAACGCAAACGGTCTCCCGAACCATAAATTGGAACTGGCTGACTTTTTGACAACTCAACAAATAGATATAATGCTAATATCTGAAACCCACCTAACAACAAAAAACAACTTTAGAATTACAGGAAATACATTTTACGATTCAAAACATCCAAACGATAGAGCATACTTATACGTAGTAGAATTAAGCATGTAGTCCTCGAAGACGTCAGCGAAGTATATCTGCAAGCTACAAACATCAAACTATTATAATGAAATAAAACCATGTCCGCCATCTATTTTCCACCCAAATTTTCAATTTAGTCTATAACCTTTCAACGCTTTTTTAAATAACTCGGTAAGAAGTTCATTGTAGCCGGTGATTTTATGCACATTATTCATTCTGGGGATCCGGCCTTGTTTCACCGAAAGGTAGACAACTTTATGATGCTATAAGTACCTTGGAGCCAAGCTACTGGCCGTCTGATATCAACAAAAGACCACACCTCACAGACTTCGGTGTGTTCAGAAACATAAAAAAGGAAAATATTTCCGCTGAGACTTCGTTTGATCTTTCCTCGGACCACTCGCCAACCTTCATTCATCTGAAAACCTCATCAGTGTCTTCAAATTCCAACTCTATTCACCTGACAAATAGATGCACTGATTGGCTTAAACACCAAAAATTTATAAGTACTCACATTAACTAAAAAGCCTCCCTAAAAGATGACGTTGACATCAAAAATACCTTGAATGACCTGGAAAACGTTTTAAAAGAAGCCGTATGTTTATCCACCACAGCCGTTACACAAAAAGCTGCAATATTGTACCGTGTTAGTGATGTGGAAATACTGGTTTAAGAAAAGCGACGTCTTAGAAGAGAATGCCAATATCATCGGTTACCAAAATTGAAGAGTGAACTCGCGAGTAATGTTATTAGAAATCACAAGTAATAGTAATAAATCAAACACATAAGACATTGCTACTTTCTCTTTATTGTTTGAGTTCTCACTGTATACTAATTCGTCGGGCTCATCACCACCAACACTCTATCTCAAGCCAAGCAGCGACGGTGCCAGATATGCACAAGTCAGAAAATCCTGATTCGCCGCATTCCGTCACGTTTTGCCGGCTGATCATCCTCTGTGGTCATGACAGGCATTGAGGTATCATGTGATGGCGCATGATACATAACTCGCGTGTTGCACCCGTAAACTAAAAACACATTGGAGCCGAAACACCAAAAATCAGTTTGGAAGCTTGAATCCTCATGGCGACAATGAGAATTCATTGTGGCGTGCTACTAAGAAGTTCAAAGAACCAATACAACATAAGTCACCACTTCGTAAAGACGTCGCACATCACCTGAGTAATATCTTCTGTCCAAATCACCCCTTGATATCGTTTCAACCTCGTGAAGTACCGGGTAGTCCAAAACACAAACCTCATACTGTATTAAATGTAAATGTAATAATG
The DNA here is from genome assembly GCA_920105625.2 of Clusia tigrina. Taxonomy (NCBI): domain Eukaryota; kingdom Metazoa; phylum Arthropoda; class Insecta; order Diptera; family Clusiidae; genus Clusia; species Clusia tigrina. Next base: position 227,253 of record CAKKTE020000529.1, read on the forward strand.
TAAGTCAACAAAATTCTGTTCGATAAGCCAAACTAAAATGAAAACCAAACTTTTCTACCAGTAATTAGAAGTAACATAATTCAAACAATTATAGGCAAGGATAATATTCAATGTGAATAGTATTGGCTTAGCTGCGGAGTAAATAAAAGACTGGTTAGCTGTTGTTGCTGGTTCATTTATTACTATTATCATAAAGTTATCAATTCACTTAAAGTAAAAATAGAGAGCCTTAATTTATAAATGACCGCTGACCCGAGTCAACGTACCAGTCACCTTGAGCTATTAAATAGTGCTTCGAAATTGCCCTCCTGCCAATTTATACTGTTACGAAATTGTCTTTCTGACAATTTACTCTAACTCTCAATACTTGGATTCGTACCACTGGATTGTGTGGTAATCAAACAGTCGGTGGTTAAATTAAAATAATTAAATTTATTTAATTATTGCAAATTACACATTTAATATTAGGCTTAAAGTTTACTTATTTTACAATTTGCACTTGATTTAATAATTCATTAATCACTTTTTAGTTCTTAATACTGTAAATGCTACAAGTGAAATGCCCGATGTACACACTGTTACGATTGCTATTCATCTGCGTCTCTACTTTAATTGTGTGGTGGCTTAGTATACCTTTTGAATGGTTGACGTAGAACATTCTAGAACATTCTCGAATTTTACCTACACTTCGAAAGAGGTTCTTGAGTAATCTTTTTCTCCGAATAGATTGTGTCTTGACTTATATACACCACTCTCGTAGTAACTGAATAGGTTAAAAATAAGCACTTAACTTCAATTTCAAATGTTCAAAGCATTTGTACATTTATTATTGCGAAATTTTGATATAAAAAATAGTAAAATATTAAAAATTTAATTTGGTGAGCAACGACGGGATAAAATCTATATTATAAAGCTAAAAACATCAAATATTATTATGTTGACATAATTGTTAATTGTCAGTTGATAGAATTGGATCTAATTTAGTGATTGGACCCGTCCAAAGCCTTTGATAACATACTGCCTTAGCAAAAATATCTCCAAGCGCCCTGTTAGAAATAAAATCCGCTATCTAATAGTATCAGTTGATAAAAAGGAATTTAACTGAGAATATATGGTTGGTTGGTTCATGTGGCTGATCCGCGGCATCCTTGCATGAATCACTATTAACGCCTTAGCGCCGTTTGGTAACCACTACCCCTCCTAACCGCTGGAAAAAGATGGGTTGTTATCTAGATCCACTTTGTGGAATTTAGGTATTTTAGAAGATCCTTCGGTTTTACAGCCGAGAGGTCGGATTGTCCTGCTAGAAAATAGTTTCCCAGGGCTCTATTTCTTGCGGCCGCCAGAGCTGTGCATTTGCAAAGAAAGTGTGTTATTGTTTCCTTTTCGTTCGAGACTTTACAACTTCTGCAATAGGTATTGAACGGACTATGCATTTTCTCCCCATGCGTACCTACTAGCCAGTGACTTGTAAAAACCGCCATTAGTCGGCTGGTGTCTCTACGCTCTCTGTTTATAAGATCCCTTGACCTAGCTATATTGTACGCTGGCCAGGTCACCCGGGTTGTATTGCACGTTGTAAGTGCCTTCCATCTTCTACTCGCCAAGGAGAGACAGTGCAGGTAGATGACCCTTCTGATGACACCCAGAGAAACAGATACTAGTTGCGCGTAGGTTAAGTCGAGAGAGGCCCCCCTGCAAATATATAAAAAATAGGTTAATTAATTCAATAAATATGTTATTAATTGTATATTATTAGTGAATATTCTACTAATTACTATGAGTAATAAATTGTTTTTTGGTCTACGAATTCAATAATTTGTAGGTGATGTTTCAGGAGAAAATGAAATTTAAACAGCGTCATAAACAAAATTTTATACCGAAGTAGTTTCTTTCAAATAAGTTTTTCATCTAGTTCTTAAGAGCTACTCTTAACAGCCTTATCATATCGCAAATTCACACAAGCAAATTAATTTTCAGTCTGAAAGCTTCGTTTGGAAACCTTGAAATCAGACAAGTTTCAAACTAACGATAAATCTCTGATATAACCATTTTTGGTACGAAGAAGTTGATATGGTCCTTTGCACTGGATCAGCTGGATAATATTTTACCAGTACATAGCCTGCTTCTTCTGGCGATTGAACATTTTCTATTCCATCAAAAGTCAGATCAGTTTGCACACCCAAAAAGGCTGATGAATGTCTATTTAGTTCACTGATCAGCAATTCAAGGAAAACAGTATAACAATCATATTGTAGTTTCTGCTTCCAATTAAAAGTATTGGCTGCATCGTACTTTGTACACACTGTTACGATTGCTATTCATCTGCGTCTCTACTTTAATTGTGTGGTGGCTTAGTATACCTTTTGAATGGTTGACGTAGAACATTCTAGAACATTCTCGAATTTTACCTACACTTCGAAAGAGGTTCTTGAGTAATCTTTTTCTCCGAATAGATTGTGTCTTGACTTATATACACCACTCTCGTAGTAACTGAATAGGTTAAAAATAAGCACTTAACTTCAATTTCAAATGTTCAAAGCATTTGTACATTTATTATTGCGAAATTTTGATATAAAAAATAGTAAAATATTAAAAATTTAATTTGGTGAGCAACGACGGGATAAAATCTATATTATAAAGCTAAAAACATCAAATATTATTATGTTGACATAATTGTTAATTGTCAGTTGATAGAATTGGATCTAATTTAGTGATTGGACCCGTCCAAAGCCTTTGATAACATACTGCCTTAGCAAAAATATCTCCAAGCGCCCTGTTAGAAATAAAATCCGCTATCTAATAGTATCAGTTGATAAAAAGGAATTTAACTGAGAATATATGGTTGGTTGGTTCATGTGGCTGATCCGCGGCATCCTTGCATGAATCACTATTAACGCCTTAGCGCCGTTTGGTAACCACTACCCCTCCTAACCGCTGGAAAAAGATGGGTTGTTATCTAGATCCACTTTGTGGAATTTAGGTATTTTAGAAGATCCTTCGGTTTTACAGCCGAGAGGTCGGATTGTCCTGCTAGAAAATAGTTTCCCAGGGCTCTATTTCTTGCGGCCGCCAGAGCTGTGCATTTGCAAAGAAAGTGTGTTATTGTTTCCTTTTCGTTCGAGACTTTACAACTTCTGCAATAGGTATTGAACGGACTATGCATTTTCTCCCCATGCGTACCTACTAGCCAGTGACTTGTAAAAACCGCCATTAGTCGGCTGGTGTCTCTACGCTCTCTGTTTATAAGATCCCTTGACCTAGCTATATTGTACGCTGGCCAGGTCACCCGGGTTGTATTGCACGTTGTAAGTGCCTTCCATCTTCTACTCGCCAAGGAGAGACAGTGCAGGTAGATGACCCTTCTGATGACACCCAGAGAAACAGATACTAGTTGCGCGTAGGTTAAGTCGAGAGAGGCCCCCCTGCAAATATATAAAAAATAGGTTAATTAATTCAATAAATATGTTATTAATTGTATATTATTAGTGAATATTCTACTAATTACTATGAGTAATAAATTGTTTTTTGGTCTACGAATTCAATAATTTGTAGGTGATGTTTCAGGAGAAAATGAAATTTAAACAGCGTCATAAACAAAATTTTATACCGAAGTAGTTTCTTTCAAATAAGTTTTTCATCTAGTTCTTAAGAGCTACTCTTAACAGCCTTATCATATCGCAAATTCACACAAGCAAATTAATTTTCAGTCTGAAAGCTTCGTTTGGAAACCTTGAAATCAGACAAGTTTCAAACTAACGATAAATCTCTGATATAACCATTTTTTGGTACGAAGAAGTTGATATGGTCCTTTGCACTGGATCAGCTGGATAATATTTTACCAGTACATAGCCTGCTTCTTCTGGCGATTGAACATTTTCTATTCCATCAAAAGTCAGATCAGTTTGCACACCCAAAAAGGCTGATGAATGTCTATTTAGTTCACTGATCAGCAATTCAAGGAAAACAGTATAACAATCATATTGTAGTTTCTGCTTCCAATTAAAAGTATTGGCTGCATCGTACTTTGTACACACTGTTACGATTGCTATTCATCTGCGTCTCTACTTTAATTGTGTGGTGGCTTAGTATACCTTTTGAATGGTTGACGTAGAACATTCTAGAACATTCTCGAATTTTACCTACACTTCGAAAGAGGTTCTTGAGTAAGCTTTTTCTCCGAATAGATTGTGTCTTGACTTATATACACCACTCTCGTAGTAACTGAATAGGTTAAAAATAAGCACTTAACTTCAATTTCAAATGTTCAAAGCATTTGTACATTTATTATTGCGAAATTTTGATATAAAAAATAGTAAAATATTAAAAATTTAATTTGGTGAGCAACGACGGGATAAAATCTATATTATAAAGCTAAAAACATCAAATATTATTATGTTGACATAATTGTTAATTGTCAGTTGATAGAATTGGATCTAATTTAGTGATTGGACCCGTCCAAAGCCTTTGATAACATACTGCCTTAGCAAAAATATCTCCAAGCGCCCTGTTAGAAATAAAATCCGCTATCTAATAGTATCAGTTGATAAAAAGGAATTTAACTGAGAATATATGGTTGGTTGGTTCATGTGGCTGATCCGCGGCATCCTTGCATGAATCACTATTAACGCCTTAGCGCCGTTTGGTAACCACTACCCCTCCTAACCGCTGGAAAAAGATGGGTTGTTATCTAGATCCACTTTGTGGAATTTAGGTATTTTAGAAGATCCTTCGGTTTTACAGCCGAGAGGTCGGATTGTCCTGCTAGAAAATAGTTTCCCAGGGCTCTATTTCTTGCGGCCGCCAGAGCTGTGCATTTGCAAAGAAAGTGTGTTATTGTTTCCTTTTCGTTCGAGACTTTACAACTTCTGCAATAGGTATTGAACGGACTATGCATTTTCTCCCCATGCGTACCTACTAGCCAGTGACTTGTAAAAACCGCCATTAGTCGGCTGGTGTCTCTACGCTCTCTGTTTATAAGATCCCTTGACCTAGCTATATTGTACGCTGGCCAGGTCACCCGGGTTGTATTGCACGTTGTAAGTGCCTTCCATCTTCTACTCGCCAAGGAGAGACAGTGCAGGTAGATGACCCTTCTGATGACACCCAGAGAAACAGATACTAGTTGCGCGTAGGTTAAGTCGAGAGAGGCCCCCCTGCAAATATATAAAAAATAGGTTAATTAATTCAATAAATATGTTATTAATTGTATATTATTAGTGAATATTCTACTAATTACTATGAGTAATAAATTGTTTTTTGGTCTACGAATTCAATAATTTGTAGGTGATGTTTCAGGAGAAAATGAAATTTAAACAGCGTCATAAACAAAATTTTATACCGAAGTAGTTTCTTTCAAATAAGTTTTTCATCTAGTTCTTAAGAGCTACTCTTAACAGCCTTATCATATCGCAAATTCACACAAGCAAATTAATTTTCAGTCTAAAAGCTTCGTTTGGAAACCTTGAAATCAGACAAGTTTCAAACTAACGATAAATCTCTGATATAACCATTTTTGGTACGAAGAAGTTGATATGGTCCTTTGCACTGGATCAGCTGGATAATATTTTACCAGTACATAGCCTGCTTCTTCTGGCGATTGAACATTTTCTATTCCATCAAAAGTCAGATCAGTTTGCACACCCAAAAAGGCTGATGAATGTCTATTTAGTTCACTGATCAGCAATTCAAGGAAAACAGTATAACAATCATATTGTAGTTTCTGCTTCCAATTAAAAGTATTGGCTGCATCGTACTTTTTTCTGCTTTCCTGGCCCCTTCGATTTCTCTTCATCTTCAAAACTATATTCATCATCTTCAAAACTATCATCTCTTCTTTTTTTTTTGAAATAACGGGTCCGCCATCTAACGTTTTTTTTGTCAACTAGTGCTTATTTCGTGAATGATAAAACTTAGCTCATGTCTGATTTGACAGATAATTAGTTTTATCCTTCCGCTGAAAGAATATAGTTGTGTATACGCTTGAACAACGCTGGGAAATATTGCGACATTACTTTGAAAATCATGGTAATGTTGCAGAATGTGTGCGAAAATTGCGTACGGATTTTGGAAGAAGAGAAGCACCGTCAGCTCCGTATGTTCGTTATCTTGTGAAAAAAGTGAAAGAAACTGGCATCCTCATCGATAAATCAAAGCGTGAAAAGCCAAAAACAGTGCGTACACCCGAGAATATTGCTGCTGTGGCAAATGAGCAAGGAGTGGCCGTTACAGTCAATGGCGATCGTTATCGGGCCATGTTGAACGAATTTTTGTTCACAAAAATTGAAGAGGAGGATATTGGCAACATTTGGTTTCAACAGGACGGCGCTACGTGCCACACAGCCGAAGCTACACTCGATGTTTTGCGCCCTGTTTCAAAAAAAAAAGTTATTTGGCGGACCCAATAGATCTGCAATAACAAATATAAATCAGCATGTATTTTCAAGTCAACAGTAGTAGGCTGGATACTTTAATTATGTAGTCACAAACAAACAAATATTTGTTTAAGGCAAATGCTTCGAGACAATTCGCTTCCGCTTTTCGCATCATATCGTATCGTTAACTATTTCTCGTAACCAGGTCTTAAAAACATCGTTACCTTCAAATAAAGCCAAACTTGCATTATGTCTTTCCCACTTGCTCATTCAAACTTTTCAAGACGATACATTTTGTGCTGGTATAATCGTTCAATATCCACAATGCAGGATCAATGACAATATCTGTCGTTTAAAATCTTGCTAAGATGCCGATGTTAGGTTAGGCCGGCCGTGAAGGTCACACATAGACCTACAAGTTCCTTTGCGGTGCCAGATGGATATCAATTTAAGAGCTATAGTATGAATCATTGAACAACTATAGTATGTATCATTGAACGCTTTCAGGAAATCTTAAGAGAGAAACTATCCCTAGTTGTGCCACCTCTTCAAACCAGGGGGCTCCCAGATATGATAAGAGCGTTTTACATATTGCGGGGCATAGGTATAGTAGATGCTCCAGAGTTTCTCTTCTGCCTTGCTCCCCACATTTCCTGCATTCATTATTGTTTGTGAGTCCCATACTTTTAGCGTAGATGTCGATGTCACTATAGTTTCAATTTTTCTACAATTCTCAATGGAATTTGAAGTGATGAGTATATTGGTTTATACGGCATAGCTAGAAATTTATTGATGTGTAGTTTCTTCATAAACTTCTTCGACCCTATCCAAGTGTGCTGAAGTTTTGTTTTTGATTCGTGAAAAAGGAGGTGATTTCAGTATTTTTAGACAAGCTTTCAATTTCCTTTGTTTTACCCCTCTTTACTCGTGACCATTAACCAACACAAACATTTTTTGGTAATTTTAACAAAATTTTTACCATAAAATTACATTCAATAATATTGAGATTTAATTACTAATTTACTGGGTAATAATCCCATAGCCTCGTTCCTCGCTGCCTCTAACGACTTCTGCAGGAGTTGCATGGACAAGGAGGATGAAGAGTCCAGTGTACACCTGTTCTGCACGTGCCCGGCATTGTCCAGAAGGAGGCGCACTTTTCTAGGCGACTACTTTCTGGACTCTTTGGGAGATATATCAAATACAAAGATTAGCTCCTTCAACTGCTTCATTAAAAGCTCCAAATGGGGATGGGATCTGATGTATCATGCGGTATCACAAGGGGTCAATGATCGCCTCCCTGGTCAATTCGTGATGCCTGAAATAAAATTTTCGTTGTAAAGCTAAAATGGGTGAGACTAGATAAGAAACCCTGAGCCATACAATAATTGAATACCAAGCTTATTGCTGACAGTATTCGTCACAATTAGTATTATCGACAACCAACGCAGAGTCAAACAAAATATAATGAGATGAATGAGATCAAGTAACGAAAACTGCTTACCCTCGTTATCAACTGCTTAACAACAGAGTTACCAACACCTTAAAAGTATTAGTAGTAGAAGTTACATTTTATGGTCTTATCTTTCAGTATCGGCTGACGATTGTCTGTGCTGTTGACGGTTGTTGGATGACATCGTTTGGAAATTGATGAAGGTTGGATTTAGAAGCATAGGTTGGAATTATCATTAAAAACATGGGTAAAATCGTGGCAGCTGACGCATGATCTACCTGTTGTTGCGCTCTTGATTTACTGCTTTTATGCATTGCACTTAAGCAATTCCAACAAGCTTTTTTGTCGAAAATGATTATCTACTGAACAGCAACTATGCTTTTGTGATTGCCTAAACAATGTTTGTACCGGAGGAGATTTCATTATTTTGTTTTAAATATTATCACTTCCAATGATTTTCAGAGATCTTCTAGAAAATTTTCTGAATCTTTCAAATCAGGCTCCCACAGTCAAATACAGTAAATAGAGAATATGCGACAATCACCCCTGCAGTACTAAAACGTGTTGCAGATCAAGAGGAATATCATGTTGCAAGAAATCAAACATTTTTGGAAAATGTTTAGAAACATTGTTCTTGTGGACCGAAAGTGTGGTAGACAAATTAAAGGAACTTGAGTATTTTCTTTTTAGTCTCTTCGTGTATTTCGATTTTGAAGAATTCAATAATGAAAAAGTATAAAATACATTTTCTATTATAAAAAATACAATTCCCTTTATGATATGACCACCCTCATACTAGCGAATTACTAGGAGCGCATATTTTTAAGGCATACACAAAATCACAGACCTTCTGATTGGCTGCGGTAATTAAGTGTATCAGTTTCTTTCTTTCCACGCACCAATATACGAAAACGGTGGAATTTCACGCTTTAGTGTGTGTATGGGGATGTTGAAGATATTACAATTTAAACAGTTATTCTTCATGACTATGAATGTAGGTCAACAGAAATCGTATGTTTTGCAGTCATAGGTTTTTTAATTTTTGCTACGAAGAATAATTTTGTGCTCATATGCACACACTTATAAGAAAAATTTTATAAAGGCAATTATCAGTTTCTATATTACAGTTTTTTTAAATATAAGATAAGCCATATCAATTAGTCCAACTATTGTATGCTGATTCTGTTGTTTATTATAAATTATACATTTACTTAATTCTATTAAAACTATCTTATATTTAGCCATCAATTATACACATTCCTTTAAATTTGGCGAGAAACATAAAAATCATATTTATTTATAAGAAAGAAAATAATATCCTCAGTTTACGTTTAAAATTTTAGGGACGAAAAATATTCATTTACATTTTGAAGAAAACATTTAAAAAAAATTTCTTTTTAAATTAACAATAATTTCTGGGAGTCGAACTCGGATCTCCACGTACTAAGATTAACCTGCTTACAACCACGACCAAAGAAGCCGACAATCATTCAACTGATTTATTAGCAGATTACCAAAGTAAACTGTTTGTTGGTCAAAAGCAGATTTTTTGGCTTCTCAACTAAAATTATCATAAATAAATAATATTTTGATTTCAGGATTTTATATTGTTTCGATTTTAGAATTTCAATTTTCAATATTGACAATTTTCGTGAAATTGCCTTTTTTCATTTCAAAAATATATACTATTTTATAAAATCTAAGACACACTTCATTTTATACGTACATAAATGAATAGTTGTGGATTATGTAATATAGAATTTCTTTCTTTTCAAATTTTTAGAAATTTTTGTAAAAATGGATTCATAATTTTGCTGATTCTTGATTTTTGTTCTATTATAATAATAATAAATAAAATAAATCCTATTTATATTGAATATGTTGGCCATTCATACAAGGGTAACAAAAAACGAAGACAGCATCTCACTTCACATTTCACAATATTCTCAATTCAATAAAATAAATTCTTAATAAATACATTATATTCAAATATATATATATAGAAAAAATCAAAGGGTTAGCATTTCAATTCAAATTTTTATATGTTAACTTCTATGATTCCCTATTCTTAATAAATACATTATATTCAAATATATATATATAGAAAAAATCAAAGGGTTAGCATTTCAATTCAAATTTTTATATGTTAACTTCTATGATTCCCTATTAATATATGTTAAGATTGCGCAAACTTTTATAGATTTTATTTAACAAGCACCTTAAAATTAAACTATCAAAGAAGGCCGTCCACCGGAAGAAGAGATAGAAAGAAAAGAAAAAAAGGTATATATATATATATATGTTGTAAAACGTCAAAGATGACGTGTCACAACGTTACCAGATCAACATGCATATTGTAATTGATAAACAGCTTTTATTCAACACTCCCTCTCAATATGCAGGTTGTCTTAAGTGCAGAAACCAAGTCCTGTTAGACATCTCTCATGAGTTGCTCTCGGCAGTGATTTAGTCATTATATCGGCAATCATTTGTTGTGTTGGTACATGTTTCAATACAAACATCTTAGCGGCAACCGACTCTCGAACAAAATGATGTCTCATATCTATATGTTTCGTGCGAGCATGAAATACAGAATCACTCGCCAAACACTGTGCTCCTCGATTATCCACAAAAATTGTAATTCTAGCGAGATCACTTAAGTGAAGCTCATTTAAGAAACTTCGCAAATAAATTGCCTCTTTTGCTGCTTCAGCTAAACTGACGTACTTGGCTTCGGTAGAAGAAAGTGCTACGGTACGTTGCTTCTGCGATTTCCAGGTTATAGCAGCGCCACTGAGAATAAACACGTAGCCTATATAAGAGCGACGGTCCACAACGCATCCACCCCAATCAGCATCGGTGTAAGCAAGCAGTGGATTATTCGTCCTTTTATATTCTAAGCCTTTATTTGCCGAACCAGCCAAATACCGCAAAACTCTTTTAGCAGCCTGCCAATGGCAATCAAGAGGGTTATTCAAAAACTGCGCCAATCTTGATATGATATTCGCAATATCAGGCCTCGTTGCCACATACATCAAAGCACCAATTAGCTCTCGGTAGGGACATCCTTCGCATGGTTTGCTTAATGCATTATCAAATTGAGTGTTTATGTCTGCAGGCGTGGCCACGGCATTGCAATCAGACATGCCATAACTTCTGAGCAATTCTTTTATATATCCTGATTGCTTCAATTTTATAACGGCGTCATTTGGATTATTTCCAAACCAAGGCAGAAATTTGCCAAACCGAGATCCTTGATTGCAAAGTCCTTCAAAAGTTGATCTTTAAATTTTCTTACAGGTTTTCTATTTTGTGATGCAATAAGAATATCGTCGACGTACACCAACAGTAATGTGAGTTCGTTATTTACGTGACAATAAAATAAGCATGGTTCATTCATAATTGGCTTAAACCCAATACTTACAAGTTTGGCTTTCAACTTCTTATACCATTGACGACCTGCTTGTTTGAACCCGTACAGAGCCTTTTTAAGTGCACAAACATTACCACCATCACGAAAATAGTTTAACATTTTATTCGCTCGTATACCAATATCAGTGTTTCTACCTTGTCTTAAAACAATACGCTCCAGCATCTCACTCAGCATGTCTGGTACTTTCATAAATATCTTTTCTTCTAATATACCATTTAAATAAGCAGTCAACGTCAAATTGCCAGATCGCGAGTCCAAACTGTACGGATAAAGCAAGCATAATTTACTCTAACTCTCAATACTTGGATTCGTACCACTGGATTGTGTGGTAATCAAACAGTCGGTGGTTAAATTAAAATAATTAAATTTATTTAATTATTGCAAATTACACATTTAATATTAGGCTTAAAGTTTACTTATTTTACAATTTGCACTTGATTTAACAATTCATTAATCACTTTTTAGTTCTTAATACTGTAAATGCTACAAGTGAAATGCCCGATGTACACACTGTTACGATTGCTATTCATCTGCGTCTCTACTTTAATTGTGTGGTGGCTTAGTATACCTTTTGAATGGTTGACGTAGAACATTCTAGAACATTCTCGAATTTTACCTACACTTCGAAAGAGGTTCTTGAGTAAGCTTTTTCTCCGAATAGATTGTGTCTTGACTTATATACACCACTCTCGTAGTAACTGAATAGGTTAAAAATAAGCACTTAACTTCAATTTCAAATGTTCAAAGCATTTGTACATTTATTATTGCGAAATTTTGATATAAAAAATAGTAAAATATTAAAAATTTAATTTGGTGAGCAACGACGGGATAAAATCTATATTATAAAGCTAAAAACATCAAATATTATTATGTTGACATAATTGTTAATTGTCAGTTGATAGAATTGGATCTAATTTAGTGATTGGACCCGTCCAAAGCCTTTGATAACATACTGCCTTAGCAAAAATATCTCCAAGCGCCCTGTTAGAAATAAAATCCGCTATCTAATAGTATCAGTTGATAAAAAGGAATTTAACTGAGAATATATGGTTGGTTGGTTCATGTGGCTGATCCGCGGCATCCTTGCATGAATCACTATTAACGCCTTAGCGCCGTTTGGTAACCACTACCCCTCCTAACCGCTGGAAAAAGATGGGTTGTTATCTAGATCCACTTTGTGGAATTTAGGTATTTTAGAAGATCCTTCGGTTTTACAGCCGAGAGGTCGGATTGTCCTGCTAGAAAATAGTTTCCCAGGGCTCTATTTCTTGCGACCGCCAGAGCTGTGCATTTGCAAAGAAAGTGTGTTATTGTTTCCTTTTCGTTCGAGACTTTACAACTTCTGCAATAGGTATTGAACGGACTATGCATTTTCTCCCCATGCGTACCTACTAGCCAGTGACTTGTAAAAACCGCCATTAGTCGGCTGGTGTCTCTACGCTCTCTGTTTATAAGATCCCTTGACCTAGCTATATTGTACGCTGGCCAGGTCACCCGGGTTGTATTGCACGTTGTAAGTGCCTTCCATCTTCTACTCGCCAAGGAGAGACAGTGCAGGTAGATGACCCTTCTGATGACACCCAGAGAAACAGATACTAGTTGCGCGTAGGTTAAGTCGAGAGAGGCCCCCCTGCAAATATATAAAAAATAGGTTAATTAATTCAATAAATATGTTATTAATTGTATATTATTAGTGAATATACTACTAATTACTATGAGTAATAAATTGTTTTTTGGTCTACGAATTCAATAATTTGTAGGTGATGTTTCAGGAGAAAATGAAATTTAAACAGCGTCATAAACAAAATTTTATACCGAAGTAGTTTCTTTCAAATAAGTTTTTCATCTAGTTCTTAAGAGCTACTCTTAACAGCCTTATCATATCGCAAATTCACACAAGCAAATTAATTTTCAGTCTGAAAGCTTCGTTTGGAAACCTTGAAATCAGACAAGTTTCAAACTAACGATAAATCTCTGATATAACCATTTTTGGTACGAAGAAGTTGATATGGTCCTTTGCACTGGATCAGCTGGATAATATTTTACCAGTACATAGCCTGCTTCTTCTGGCGATTGAACATTTTCTATTCCATCAAAAGTCAGATCAGTTTGCACACCCAAAAAGGCTGATGAATGTCTATTTAGTTCACTGATCAGCAATTCAAGGAAAACAGTATAACAATCATATTGTAGTTTCTGCTTCCAATTAAAAGTATTGGCTGCATCGTACTTTTTTCTGCTTTCCTGGCCCCTTCGATTTCTCTTCATCTTCAAAACTATATTCATCATCTTCAAAACTATCATCTCTTCTTTTTTTTTTGAAATAACGGGTCCGCCATCTAACGTTTTTTTTGTCAACTAGTGCTTATTTCGTGAATGATAAAACTTAGCTCATGTCTGATTTGACAGATAATTAGTTTTATCCTTCCGCTGAAAGAATATAGTTGTGTATACGCTTGAACAACGCTGGGAAATATTGCGACATTACTTTGAAAATCATGGTAATGTTGCAGAATGTGTGCGAAAATTGCGTACGGATTTTGGAAGAAGAGAAGCACCGTCAGCTCCGTATGTTCGTTATCTTGTGAAAAAAGTGAAAGAAACTGGCATCCTTATCGATAAATCAAAGCGTGAAAAGCCAAAAACAGTGCGTACACCCGAGAATATTGCTGCTGTGGCAAATGAGCAAGGAGTGGCCGTTACAGTCAATGGCGATCGTTATCGGGCCATGTTGAACGAATTTTTGTTCACAAAAATTGAAGAGGAGGATATTGGCAACATTTGGTTTCAACAGGACGGCGCTACGTGCCACACAGCCGAAGCTACACTCGATGTTTTGCGCCCTGTTTCAAAAAAAAAAGTTATTTGGCGGACCCAATAGATCTGCAATAACAAATATAAATCAGCATGTATTTTCAAGTCAACAGTAGTAGGCTGGATACTTTAATTATGTAGTCACAAACAAACAAATATTTGTTTAAGGCAAATGCTTCGAGACAATTCGCTTCCGCTTTTCGCATCATATCGTATCGTTAACTATTTCTCGTAACCAGGTCTTAAAAACATCGTTACCTTCAAATAAAGCCAAACTTGCATTATGTCTTTCCCACTTGCTCATTCAAACTTTTCAAGACGATACATTTTGTGCTGGTATAATCGTTCAATATCCACAATGCAGGATCAATGACAATATCTGTCGTTTAAAATCTTGCTAAGATGCCGATGTTAGGTTAGGCCGGCCGTGAAGGTCACACATAGACCTACAAGTTCCTTTGCGGTGCCAGATGGATATCAATTTAAGAGCTATAGTATGAATCATTGAACAACTATAGTATGTATCATTGAACGCTTTCAGGAAATCTTAAGAGAGAAACTATCCCTAGTTGTGCCACCTCTTCAAACCAGGGGGCTCCCAGATATGATAAGAGCGTTTTACATATTGCGGGGCATAGGTATAGTAGATGCTCCAGAGTTTCTCTTCTGCCTTGCTCCCCACATTTCCTGCATTCATTATTGTTTGTGAGTCCCATACTTTTAGCGTAGATGTCGATGTCACTATAGTTTCAATTTTTCTACAATTCTCAATGGAATTTGAAGTGATGAGTATATTGGTTTATACGGCATAGCTAGAAATTTATTGATGTGTAGTTTCTTCATAAACTTCTTCGACCCTATCCAAGTGTGCTGAAGTTTTGTTTTTGATTCGTGAAAAAGGAGGTGATTTCAGTATTTTTAGACAAGCTTTCAATTTCCTTTGTTTTACCCCTCTTTACTCGTGACCATTAACCAACACAAACATTTTTTGGTAATTTTAACAAAATTTTTACCATAAAATTACATTCAATAATATTGAGATTTAATTACTAATTTACTGGGTAATAATCACATAGCCTCGTTCCTCGCTGCCTCTAACGACTTCTGCAGGAGTTGCATGGACAAGGAGGATGAAGAGTCCAGTGTACACCTGTTCTGCACGTGCCCGGCATTGTCCAGAAGGAGGCGCACTTTTCTAGGCGACTACTTTCTGGACTCTTTGGGAGATATATCAAATACAAAGATTAGCTCCTTCAACTGCTTCATTAAAAGCTCCAAATGGGGATGGGATCTGATGTATCATGCGGTATCACAAGGGGTCAATGATCGCCTCCCTGGTCAATTCGTGATGCCTGAAATAAAATTTTCGTTGTAAAGCTAAAATGGGTGAGACTAGATAAGAAACCCTGAGCCATACAATAATTGAATACCAAGCTTATTGCTGACAGTATTCGTCACAATTAGTATTATCGACAACCAACGCAGAGTCAAACAAAATATAATGAGATGAATGAGATCAAGTAACGAAAACTGCTTACCCTCGTTATCAACTGCTTAACAACAGAGTTACCAACACCTTAAAAGTATTAGTAGTAGAAGTTACATTTTATGGTCTTATCTTTCAGTATCGGCTGACGATTGTCTGTGCTGTTGACGGTTGTTGGATGACATCGTTTGGAAATTGATGAAGGTTGGATTTAGAAGCATAGGTTGGAATTATCATTAAAAACATGGGTAAAATCGTGGCAGCTGACGCATGATCTACCTGTTGTTGCGCTCTTGATTTACTGCTTTTATGCATTGCACTTAAGCAATTCCAACAAGCTTTTTTGTCGAAAATGATTATCTACTGAACAGCAACTATGCTTTTGTGATTGCCTAAACAATGTTTGTACCGGAGGAGATTTCATTATTTTGTTTTAAATATTATCACTTCCAATGATTTTCAGAGATCTTCTAGAAAATTTTCTGAATCTTTCAAATCAGGCTCCCACAGTCAAATACAGTAAATAGAGAATATGCGACAATCACCCCTGCAGTACTAAAACGTGTTGCAGATCAAGAGGAATATCATGTTGCAAGAAATCAAACATTTTTGGAAAATGTTTAGAAACATTGTTCTTGTGGACCGAAAGTGTGGTAGACAAATTAAAGGAACTTGAGTATTTTCTTTTTAGTCTCTTCGTGTATTTCGATTTTGAAGAATTCAATAATGAAAAAGTATAAAATACATTTTCTATTATAAAAAATACAATTCCCTTTATGATATGACCACCCTCATACTAGCGAATTACTAGGAGCGCATATTTTTAAGGCATACACAAAATCACAGACCTTCTGATTGGCTGCGGTAATTAAGTGTATCAGTTTCTTTCTTTCCACGCACCAATATACGAAAACGGTGGAATTTCACGCTTTAGTGTGTGTATGGGGATGTTGAAGATATTACAATTTAAACAGTTATTCTTCATGACTATGAATGTAGGTCAACAGAAATCGTATGTTTTGCAGTCATAGGTTTTTTAATTTTTGCTACGAAGAATAATTTTGTGCTCATATGCACACACTTATAAGAAAAATTTTATAAAGGCAATTATCAGTTTCTATATTACAGTTTTTTTAAATATAAGATAAGCCATATCAATTAGTCCAACTATTGTATGCTGATTCTGTTGTTTATTATAAATTATACATTTACTTAATTCTATTAAAACTATCTTATATTTAGCCATCAATTATACACATTCCTTTAAATTTGGCGAGAAACATAAAAATCATATTTATTTATAAGAAAGAAAATAATATCCTCAGTTTACGTTTAAAATTTTAGGGACGAAAAATATTCATTTACATTTTGAAGAAAACATTTAAAAAAAATTTATTTTTAAATTAACAATAATTTCTGGGAGTCGAACTCGGATCTCCACGTACTAAGATTAACCTGCTTACAACCACGACCAAAGAAGCCGACAATCATTCAACTGATTTATTAGCAGATTACCAAAGTAAACTGTTTGTTGGTCAAAAGCAGATTTTTTGGCTTCTCAACTAAAATTATCATAAATAAATAATATTTTGATTTCAGGATTTTATATTGTTTCGATTTTAGAATTTCAATTTTCAATATTGACAATTTTCGTGAAATTGCCTTTTTTCATTTCAAAAATATATACTATTTTATAAAATCTAATACACTCTTCATTTTATACGTACATAAATGAATAGTTGTGGATTATGTAATATAGAATTTCTTTCTTTTCAAATTTTTAGAAATTTTTGTAAAAATGGATTCATAATTTTGCTGATTCTTGATTTTTGTTCTATTATAATAATAATAAATAAAATAAATCCTATTTATATTGAATATGTTGGCCATTCATACAAGGGTAACAAAAAACGAAGACAGCATCTCACTTCACATTTCACAATATTCTCAATTCAATAAAATAAATTCTTAATAAATACATTATATTCAAATATATATATATAGAAAAAATCAAAGGGTTAGCATTTCAATTCAAATTTTTATATGTTAACTTCTATGATTCCCTATTAATATATGTTAAGATTGCGCAAACTTTTATAGATTTTATTTAACAAGCACCTTAAAATTAAACTATCAAAGAAGGCCGTCCACCGGAAGAAGAGATAGAAAGAAAAGAAAAAAAGGTATATATATATATATATGTTGTAAAACGTCAAAGATGACGTGTCACAACGTTACCAGATCAACATGCATATTGTAATTGATAAACAGCTTTTATTCAACACTCCCTCTCAATATGCAGGTTGTCTTAAGTGCAGAAACCAAGTCCTGTTAGACATCTCTCATGAGTTGCTCTCGGCAGTGATTTAGTCATTATATCGGCAATCATTTGTTGTGTTGGTACATGTTTCAATACAAACATCTTAGCGGCAACCGACTCTCGAACAAAATGATGTCTCATATCTATATGTTTCGTGCGAGCATGAAATACAGAATCACTCGCCAAACACTGTGCTCCTCGATTATCCACAAAAATTGTAATTCTAGCGAGATCACTTAAGTGAAGCTCATTTAAGAAACTTCGCAAATAAATTGCCTCTTTTGCTGCTTCAGCTAAACTGACGTACTCGGCTTCGGTAGAAGAAAGTGCTACGGTACGTTGCTTCTGCGATTTCCAGGTTATAGCAGCGCCACTGAGAATAAACACGTAGCCTATATAAGAGCGACGGTCCACAACGCATCCACCCCAATCAGCATCGGTGTAAGCAAGCAGTGGATTATTCGTCCTTTTATATTCTAAGCCTTTATTTGCCGAACCAGCCAAATACCGCAAAACTCTTTTAGCAGCCTGCCAATGGTAATCAAGAGGGTTATTCAAAAACTGCGCCAATCTTGATATGATATTCGCAATATCAGGCCTCGTTGCCACTGATAGATACATCAAAGCACCAATTAGCTCTCGGTAGGGACATCCTTCGCATGGTTTGCTTAATGCATTATCAAATTGAGTGTTTATGTCTGCAGGCGTGGCCACGGCATTGCAATCAGACATGCCATAACTTCTGAGCAATTCTTTTATATATCCTGATTGCTTCAATTTTATAACGGCGTCATTTGGATTATTTCCAAACCAAGGCAGAAATTTGCCAAACCGAGATCCTTGATTGCAAAGTCCTTCAAAAGTTGATCTTTAAATATTCTTACAGCTTTTCTATTTTGTGATGCAATAAGAATATCGTCGACGTACACCAACAGTAATGTGAGTTCGTTATTTACGTGACAATAAAATAAGCATGGTTCATTCATAATTGGCTTAAACCCAATACTTACAAGTTTGGCTTTCAACTTCTTATACCATTGACGACCTGCTTGTTTGAGCCCGTACAGAGCCTTTTTAAGTGCACAAACATTACCACCATCACGAAAATAGTTTAACATTTTATTCGCTCGTATACCAATATCAGTGTTTCTACCTTGTCTTAAAACAATACGCTCCAGCATCTCACTCAGCATGTCTGGTACTTTCATAAATATCTTTTCTTCTAATATACCATTTAAATAAGCAGTCAACGTCAAATTGCCAGATCGCGAGTCCAAACTGTACGGATAAAGCAAGCATTAGTCGCAAAGTTTCCAGTCTGGCCACTGGTGCGAATGTTTGGTGATAATCTACACCATGTTTTTGGCTATAGCCTTTTGCTACTAGTCGTGCCTTTCGTCGTTCAATATTGCCATCTAATCCACATTTGTTTGTAAGTACGAAACGACAGCCAACAACATTTCGTGCAATAGGCGATTTTACAAGCTCCCATGTATCATTTTCAATAAGACTCACCACTTCTGACTCGATGGCATCCATCCATTCTTCGCACGCAGGCCCGTTCATTGCACTTCGTATACTAATTTCGGCTACGCCAGCAAAAACATCGTCCTCCAACTCATCTGATTCAACTTTAGGCTCCTCTGGAGGTTTTTCTTCTGAAGTCAACGTGCGAGCGCGAAAAAGTTTTCTAGGTCGTCCTCTACGCCCTGTGCGCAACATCTTTGGCCGACCAGGAGCTCTACCTTCATCTTCTTGGCTGTTCACTGCTACCACTGGAGTTCTGTTGTCAGCAATGATGTTGTTTCTCGGTGGACGAGGTGAGAATTCAACGAGACTTCTATCGCTTGATGTAGTGGGACTACATGGTAGCAGGGATTCAGAGAGTTTGTTTGAAATGCTTTGCTGAGCACAAATCTCATCGACGAATTTAACATCACGCGCACATATTATTTTATGTGAGCTTAGCATCCATATGCGATATCCCTTTTTGTCGTGTGGATACCCCACAAATATTCCCTCGATTGCTCTCGGTGCAAACTTATTTTTGCCGGGATCCTTATCGAGAACCATTACTTTGGATCCAAATGACTTCAAGTAGTCGAGTTTGCCCTTTTCTTTAATAAAAATTTCGTAAGGTATTTTCCATTTTAAACTGCTTGTTGGACATCTATTGCGTATATAACATGCCGTCGACATATATAGCGTACGATTATGACGCTCTGCGACTCCGTTTTGTTCTGGAGTCCGAGGAATAGACAGTCTCCGCAAAATGCCATGATCTGAAAGATATTTATTAAAATCGTTATTAGAATACTCACGCACATTGTCTGACTGCAAGCATTTTATTCTTTGCCCAGTTTGATTTTCCACAAATCGCTGATACATTTTAAAAGCTTCGAAAACACCGCTTTTCTCTCGTAAGAAATAAACCTCACACCATCTAGAGCTGTCGTCTATGAACGTAACAAAATACCTGGCTCGTTCTGTAGATTCCGTACGAAAAGGACCAACCACATCTGAGTGTATTATCTTCAACATCTCACCGCATGGATTGTGGGAATTGGTAAACGGCAATGCGGTCATCTTACCCTTTAAGCACACCTCACATATCGCGATTAATTTAAGGTCATCAATATCAACTTTAGGCAAAGTACCGATCTTAATTAATCTAATCATATCCTTCGCGTTTAAGTGACCCAATCGACAATGCCACTTCAACAGTTCGGAGCACTTCGATTGGATAGCAGCGCATTCGCTACTCTCGCGTAGATAAAACAAATCGCCTCTACGATCGGCTATAAGCGATTTTCTGCCATTCACATCGCAAACATACGCACTATCTTTCGAAAATGTAACATTATGACCTTTGTCCGTAATTTTTGCTACCGATATGAGATTAGTTCGAAGATCAGGTACAAAAAGCGTATTTTTAAATTGAATGCAGCGATTACCACTATCGCCAGCCACTGTCAGCTCCACCACGCAAGTGCCTTGAACCTCAGCACAGGCTTGGCTTGCCAGATTTAACTTAACTTTTGGAGATTTGGATATTGAATTAAAAATACTTTCATCTCCACATAAATGCGCTGTGCAACCACTATCGAGAATCCAAGCACGATTAGTGTTTGTTGAAACAGTCATTCCAGTAGTTACAGAATGGCATACGGCGTATGTTTCGTCAACATGATGAGAATGCTTGTAACCTTTTGCATTATTGTTTTACTTTGCAGAAAAAGCATTCGCCTTGTGTCCAATCGTACCGCACTTGAAACATCTAATGTCTTTCGTAGCCATTTTCCCATGTTCCAAATTAGACTTACGATCACGTGTGCGACCACCAGCAACCATTGCTATCACACTTCCAGAAGCTTGCAATCGTGCCTCGCTCTCTTCTATAATTTTGACTTTCAAAACCTCGGTAGTTCATCACGAGATTCGATTGCGCAACGAAAGTTTTCAAAACTTGATGGAAGGCTATACAGCAACATAATGGTTAGTAAATCGCCATTTACCTCAATGCTCATGCTTTCTAACTTATCAACTACATCCATGAAACGTGCGATGTGGTCTTTTACATCGCCACTTTCATCCAGCTTCTGCAGCATAAGTTGCTTCAACAATGTCGCTTTACGCGCAGGCCCCTTTGAAGCATAAATACTCTCAAGCTTAAGCCAAACTTCACGTGAAGCCTCACATCCACGTATTTGTTTTAGCTCCGAAGGCTGTATTGATAAGATTAGATCCGCTTTGGCTTTCTTATCCTGTTTTACCCAAGCGCTTCTTGTGACATCCTCTACTGGCATTACAAAGCCGCCGCTGACGAACTCCCAAAGATCATTTTTGATTAGCAGCGCCTCGACCTGCAGACTCCATGTATCGTAATTATCTTTCGATAATAATTCGATTCGCGAGGAACTAGATACGGAGTTTGCTGCCATTTTCTTTGAAAAATTGTCACTCGTGCTGAAATTTTTCCGATCAAATTTTGCGTCAAAAACTTCACTGATCTCTTCAATATCGCTCATTACAAATTTAAAAACTATTCAATTATTAAATTTGGCGCATCTGGGCCCATAACCTGTTAAGATTGCGCAAACTTTTATAGATTTTATTTAACAAGCACCTTAAAATTAAACTATCAAAGAAGGCCGTCCACCGGAAGAAGAGATAGAAAGAAAAGAAAAAAAGGTATATATATATATATGTTGTAAAACGTCAAAGATGACGTGTCACAACGTTACCAGATCAACATGCATATTGTAATTGATAAACAGCTTTTATTCAACAATATACGAGAATATAAATGAAAATACAGAAGCGTATACAATTGTACGAAAGTAATAACAAAATAATTAAGAAAATAATAATCAAAGTAACAAGGCAAATAAAATCCACATTGAAAGGATTCCAACGTTATAAACATCTACAACATTTTGACTGCAACATTTGTTATTCCTCGAGAATGAAGCACCATTTTAAGATTTTGTACTAAACCAGGAAATGTCGCATATTTATAATATACGGTATTTGTCTGTGCCTTGCCGGCAGAATCAAATAGCCGAAAACGAAAAGGAGTCATACCCACTAGCTAGAAACGTACTCAAACACGAAATTTACGTCGACGACGTGCTATTTGGCAGTGACTCCATCGGAAATGCCACAGCTATTCGCGAGCAATTTACTGCAGCTCTCCTCTCTGCTGGAATGAACTTACGCAAATGGAGCAGCAACTCAATTGCTTTGCTGAATGGCATTAATCAGGAGCATATGTCAAGCACCAACTGCTTGAATTTCAACAACACCGAAACGGTCAAAACACTAGGGATGTGCTGGCAGCCCAATCAGGACATTTTCATCTTCAAGCTGAACTTTGAAATTGACTTTTCTGCAACGAAGCGGGCTGTTTGATCCACAAGGGCTTATTGCACCTATCATCGTAACTGCGAAAATTCTGCTTAAGTCAGTTTGAATGTACCAAGTTCAACGCATCCATCAAGAAAGCACGGCCCTGGGCTGGGATGAGCAACTTCCAGTAGATATAAATCACCAATGGGAACAGTTTCTAACCACCTTATCCACCTTGCACTGCATTCAGATTCCTAGATGTCTGCAGTATGAGCCATCTCAGATCAAGTCGCTGCAACTTCACGCCTAGTGTAGAATGCTCTGATATACTGGTTTACACTACCTTGCTTATAGCCAAAAGTCGAGTAACGCCAATAAAGCCGCTTACTATACCTCGTATCGAGCTCAGCGGCGCTGTGTTAGCAACGGAATTGGCAACATGGACCAAGAAGTCTTTGGCAACTAAGCAATTAGATCTGCCTATTTTCTATTGGACCGACGCTACAATTGTTTTGTATTGGATACACGGTGATCCGAACCAATGGCAAACTTGGGTATCGAATCGAGTCAACAAAATCCTCCAAGCCTCGTCACCTCATCAGTGGAGCCACGTCGACGCGCTTCAAAATCCTGCAGACTGTGCAACACGAGGATTAAATCCTACAGCTTTATCAACGTTCACGCTATGGTGGAGTGGTCCAGCTTGGCTGAAACAGGCTGACGTGACTTGGGAAATTTCACCATTCAGCGGTCGATGTCCAGGAGGGAATGGTTGATGTCAAACGCAAACAACTCCAAGTGCATTTTTCCATCGCTGAAGCTTAATTAATTAATTAAGTAATTCTTCTATACTCATCTCTTCACAAGACCATACGGATGTGCGCCTATACTTTTCGCTTTGCTTTCATTTCTAGAACGCAAGCTGCTACACGTTGGAAGGGACCTTTATCCGTCGCAGAGCTCAACGAAAGTTTAACTAAGATCGTAAAGCTCGTACAACATGAAGCATTTTAGAAAGAGATAAAACGCGTACGCGAAAAGAGCTCGCTGCCAAGCAACAGCAATCTTGCGAGCTTAGCACAATTTCTGGATGAGCAAAATGTGCTTCGTTTACGTGGGCGGATCCAACGCGCTATATTGCCAAGAGGCATCCAATTATATTACCTAGTAGTCATCACTTCACCAGCTTGTTTATCAATAGTTCGCTTGTAACAACTTTACACGGAGGCACGGAATTAACTATTTCGCATACACGACAGCAATTTTGGATCATAAACGCCAGGCAAGTGGTTAAAAAGCAATTGCGCAAATGTGTTACCTGTTTCCGCAACAAGCCAACCATAGCCACCCAGCTAATGGGTGACTTGCCATTTCATCGCGTCAATCCACCACAACGCCCATTTTTGGCCACCGGCAACACTACATACAAGAGCTATGTATATCGCAATTTGTATTTGTTTAGCAACGAAAGCGGTTCACTTGGAGGCAGTTACTGGAATGTCTTCCGAAGCTTTTCTGCTACCGCTACAAAGATTCATCGCCCGGCAAGGGCTGTGCAAGGATATTTCCTGCGACTGTGGAACCAATTTCATTGGTGCCGATAAGGTTTTGCATGCAAGCAAACGTAAACTAGTCGAAGACATCAAGCAATATGTCGTACCGCATATCGCTAGCCACGGCATCCAATGGCATTTCAACCCCCCTCACTCCACCAATTTTGGGGGTCTGTGGGTGGCCAATGTGAAGTCTGTCAAGTACCACTTAAAACGAGTCCTGAATAGTACTCGCCTTACATTCGAGATACTCTACGCATTGAACTCGCGGCCATTGTGTCCATTGACCTCGGAGCCGGATGATTTGATGGTGCTTACCCCCGGGCATTTCCTGATCGGGAGTTCACTTCTTTCACCGCTTGTTGATTCAGCAGCTTCGAACTTTTCACTTAGCCGATTGCTACAACACTTTTGGCAGAAATGGACTTCGGATTGGTTAACTCAGCTTCAACAGCGTCCAAATCTACAGCTGAATGACTTGGTTATAGTCAAAGACGATCGTCTACCGCCAAATGAATGGGTCATGGCTCGCGTTGTCGAACTCCATCCTAGATCAGACAACCTGGTACGCGTAGTCACCGTACGCACTCAAACCGGGACTTACAAGTGCTCGATATCTAAGCTGTGTCCACTACCGATATCTACTTATACTCAAATTTAATCGTTCCTTTCTGTAGCAACCAAATAGCACTTTGCACACACTCCCTTCTAGGCCAGCGTTACACCATGCCGAATGGAAATCTATGCTGGTCCCAGCATGGGGGCGGCATGTTCGAACTCGATCAAAGAAGAGAGAGAGCATAATGACAGCACAGCGCAGCAAACAAGAAAGAGCCGAGCTTAGTTGTCTGCTAGTCGTTGTTCTCTCCACACCTATTAGTGCTATATTCATAACCTGTATATTTCATTTGTGTAATAATTAAATTAAATAAATCTTTTCATTTTACAAAAACAAACCTTCGCAAATATCTAATAATACATTCGAATAAAAACCCCGATACTATGCAAACCTGCACAACATCATTAATGTATTTGATAGACACTAACAAATTTATAAAATAATTACAATACAAAATCGACTTCGCTCGCCATTTTCAATATATGAACATATTTTTCTGTCAACATTGCACATTTTGGCAGCTGTGTTGCTTCTCACCACACGAGTTGAAATCGAAAAGCTTTTTCGATGTTACCTATCCACGAGAATAAAGTATTTCAAAAAAGGTATTCAAGATAAGGTTGTCAACTGATACCAGGGCGCGAGAATAGAGCTGTAAGTGTCCCTTCTCTGTGTTCTCTAGTTTCACTAGAGTTCCTCGGCTCACACTATGGGGGAAAGCGTAAGACACTCATTTAGTTAACACTTGTTTTGTTGTTTTTTTTTTGTATTATATTCGGTTTCACAATCACTTCGGGTGCACATAAAAGTGTCTACATTAAACGTCCTATTCTACTATAGCACTTTTTCGAATTTATGTTAATAAAAGTAAAAAATACGTTCGAGTGAAAACACGTCCGCGACTGTATGAATGTAACCATAGAGTAAAGAAATAAGAGTCACAATCTAAAATGCTACTCATTGGAGCTATTTGCAGAGCCACCATACAAAAAGTTTGTTGTTCGAGAATGTGACTCTTATTTTTCTTTACTCTATGATGTAATGCATTTGTTTGTATTGCGCTTCGCATCACTAGTTGCATATGAACGAAGAACTATGCCACGCGGCTTAAACAGCAATTTTTCAAGCGCAACCAAATTTATTAACTAAATGAATTGATAAAAATAAATAGTGATTTGGACACTCTTAAAACTTATAAAATAGCGCGTTTTATTTGAATTCAAGAAGCCTCATTATCGAAACCATAGAAAATGCATCATTCACAATTGGTGGTGGGTTAATTAAAATTAACATTTCTATTTAAAATAGGAATAGCTTGGAATAACTTGGAGACAAAAGGCTCACTCATTTACAAAATCTTTTGCTATTGTTCTTACACCACACCCCTGGACGGAAACCGCTAGTTATCAGTAAGTTAGGTGATGTAAATTTGGCACAGCCAAAGCTGGAGGCTCTAGTTATTTAGTTAGAAGTTGTCATTTGTTGGATGTGATGACATTATTTCAGCACTTCCACCTCAGATCTTTCCAACTGCTATTGATATCAGCTCTTTTGCACTAATATTAGGCGTATTCGATTCGTATCTTGTATCGAGCTCGTATCGAGTTGTCCGAATAAAAAGGCTGGTAATAGGGTGGCGAATCGAATACGCCTATTGTTAGCTAAGTCCTTACTTTCTTTCACAATCAGCACTGTTTTGTTTCCTTCTGTTACAGTAAAAGATGGAACTATTTTTGATTTTTGGTGCTGTGCAATTCGATGGTGGTTTTTTATAGATAAAGAAATAAATTAAATAAATATATATTATTATTTATTAATTTTATACACCCATTTTTTCTTTTTTTTTTACTAATTTACAATATAAATTTTAAAAATATTCCCATAATTAGTTACCTACGTAAATGAAAATATTCAAATGCAATTAACTTACATATAGTAGTACTAATATTTACAAAGTAATTTTTTTTAAAATACATATTGTAAAGTGCATTAATTTGAAAGTTAGTTTAAAATTTTTTGGAATTTTTACAAATTTTTGTTTGAAATGAAATGAATTCTGTTCCTGAATACATTCACTATTGTACACGCCAGTACACACTACAACCGGCCCGCTGCACAGTGGCCGAAAAGGCTCATTTAGCGGCGTTTAATTAATAGCGCTTAGGGAAAAATTATTTTTGTTTGTGTAATATTTTTTTTTAGTTGAAAATAGATTAAGCTACAATGCTAAACAAAAAAAAATGTTTTTAAAAATATATTTATATTTTTTTTTTTTTTGTGAAAGTTGCAACTTTTTTTCATATTTTAGACTTTTTTTATTTTATTCAGGAAAATATCGTAAAGTTAAAATATTTAATGTTTCACATTCCTTTGGGCTGAAAATATATTAAACTTTAATATCAAAAACAGTTTTTTTTAAACACATTTATTTATTTATTATGTTTTTAATTTTTTTTCTGTTGAAATAACTATTTTTGGCCATATGCAGTCTTCATATATTTTTGTTGTGTTCATAACAAAAATTTAATTATAATCCAAAAAAAAAAAATTACTGTAGTATTAACAATAGTAATAAAAATTTTTTATTCCGTTTCGGAACTACTAGATAAATCTAAGGTGCAAATGAAAAAAAACTATTCAGAGTCGGAGCTTTCAGAATTAAGGCCGCCAGGTATATCATTCATATTTAAAAGAAGCTGCTTGACCTCATCATCTATTTGGATGTGTTTTTTCGAGTATTTCGAGGTGCTTTTAGATTTATATGTAATAAAAGGATCCGACGAAACCAATAGAGCGTGCAGTAAGTCTTCCATTGCGTGCAATCTCGTGTCTTTTCGCGTGTGGTTCAGCCTATAAGTGCGAAAATCTTTATTTCTTGCCTCAAGTGCCTCTTCTGACATCATTCTTATTGGTAGCGAAACTTTT
The DNA here is from genome assembly GCA_920105625.2 of Clusia tigrina. NCBI lineage: Eukaryota > Metazoa > Arthropoda > Insecta > Diptera > Clusiidae > Clusia > Clusia tigrina. The sequence continues at coordinate 255,078 of CAKKTE020000529.1, forward strand.
TCAATAATTTCTGCTCCATGTATTAATATTTTATATACAGATTGAGGCATATAAAACCAAGGGTATTCGGAAACAAATATTTTTGCGAGTGTGATGTAGACGATATTTTCTAAGGTCTTTATTTCTGGCCTCGGGAGCTTCTTTTGACATCATACCTATTGGAAGGGAAGCATATTTAATAATATCTGCACCATGTATTAAAATTTTATGGACCGATGAGGGCATATAAAACCAGGGATACAAATCAACAAAAATAGTTGCTGTTTGGTATGCGTACTGCTGAAATCGTCCGTATTGATTTCATATCCAGAAGCCATTGTCATATTGTCATTGATTTCATATCCAGAACCCCAGTACTTGGGGTTGGGTCTACCATTTCATGCTTATTTTTGTGGTGAAATTTTTTACCCTGTTGGATATTTCAATGCATTGATCCTCATTATATTTGCTTTTATCTATGATGTCGAAAACATAGGATTCCACGGCAGCAAATTTTTTAGAAGCGTCATGTTCCGCATACCATACCAAAAATAGCGCTCGCTTAGATACTGACATTGTAACTAAAAAAATTAATTTATAAAAAAGTTGCAAAAACGTGCATCTCATTTTAGACATTTCACATAACAACACTCTACATTAATTTAAAAAAATAAAATTAGATCGATTCCATTCGAATCACAGAAATTTACCTCTACAACAGGTGAATTTATTGGAAAACATTATAATTCTTACTAGCACTTTAAACAACAACAAATCTAAAACACGAAACACAAACACTGGACACAAACACATTTCTTTTCGTTAATACACACCTTTAACTTTAAATAAAAAAATTAAAAAGAATTTTAGAATCACTTTGAGAAATTTAATGAACAATTGCAGCTGCTTGTTAAAAAAAGGCGGAAAGGTTTTTGGCAGCATCTGGTGCAACATATGCTGTGTTTAAAGCTTTACAGCTGTGCGAATATTGAGAGCAAAACAAAATGAAAAATGTCAATGATCTATCTGATGTATCAGTAATCAAATACAAATCTGTTTTTCCGTTAAAATAGATTTTGAAATTTGAATTAATCGGAGCTAGATTGGCCGTTTCTACCACTGTGCGCTGTTGACATTCGCTAATGCCTCGTCTTCGATTGCTATGATTGAAATTCGTTTTCATTCCAATTCCAACAAATAAATAAAAATAACATTCCTACATTCATATACATACACACATATGCGTGCCGTAAACACGCAAGCAAGGATACAAACATTCGCACATAGTAAGAAACACATGAATATATAATGAAAAATAACCCAAATGGAAGTCAGCAAGGGAGATAAAGTTACGGTGCAGGGATACGGATACCCAGTACCGGCGGTTTTAGAGAGCGAGCAAGCGGGCTCCCGGCCCATACAGCGACCGCAATGCAACAGGGGTGGCACACTTGGCACCTGTTACAGATAATGCTACAAGTAGTATTCATAAGAATAAAGCAAGCTATGATGAGGATAGCCCATTCATGCAAGTAAGCGCATCCCTCGATCACCACCACAGACACACGGTGGAGGAATTAGAGCAAGGTTATCACCACTAGCTGTAGAGGTAGAAGAACCTACAGTTAGTTGTGATTCTAAGACCACCGAAACACCGAAGGGCGGCCAGCGGATCACAGTAACATCACTGATAGAGAGAATAGCTGCAAACCAGGCGAATACATCCGGCAAGAGTACTGTGGACTCCTTTGAACTACTAGGAGGTAAAATCATGGAACTAATATCCATGATAAGCACACAGCGACCAACAAATGAGAGAGCTGCGTTCCAATATCGCTCAGCTACATAAAGAAAAGTCGAATCATCACCGAGACGCCGTATCAGCAACAAATATACCATCGAAAATGGTGCAGACATCGCCAGAACCAAAAGGTGCGAAGGAACAACACAGTCAGAGGAGTGAAAGGCCGGAGACAAGGAACTCTGAGAAGAAAGGTAAAGGGTAAAATGCAAAAAAAAAAGAATACCAGCAGACACCGGCGGAAGCAATAAAGAGCAATAGCGAAAGCATCTGCTGTGAAGGCACACCTACCGAAAGGACAGTATGTGGCAAACAGTCTCAGCGACAAAGAGAAAACAGAGAGTACGTTCCGATGCGATGATAATATAAAAAAAGGAGATATCACATATGCTGACATGCTTCTGAGCTTCAGAAACTGGGTGATAATGTACAGAAGATACGGAAAACTGTCAAAGGTGATCTACTCCCAACCTTAAAGAGAAAGACGGAGGGGAAACCAACAAATATGGAGAAGATCTGGGAAAGGCTCTACAGGACAAAGCGTGTGTCAAATCACCATGCCAGATGAAGACAATAGAGTGTCGGGATATGGATGAGATAACAACGTTAGAAGAAATGTTCGAGACAGTCACAAATCATTTCCCAAATGTGACTGCCCTAACAACTAGCTCCATCATTATCATGCGCAAAATGCAGGAAGATATACAAGTAGCGCTAATCACCTTGAATGTAACAGATGCAAACGTACTCTTGGAGACAGGTCATGTACGCATAGGCTGGGTAAGATGTCGACTTCGAGAAAACATTAAACCAACCAGATGTTATAAGTGCCTCGACTTTGGTCACGTAGCCAGACAATGTAAGAGCGAAGTGGACCGGACAGGGGAATGCCTTAGGTGTGGGAAAAAGGGACATGTGGCGAGAGATTGCAAAGCTCCACCAAAATGCTCTCTATGCGATATTAAAAGTGGAAATGACCACGGGACAGACAGTTTTAAATACCCAGCTTATAAGAAAGCAATACGTGTTAAGGTAAGAAAGTATGTTTAAGTGCATACAGATAAACCTCAACCACTGCGAAGGTGCGCAAAGTCTCATCGAACAAACCGCAATAGAAACAGGGGCAGACATCCTCCTGATTAGTGAGTCGTATAGGATACCTGAAGGAAACAACAGATGGGCGGCAGATGCATCAAAAACTGTGCCAATATGGATATGTGGAAACACACCTTTCGAGCGCAAAGCTGCATTACCACATTGGCGAGTACCGACGGGAATACAGGATAGAGTGCGAAAGGGGAGTGGTTTAGTACGTAGGCACAAATAATAATTTATGAGTGAATCGTACATACGCTCAGCACGGGCTGAAAGTATCTTCAGAAGATACTTTTTGGGCAGCCAAAAAAAAAAAAAACACATGCACATATACAAGTTGTAACAAAACGAAAAGACCAGAATGTGTATCTACATGTTTTGCCTTCGCATTGCCGAGCACACTTCGGGTGTTGAGTTAATAATTTCTCCATAGGCAGCCACACAATTTTAACTCATTTCGCTGAGTGAAGAGAACGATGTAATATCTTTGTAGTGTATTGTCTTTGATACTTCCTACAAAAATATCGAAACAAAGAGAGTAAATGCCTGTTGGGTAGAATTGTTTCGAAAAGTGGGTGTGGGTGCACTGAAGTAGGTGTAACCGAAAAATGCGAAACCATTCGTGCAGACCTTTAGTGCATATATCGTAAGAAACAATTACTCTAGTAAATAAGCATTTTTATACCTTTTACCTTTAAATAAGGTAAATTGGGTATACTAACTTTGTGCTTTTGAGAGGGGTTGCAATTTCAAGAATGAGGCGTGCTAGGTAGGAACATATATATACAGACATGATCAGAATCACTTTCTAAGCAATTTTTATTTTGTCCTTCCGTCTGTCCGTCTGTGGCCAGTTTTTTTCTACACCGTTAGAGCTATCTTAAGGAAATTTTGCAAAAGTGTAGCCTGCACAAAGATACAGAAACAGATTGCTATATGGGCGGATTTGGACAAAGACCACGCCTACCTCCCATATAAGAAACTTTTTTCACCTTTTTTAAAAGGTGAAAAAAGTTTATATATATATTATATATATAACTTCGGTCCAATTGACGGAATCGTGACATTATTTGGCAGTTATGTAGATGTGGGTCCTACTAAACACTGTGAAAAGAGTATGCGGTATATATTAATTGCCACGCCCACTATTAACAAATATTAATAACTTAAGATCTGGTAGAGATTTACGGTCGAAATGTTACGGGAAGCAAGATGTGTTATAAAGCTATCTGCAACAAATGGGGCTGATCAGAGAAAAGACACGCCCACTTTTGATATAGGCAACTTTTGGGCCTAAAATTAAAATTAGCCTACTTATGCTCGTATTGATGCAAGCGGAATAAAAGTTGGCAGAAACATACATGGGGTCCACAATAGTGTGTGTGCAGAATATGGAAAACATAATACAGCTGCCACGCCCACAAATTGCCAAAAATCAATACTGTGTTCCTATTAAAGATTTATCAATGAAATTTCACAGTTGCGGTTACTAACATTAAACACCAAACCAAAGATTGGCGTGTTATTTTTACAGCCACGCCCACTATTGACATATTAATATAATTTGCGAGCTATACAATATTTTTGGACGAAATTTTATATTAGTACGTATAGGGACCCTATGAAGCCATATACAAGAGTCGGGGTCGATCAGAGGAAGGATACGCCTCCCTCCCATATAATGAACTTTGGGGACCCCACTTAAAGACAATTTCCCTATCCATGCTTCTAGTGATGATATATGAAAACAAATTGGTATATGTATACACTGGGTCTGTACTAGCATGCGTTTCAAATATGGGCAGATTATTACTAATACCACACCCACAATTAACCCAAAATCAGTACTAGGTTAATATTACAGATTTTTCAACGAAATTTCACAAGAAGGTTGCGGGTAGTAACATTAAACACTACACAAAAAATTGGCGTGTTATTTTTACAGCCACGCCCACTATAGACATATTCTAACTTTCGACCTACACAATATTTTTTGACGAAATATTATATTAGTGGTTATATTGACACTACAAAGCCATACACAATAAATGGGGTCGATATAATCATTTCAAGGTACCCTACCAAAAATTACCGTGAATATGCTCCTAATGATGATTTATGAACAAAACATCCTCATTGTTGAACTTGCACGCAAAAGAAAAGGTAAAGGGTATTTCGAAGTTGGTCTAACCGCGGCATAAAGCTCTAAATTAAAAAATATAAGATCTTATAACTAAAATTCAGAGCACTAATTGCCGGGGCTTTCAAATCAATTTTCTTATAAAATTAGTTTTTTTACATCGCAAATTTCAATAAAGTCTTCAGCTGCCCTCTGTGGCTAAGCTTGCTAGACTCGCACTCAGAGGATCGTATGTTCAAATCCTGCCCGGGCATGGTCTCGAAAATGCTTTTTCTAACGATTTTTCTCTTCGAGTTGAAGGCCTCAGTAGCTGGTACTCATTCCCCTAAACCAGTGTGTTGGATTTAACAGATAATGTTAGATGATTTAGATATGCATGTGAAAATTGGCTGATGCAATAATTTATTATTGTTCATCATCATGCATAAAAGCAACATGCGTATGTGATTCAATAGTATAGAAAGGGACAACACTATTATATGCATAGCGCGGTAAATGCCATTTTAAATGGGTCGCCCTTTTCTTTTTTCTTTTTCTTTGTTACTTCTTATTCAACTGTGTATCCGACAAGCCGCTGCTAAGTGAAAATAATAAAGAAACTATTATTATTAAACTAATAATAATAAAATAGAAAGTGTTTTATTTGGAATTAAGTTCTATAATTATAATAGGTTATGGGCCCAGGTCTAACTTATGCTGTGAAAATCTAACTTCTCTTATGAAAATATAAAATAAAATTTTAAATAAAAAAATTTAATAAAATAAATTAAATAAATAAATAGTTAGACAATGGAAAAAGGAAAAAGAAATATAAAGCCTTTTGATGGGGAAAAATATGCCATTTGGAAATTTCGTGTCCGTGCAGCTTTAAGTGAAATAGATGTCTTAATTGTAATTACACTCAATTATAATCGATGATGAAGTGCCGGACAAAATAACAACCGAATGGAAGAAAATGGAGCGAACTGCGAAAAGTCTAATAATTGAATATTTAAGCGATTCATTTCTTGGTTGTGCAGAGAGTAACTGCAATGCAAAGCAAATTTTTGCTAATTTGGACGGTATCTACGAAACAAAGAGCTTAGCATCGCAACTGTCTGTACGTAAGCAGCCCATAACCTTAAAATTGAAGGGAGAGTGTTCGCTTCTGAACCATTTCAATGTGTTTGATGACTTGGTGACTGAATTACTGGCTGCTGGAGCAAAAATCGATGAAATGGACAAAGTGTCTCATTTATTGTTGTCGTTGCCATCATCTTATGATGGAATCATTACGGCCATTGAAACGTTATCCGAATCAAATCTGACATTGTCTTTTGTGATAAATCGATTGCTCGACCACGAAATAAAATTAAAAAACGCCAGCAAAGACACAAGTGCCAAAGTTTTGCAAGCTGTAAATATGAGTTACCAAAATATGCCTAAGAGTAAAACATATGGCGTGAAGGACAGAACTGGATACAAATCACTTAAGCCACATTCAAAAAAACCTCAAAAAATGTCATCATTGTGGAAAACCTGGACACATAAAAAGGTACTGCTTCGCCTATAAGAAAATGTCAGACATCATAAGTCAAGAAAAACAGAAACAAGCCCAAATGTCAACTGTTGAGCCGGATAAAAGCTTCGCATTCATGCTAAGACGTGATAGAATTAATCAAAGATACGGAAATATTTATTTCCTGCTGGACTCGGGAGCTTCAGATCATGTGATCAATGATGAGACTCTATTTGCTGAATGGATCAACCTGGAGCCACCTACCAAAATAGCAGCGGCGAAACTTTACGAATTCATCCATGCGAAAAATAAGGGCATTGTGGCGTTAAGCAACAGTTTCTCGGATAGGATCACATTGCTGGGTGTCCTGTTTGGTCCAGATGTCCCAGAGAATTTAATTCCTGTTAAACGAATGCAGGATGCTGGAATGACGATTGAATTTCATCCAGGAGGTGTGAAAATAACCAAGGAGCAGCAGATAATTATGGACGGTAAATATAGAAATAATGTACCCATTATTGAATTTATGGTTTGTAAGAAAATTAATATGTCTAATGTTCTTAAAACTAATGAGTATCGATTGTGGCATGAGAGGTTGGGGCATATTAGTAAGACAAAATTTTTAGAGATAAAGGGAAAGAATATGTTCGAGGAAAGAAATGTACAGCCAGAAAATAATTTATGTGAAGCATGTATAAACGGAAAACAGGCAAGACTTTGTTTCGAAACATTTAAAAATAAAGACCATATAAAGCTACCTTTATATGTTGTCCACTCTGATGTCTGTGGTCCGATAACCCCTACAACAATTGGTGGTACAAATTATTTTGTAATTTTTATTGATCAATATACGCATTATTGTGTAACTTATTTAATTTCCCACAAGTCTGATGTCTTTGCAATGTTTAGAAATTTTGTAGCAAAGAGTGAAGCGCATTTCAATTTGCAAATTGTTAAATTCAATATTGCTAATGGTAGGGCGTATTTATCTAATGAAATGCGGGACTATTGTGTTCAGAAAGGTATTACTTACCATCTGACAGTTCCACATACTCCGCAATTAAATTGCGTATCTGAAAGGATGATTAGAACTATTACAGAAAAAGCTTGTGCAATGGTTAGTGGAGCAAAATTACAAAAAACTTTCTGGGGTGAAGCGGTATTGACCGCAACATATTTAATGAACAGAAGCCCCAGTGTTGCATTGAAGGAACATTTAAAAACTGCATATGAAATGTGGCATAATAGAAAGCCAAATCTTAAGTTTCTAAAAGTTTTCGGTTCAACAGTGTATGTCCATGATAAGTCAAGAAAAAGAAAGTTTGATGAAAAATCATGGATAGTTATACTTGTTGGGTATGAGCCGAATGGATTAAAATTATGGGATATGGAATCAAAAAAATTTTCAGTAGCTAGTTGATGAGAAAAATATGATAAATTCTACAGCTGAAATGAACAATAAATTTGGTAAAAATGATTCCCTGAATGATAGTAAGGAAGATTTCCCGAATGAAAGTACGGAATGTGTTCAATCAAATTTCCTGAATGAGAGTAAGGAAGATTTCCCGAATGAGAGTACGGAATGTTTTCAGTCCAATGTCCCGAATGAGAGTACGGTAATAAAATCTGATGAATTAAGATCAGTTGAACAGCCTACTGAAGATTTAAATGAAAACTATGTAAATAACTAGCTGACCCCACAGGCGTTGCCCTGCGTGAAATTATGTGTTTTGAAAAGAAAAGAAAGTTGAATTTATATTGTGTTGAAAATCATTTATTTGCGATTTTTCTACAATTTTTTCAATGTAACGCAGCTTGATAAACAACATTTTTTGTTTTCTGTTCCGGTGCGTAAATGTACAGAGAACATGGTTTTCCAACTCGTGAACACGCCACGTATAGCTGGCCGTGTGAAAAACATGGCATTTCCAGATTTATGCCACACACTGTCCTTGTGACCTGTTGATTTTCATCGCAAATGCAAGTTTCACTGGAAACTGAATACGTTTGAACTGAAATGGCAAATCGTTGGAACTCAAAGGAGTTCGTGGAATCAAGCATTCTGCCCCCTTGTAAGTCCCTTTCAAAATTCTTGCAACTATCACATTATTCGATAGCCGCTTCCAAATCAGTCTAGTTCCATTACACAGTTTCGGCGCATGAAGATTGCGAAGCATAATAATGACAAATCCAACTTTGAGACGCAAATGATGCGGCGGCATGCCAGGCAAATCCAAAGAATTTAGAATTTCCACTGGATAATTCACGGCTTCGGCTTCATTTTCCACACGATCGATCGATTTGTATGAGCGCAAATATCCCCGAATTTGACTTTGAATCGTCCAGTTTAAGTCATTAACATCGGTATTTTTGGCATCTAAAATTGCGTGTGCACTCAACCAATCGTAGTTACGATAATTTTGGCCAATGTTCGGATAAACATTCGTGATGAGTTCAGCTTTCGTTGAAGTGAATTGACAAATGGCATGTGGAATTGATATCAAACCACTGGAAGTATCAACCGGAATTTGCCCATTTCCAAGTTTAGCAGTTCTTTAGAGAAAACTTCTGCGGTGCTATCCTGTTGCAGGAACACTCGCATATTTATAGTGAGTCGTATGGTTTTCACGTACCGCCACAAATACGATGACTTGAGGCATGCGTTCAATTCATCCGCCGCTGTTGATTTCGGAATAACAGGAAGTGTTTGTCGAAAATCGCCTGCTAACAGTATCATTGCGCCACTAAAGCGACGATTATTATTCCGCAGATCTTTCATTGTTCTGTCAAGTGCTTCTAGAGACCGTTTGTGAGCCATTGTGCACTCATCCCATACTATCAGTTTACAATTCTTCAACACTTTTGCCATAGCTGATTGCTTTGAAATGTTGCAAACAGGTGTTTCATTGATTTGCATGTTTAACGGAAGCTTCAGTGCCGAATGTGCCGTTCTTCCACCTTCTAGTAGAGTTGCAGCAATCCCAGTAGATGCGAGAGCCAACGCAATGCAATTTTGAGATCGTATTGTTGCCAAAATCAATGATATTCGGAACGTTTTCCCAGTTCCGCCGGGCGCATCAAGAAAAAATAGTCCACCGTTTCCATCATTGACAGCCTTCATCAATTCATCATACGCACTCTTTTGCTGCTCATTCAATAATGGAACATTTCTTTGTACTTGTTGTTCGAAAGTTATTCTGTCGTATGCATGCTCACGTTCCAATTCACGATTCAGTACATCTCTGATTTGACGATTTGGCGCTTGCATATGAATTTGAGTCAATAGTTTGCCACTCATAAGCAAACACAAATCTTCAATCAACACCAATGCTTCATTGTAGATTTCATCGTTCATTTGCAATTCTGAATTCCATGTTGCCACTCGAATACGATGTAAAATGTCTTCGGCAATGTAATTTTTGTACGTATCCCATAATTGACGCGGATTTGAAGGCTGACATGTCGAAATGATCATCGCGAAAAGTGTGCGCACTTCAGTGGCGTGCGCAGTAGCATCGTCCATCGTTTGATTCCAGTGATTATCATGTTCCAGCAATTGTAATTGCTGGCATGCTTCTCGAAAAGTTGGACACACCGTACCATTCACAGTACGCAATGACTCATATGAAGTTGAACCGCCTACATTAATCAATAACAACCAGAAGCAATCGTCGTTTTTCGTGTGGATTGTGTAAATTCGCCCTAATGCATTAGTTGAGAACACACCTGGATGTCCATCTACTGGTTGGCCTTGCTTTCTGCGTAACCATTTCTTCGACGATGCATTCCATGTATAATATCGAGGCATTTCTGATCAACCAATGTTCTCGCAAACGGATCACTGGCGCAAGTTGAGAAAAAACTCGTCAATGTTGTTGCTGGTGGTGTTTCAGCTCGCTGCACTGCATTCTCTGGGTTGAAATACACTCTTTGGCCATTCTCCAAATGAACTGCAAGATGCACAAAAGTCGGAAAACGCTCATGAATTACAAAATAAAATATTCTCCAAACCGCTTCATTGCAGTTCACGTATTGACCCATTTGATACTTGCTGATCTCATCTCGTTCAAGGCCAATAACCGCCATGTCGCTTCCTTTGGTGACGTACTTGCAAACGTATTTGATCGATTTCACAGAACTGCAATACTCAACATTGATATGAGTTTTGAATGTCTTAGACAATATTGGCGAATATGGTACGATCCATGTGTTGTCAACTTCGATATTCACTCCTCTAAATTGAATGCTGAATGTTCTGTCATTGTTGTCTGATGAGCGACGCCGATAGAGTGGATATCCATCATTTCCAGTTTGTGTTTCCGATAGAAGAGCACGTGGATAGTGTTTCGTGCATTTATTGTCAGACATACAAACCTAATTGGGATTGTAGTGTCCGCAAGGTCCATGAACCATATTGGTTTTCACCACTTCGTATAATTCTGGATCTATCTCTGGATCAGGAATTTCCGCACAAATGATGTCATCAATTTGATCTGGTGTAATCTTGTCCACCATCCAAAGAAGAATGTGCCTTGGGCTGCCAATGTATGTTGATGGCAAAATCGTGAGTCGGTCAAGGTTTGTCACATCTTCATCGCTATTGACCGCATCTCGCAAGTGAATATACTCTTCAGATCGAAGCTTGGTCTGATTAAAGCGAATAAAATTGAGTCGTTCTGTCTCCATCGTCACGTACACATCAACTGCTTACTGTTGAAATAATCAGCGATATCTCAAGAGATGGTTGTCAATTCCTTCGCGAATCATCAATCGATACGCGTAAAAGTTCATTGCACTGACATTGACATTGTTATTTGTATCGACACCTAAAAGTTAACAAAAAATGAAGTTACAATCAAGAGTGTTTGTTTTTCTTTTACTAATCATTGGCAGGATTGATCATGTTGTATCTCAAGTGATATCCATATTCACCACGGCAGAACATAAGCGGATATTGTAGTGAGTCATACGATCGATGAGTTTCATTGATTCGCTCTAATGCATCTCCAGCTCAACGTTTAATAACATTATCACGGGATTCTAAATTATCGCCAACAACAACAATTGATATTTCATCAGCCGTCGGTGCATTATATTGCCGTTCATTAGTGCCTGCTGGTCGTTTGTCCGCTTTTATGACGATTCTGTGATCATCAGATGGCATCCTTTCTAACGAAGTCTTGAATAATCGAATTAGTTCGTTGTGTTCATGCAACATTTCTTGCAATTGCTGCACAATTTCTCTTTTCGTCGCATTGAATATTGCACAACGTCGATTCACTTCTTCATTTGAATCTCCAAGGAAATATATTTGGAGATATTTGTGATCAGGATGCGGCAACAGCGATCCAGCAAGATGATAAATTTGCCCGTGAATCTATATAGTTGCAGACAAATATGTTAATTTCTGTATTTTATTGGCGAGATAATAAGTGTTAGATTGTTGGTGAACTAACCTTGAACGTGGGATTGTAATTATGTTCATTCACAATTTCCCCACCAAACGAGGTCATTTGAAAACAATCGTTACACATCTTGGAATTTTGTAAAAAATGATTCGAATTTGGTGATTCACCATAAAGCAACGACCGCAATGGCTCTGGTGGAGGAAGTAACACTGGTAATTTCACTTTTCCGCTTGCGCAACACAATCCGGCCGGTTCTTGTGGAAATTTCAGTGCATCGCAATGCGGGCAAACGACAGACATCGAACCAAATCGAACTGATGCGTGCGCACCGTATTCAATGTCCGGCTCATATCGAAAGGCTGCACGTTCGATATTCAAATTAGGCAATTGTTGTTGTTGCTGGCGTTGTCGGTGAGCAGCCAAACGTTGTTCTCGTGCTTCATGAATTTCCTGAGCACGAACTTGTCTTCTTCTCAATCGTTGTTGCTCATTGTAAGCTTCGTGAGCCTCTTGTGATTGTCGCGCACGATGTTCAATCATTCAGATTCGAGCAGCTTCCCTTGCAGTAGCATTTTCCTCTTCCGTACGACGTGCTGTATAATTACATTGGTCCGTTGTACGTCGGAAACGCCGAGCGATATTAGCGCGACCTCTTTGTGGCATCGTAACAAATTTCAATCTGTAATTGATCACTTTGTATGAAACACACATAAAGTTTTCACGGAATAATTTTCAATAATTTACCTTTTGAATAGCCGAAATAAAGAAAGCAAACGACCGAAATTGAACGATTCAAATAATTTACAAATGAGCTGAAGAAATAACACAAATAAATTCCAATGGAAATGAGGTTAGGTATTCACCAACAAACGAAAATAATAAACTCACTTTTTTTTGTTTGAAATGTCAATAATTTCACTCAAAAACTGATGATCCACAGATTTAAAATCAAATATTTCGTAAAAAGGCCTGAAGCCAAGAATATAGTTGGTTGTAAATGGGTTTTTCCAATAAAACATGATGAGTTTGGCAGGCCGGTTAAATATAAAGCAAGGTTAGTTGCTCGTGGTTTTACTCAAGAGTATTTAGTAGATTATGATGAAACCTTTGCTCCAGTGGCAAGAATTGCAAGTTTTCGAATTTTCGAATCTTCGAATCTTTTTCAAACCATTTTAACTTAAAAGTCCATCATATGGATGTTAAAGCTGCCTTCCTGAATGGTATACTTCAAGAGGAAATATATATGTGTATTCCTCAAGGATTATCATGTGGGAATGATGAAGTATACAAATAAAATAAAGCCATTTATGGGCTTAGACAGACAGCTAGATGTTGGTTTGAGGTTTTTGAGCAAACCCTGAAAGAAATTGGTTTTGAAAATTCACCTGTTGATCGTTGCATTTATGTTATTGATAAAGGTGACACCTTAAAGAACATATACGAAAATAACCTTTATTTTCAAATTTCGTGAGTTACGTATTTTCGATGTTCGCATTTTTTTTTTATGTTGGTACACATGTCTGTTATATATGTTGGCAATACTAACCATTTTGGATTGTCAGTTTGTTTTTGACAGATAAAAAGGTTAGTCGTGTTTTGGTGTTCTCTTCGATTTTGTACTATTCGAAAAAATGGATGAAAGAAACTGTATTCAGTTTTGTGTAAAAAATGAAATTAAATGCGCAAGGACATTTGAAATGTTGACTGCGGCTTTTGGCGAGTCTACTATGAGCAGAACACAAGTTCAATTGTGGTATAACCGGTTTAAGGAAGGCCGAGGAGATGTCAATGAGGATGCTCGTCCTGGTCGCCCGAGCACGTCAACAACCGATGAAAATATTGACGAAGTGAAGAAAATGATTTTGGATAATCGTCGAATCACTATCAGAGAGGTTGCTGATGATATTAACATATCGTTCCGCTCATGCCAAGCAATTTTTACGGATGTTTTAGGCATGAAACGTGCGGCAGCGAAGATTGTTCCAAAATTGCTAAATTTTGAGCAAAAACAACGTCGCATGGACATCGATCAGGAGCTGTTGAACATCGTCAACGACGATCCAGATTTCCTCAAAAAGATCATAACTGGTGACGAATCGTGGGTGTATGGCTATGACATTGAAACCAAAGCCCAATCATCCCAATGGAAACGTCCAGATGAGCCAAGACCGAAAAAAGCACGTCAAGTTCAGTCGACCGTAAAGGTTTTGCTGATAGCAATGGCGTGGTGCATCATGAATTCTTGCCACAAGGTCGTACGGTCAGCAAGGAGTACTACCTTGAAGTTATGCGCCGTTTGCGAGAAGCAATTCTTCAGAAACGCCCAGAATTGTGGAAAAACCAATCATGGATTTTGCACCATGATAACGCACCAGCTCACACATCGATGCTTGTGCGTAATTTTTTGGCCAAAAACATAACCGTTATCAAGCCTCAACCACCGTATTCATCGGACTTGGCCCCCGCTAACTTTAATACACAATAAATAGGGTCGATATAATCATTTCAAGGTACCCTACCTAAAATTACCGTGAATATGCTCCTAATGATGATTTATGAACAAAACATCCTCATTGTTGAACTTGCACGCAAAAGAAAAGGTAAAGGGTATTTCGAAGTTGGTCTAACCGCGGCATAAAGCTCTAAATTAAAAAATATAAGATCTTATAACTAAAATTCAGAGCACTAATTGCCGGGGCTTTCAAATCAATTTTCTTATAAAATTAGTTTTTTTACATCGCAAATTTCAATAAAGTCTTCAACTGCCCTCCGTGGCTAAGCTTGCTAGACTCGCACTCAGAGGATCGTAGGTTCAAATCCTGCCCGGGCATGGTCTCGAGAATGCTTTTTCTAACGATTTTTCTCTTCGAGTTGAAGGCCTCAGTAGCTGGTACTCATTCCCCTAAACCAGTGTGTTGGATTTAACAGATAATGTTAGATGATTTAGATATGCATGTTAAAATTGGCTGATGCAATAATTTATTATTGTTCATCATCATGCACAAAAGCAACATTCGTATGTGATTCAATAGTATAGAAAGGGACAACACTATTATATGCATAGCGCGGTAAATGCCATTTTAAATGTGTCGCCCTTTTCTTTTTTCTTTTTCTTTGTTACTTCTTATTCAACTGTGTATCCGACAAGCCGCTGCTAAGTGAAAATAATAAAGGAACTATTATTATTAAACTAATAATAATAAAATAGAAAGTGTTTTATTTGGAATTAAGTTCTATAATTATAATAGGTTATGGGCCCAGGTCTAACTTATGCTGTGAAAATCTAACTTCTCTTATGAAAATATAAAATAAAATTTTAAATAAAAAAATTTAATAAAATAAATTAAATAAATAAATAGTTAGACAATGGAAAAAGGAAAAAGAAATATAAAGCCTTTTGATGGGGAAAAATATGCCATTTGGAAATTTCGTGTCCGTGCAGCTTTAAGTGAAATAGATGTCTTAATTGTAATTACACTCAATTATAATCGATGATGAAGTGCCGGACAAAATAACAACCGAATGGAAGAAAATGGAGCGAACTGCGAAAAGTCTAATAATTGAATATTTAAGCGATTCATTTCTTGGTGTAACTGCAATGCAAAGGAAATTTTTGCTAATTTGGACGGTATTTACGAAAGAAAGAGCTTAGCATCGCAACTGTGTGTACGTAAGCAGCTCATAACCTTAAAATTGAAGGGAGAGTGTTCGCTTGTGAATCATTTCAATGTGTTTGATGACTTGGTGACTGAATTACTGGTTGCTGGAGCAAAAATCGATGAAATGGACAAAGTGTTTCATTTGCATCGTTGCAAACATCTTATGATGGAATCATTACGGCCATTGAAACGTTATCCGAATCAAATCTGACATTGTCTTTTGTGAAAAATCGATTGCTCGACCACGAAATAAAATTAAAAAACGCCAGCAAAGACACAAGTGCCAAAGTTTTGCAAGCTGTAAATATGAGTTACCAAAATATGCCTAAGAGTAAAACATATGGCGTGAAGGACAGAACTGGATACAAATCACTTAAGCCACATTCAAAAAAACCTCAAAAAATGTCATCATTGTGGAAAACCTGGACACATAAAAAGGAACTGTTTCGCCTATAAGAAAATGTCAGACATCAAAAGTCAAGAAAAACAGAAACAAGTCCAAATGTTGAGCCGGATAAAAGCTTCGCATTCATTCTAAGACGTGATAGAATTAATCAAAGAGACGGATGTATTTATTTCCTGCTGGACTCGGGAGCTTCAGATCATGTGATCAATGATGAGACTCTATTTGCTGAATGGATCAACATGGAGCCACCTGCCAAAATAGCAGCGGTGAAACTTGGCGAATTCATCCATGCGAAAAAGAAGGGCATTGTGGCCTTAAGCAACAGTTTCTCGGATATGATCACATTGCTGGGTGTCCTGTTTGGTCCAGATGTCCCAGAGAATTTAATTCCTGTTAAACGAATGCAGGATGCTGGAATGACGATTGAATTTCATCCAGGAGGTGTGTAATAATGTTCTTAAAACTAATGAGTATCGATTGTGGCATGAGAGGTTGGGGCATATTAGTAAGACAAAATTTTTAGAGATAAAGGGAAAGAATATGTTCGAGGAAAGAAATGTACAGCCAGAAAATAATTTATGTGAAGCATGTATAAACGGAAAACAGGCAAGACTTTGTTTCGAAACATTTAAAAATAAAGACCATATAAAGCTACCTTTATATGTTGTCCACTCTGATATCTGTGGTCCGATAACCCCTACAACAATTGGTGGTACAAATTATTTTGTAATTTTTATTGATCAATATACGCATTATTGTGTAACTTATTTAATTTCCCACAAGTCTGATGTCTTTGCAATGTTTAGAAATTTTGCAGCAAAGAGTGAAGCGCATTTCAATTTGAAAATTGTTAAATTCAATATTGCTAATGGTAGGGAGTATTTATCTAATGAAATGCGGGACTATTGTGTTCAGAAAGGTATTACTTACCATCTGACAGTTCCACATACTCCGCAATTAAATTGCGTATCTGAAAGGATGATTAGAACTATTACAGAAAAAGCTTGTGCAATGGTTAGTGGAGCAAAATTACTAAAAACTTTCTGGGGTGAAGCGGTATTGACCGCAACATATTTAATGAGCCCCAGTGTTGCATTGAAGGAACATTTAAAAACTCCATATGAAATGTGGCATAATAGAAAGCCAAATCTTAAGTTTCTAAAAGTTTTCGGTTCAACAGTGTATGTCCATGATAAGTCAAGAAAAAGAAAGTTTGATGAAAAATCATGGATAGTTATACTTGTTGGGTATGAGCCGAATGGATTAAAATTATGGGATGTGGAATCAAAAAAATGTTCAGTAGCTAGTTGATGAGAAAAATATGATAAATTCTACAGCTGAAATGAACAATAAATTTGGTAAAAATGATTCCCTGAATGATAGTAAGGAAGATTTCCCGAATGAGAGTACGGAATGTGTTCAATCAAATTTCCTGAATGAGAGTAAGGTAGATTTCCCGAATGAGAGTACGGAATGTTTTCAGTCCAATGTCCCGAATGAGAGTACGGTAATAAAATCTGATGAATTAAGATCAGTTGAACAGCCTACTGAAGATTTAAATGAAATCTATGAAAATAATAATAAATTAAAAGAATCATGTGTTGAAACCAGAAGAAGTGAACGAGTGTTTAAACCAGAAAAGAGAGACCACGGATATCATATAAGGACCTAAGTGAGAATTGCATAATGAATGCAAATGTTTTGTTTAGTACCATTACAAATACATTTATTGAAATAAAAGAAAGGAATGATAGAGTACAGTGGGAAGAAGCCATTAGGGAAGAGCTGGATTCACATTTTTTAAATAAAACTTGGTCCTTAGTAAAAAGGCCTGAAGCCAAGAATATAGTTGATTGTAAATAGGTATTTCCAATAAAACATGATGAGTTTGGCAGGCCGGTTAAATATAAAGCAACGTTAGTTGCTCGTGGTTTTACTCAAGAGTATTTAGTAGATTATGATGAAACCTTTGCTCCAGTGGCAAGAATTGCAAGTTTTCGAATTTTCGAATCTTCGAATCTTTTTCAAACCATTTTAACTTAAAAGTCCATCATATGGATGTTAAAGCTGCCTTCCTGAATGGTATACTTCAAGAGGAAATATATATGTGTATTCCTCAAGGATTATCATGTGGGAATGATAAAGTATGCAAGTTAAATAAACCCATTTATGTGCTTAAACAGGCAGGTAGATATTGGTTTGAGGTTTTTGAGCAAACCCTGAAAGAAATTGGTTTTGAAAATTCACCTGTTGATCAAAGAACATATACTCGTACGTATTATTATATGTAGACGATTTAGTAATATCAACAGCGAGTATGGAGACTAAGACTTCAAGGTTTATTTAATGGGAAAATTTAGAATGACTGATTTGCATGAGATTCGATATTTCATAGGAATAAAAATAGATAGAGAAGAGAATAAGGTTCATCTTAGCCAATCTGCTTACATTGAAAATGTATTAAGAAAATTCAAAATGGATGAATGCAATCCAGTTAGTTCTCCACTTCCTAGCAAACTGAATTATGAAGCATTGAATTCAGATGTTAAGTATGATGCACCATGACAAAGTGTGATTGGGTGTCTAATGTACATAATGCTATGTACTCGACCAGATCTAAGCACAGCCGTTAATATTTTGAGTCATTATAGTAATAAAAACAACGAAGAGCTATGGCAATGTTTAAAGAGAGTTCTTAGATACCTTAAGGGAGCTACTGATTTGAAATTAACATTTGATGCGACTCCAATATATAATGATCATTTGATTGGTTATGTAGATTCTGGCTGGGGTGGATGCCAGAGCGATAAGAGAAGCAATACTGGTTATCTATTTAAAATGTTTGACACTGACCTAATTTTTTGGAATGCGAGAAAGCAGGCTTCTGTTGCAGCGTCATCAACTGAAGCAGAATAAATGGCATTGTTTGAAGCAGTTAGAGATGCTTTATGACTAAAATCATTATAAAAGAGTTTGCGAATTGATTTGATTGAACCCATAAAAAATTTTGAAGATAATCAAGGTTGTATAATAGGGCGAAGTGAACTTGTATGGGGTTATTTTTTTTTCCAGCATTTTAAAATGGAATAGTTACAAAAAGATGACCTGATAATACATATAAACTTGTACAAAAATAGGAGTTTCTAGCATAACGTTCTGAGGTGCCTCAACGGGGTCAAAGTTGAGGGTAAATGGGTAAAACTCTACAAAAATGTTAAAAATGGGCCGTCACAGTTTCCAGGTTGCAACTAGGGGTATACGATGTATGACAGACTCCCATTATTTTTTCACCACAAATCTTTTTTCAGAACATACCTGCCCCTTATCTCCACTCCATATGGGGGCTCCCATACAAAATTTATATCACAGACTGAAAAATTATAGGATTAATATAATTAACGGAGTGAAAATTTCAAATTCAGATAATCCAAATGGAATACCTGGGGAAAGTTGAACGCTTTTGTTGTTCTATATTGTTTACAAAAGTTTGCGAATTGATTTGATTGAACCCATAAAAATTTTTGAAGATAATCAAGGTTGTATAATAGGGCGAAGTGAACTTGTATGGGGTTATTTTTTTTTTCAGCATTTTAAAATGGAATAGTTACAAAAAGATGACCTGATAATACATATATACTTGTACAAAAATAGGAGTTTCTAGCATAACGTTCTGAGGTGCCTCAACGGGGTCAAAGTTGAGGGTAAATGGGTAAAACTCTACAAAAATGTTAAAAATGGGCCGTCACAGTTTCCAGGTTGCAACTAGGGGTATACGATGTATGACAGACTCCCATTATTTTTTCACCACAAATCTTTTTTCAGAACATACCTGCCCCTTATCTCCACTCCATATGGGGGCTCCCATACAAAATTTATATCACAGACTGAAAAATTATAGGATTAATATAATTAACGGAGTGAAAATTTCAAATTCAGATAATCCAAATGGAATACCTGGGGAAAGTTGAACGCTTTTGTTGTTCTATATTGTTTACAAAATTAATATTAATCTTTATGTATTAATTTTAAGAAGTAAATACTAAACTTCTTAAAGTTCTTGACATGACAGCTTCTTGATAAAGTGCCGCCAAAGAACTTAAACAGAAAACGCAGTGTTTGTTGAAAAAAACAGCTTCTCTTAATTTCGGGGAATCACACAATTGAAGTGACGTTTGTTGAGGTTAGAGAACAAATTCATTCATTTTGTGCTTGTTGTTCGTGAGTTAATGCAAATGCATAAAAAGTTCAATAAAAACAGGAAAAAGACGTAAGAAATTTCATATTCATATACCTATTAACAAAATTGTATTATGGATTGGATTTAACAGATAATGTTAGATGATTTAGATATACATGTTAAAATTGGCTGATGCAATAATTTATTATTGTTCATCATCATGCACGAAAGCTACATGCGTATGTGATTCAATAGTATAGAAAGGGACAACACTATTATATGCATAGCGCGGTAAAACCCATTTTAAATGTGTCGCCCTTTTCTTTTTTCTTTTTCTTTGTTACTTCTTATTCAACTGTGTCTCCGACAAACCGCTGCTAAGTGAAAATAATAAAGAAACTATTTATTATGAAACCAATAATAATAAAATAGAAAGTGTTTTATTTGGAATTAAGTTCTATAATTATAATACAGTGATTCACAATCACTGTGCCGCGGCACTTTTGTGTGCCGCCAAATTTTCCAAATGTATATAATAAAAATTATAATGGTGTTTTTATTACGAGTAAAGAGTTTAAATTAAAGAAAAGTACTTATATATATATATATATATGAATATGTGAAAATTATTAAATTATATAGGGTGTTTTTTTAGACGTGCGGTTTTCAAGCATAAATAAAACGCATATAATTTAATGTTATGGCCAAGAATTTAGCTTTATTATAAAGATAAGCGTTTGCCATTATGTTTTAAAAAGAATTTTGGGCAAGTGGCCGCCGCGACTGCCTCGAATAAATTCCAGCCGATAGGCACAATTTTCGTCCACTTTTTGCAGCAATTGGAGCCGTATGTGAGCAATAACGCGCCGAATATTCTCTTCCAAGGCGTTAATCGACTCGGGCTTATCTGCGTAGATAAGCGACTTCACATAACCCTACAAAAATTAGTCCAGCGATTGTTAGATCGCAAGATCTTGGAGGCCACGCCACGGGCCCACAACGCGAGATAATGCTCTCACCAAAAGTTTCCTTCAATAAATTGATTGTTTCGTTGGCTGTATGGCATGTAGTGCCGTCTTGTTGGAACCAAAGGTGCCCACATCAACATCCTCCAATTCAGACACGAAAAAGTCATTAATCATGGCTCTATAGCGTTCCCCATTGACTGTAACAGTATGGCCGGCTTCATTCATGAAGAAATATGGACCAATGATTCCCTCTGCCCATAGAGCACACCAAACAGTGACTTTTTGAGGTAGTAATGGATTGTGGATTATCGTCAATCCAAATGCAACAACTTTGCTTATTAAAGTACCCATTCAACCACAAGTGAGGTTCATCGCTGAACAAAATTTTCTTGTGAAAATCGGTGGCCATCTCGTTTTGGACCCATTCACCGAACGTGCGACGCACTTGATGGTCGTTCGGCTTCAATTCTGTGAAATGGCAAACCAAACTGAGCATAAATCAAGTGACAGCTGTCAAAAGGACCAACTTCGAAAAAAGTATTGCCAGATTGAAAACCACACGTCTAAAGAAAAAACCCTTTATAATTTAAAAACAAAATGTACAAATTATTTTAACAGGGAATATGTATTTAAATCCATAAATAAATTTTTGATTACTTGTTTTGAACCGTGTTCTTTTTTAGAATCATAAACTAATTTTTATGCCTCATGCCCGTCATTTAGAAGAGTTTCATACGAATTGTCTTCCTCCAAATGATCCCATTGCATTGAAACGGCATGGAGGTCTTCCACTGCAGCCACAATAATTCTTGCGTATACAGACAAAAACGAGCGATCTGCGAAATATCCGAATTGAATGGGATGTGTTCGGATGAATCTGACAAATGTTTACACATCCGATTTTTTTCCTCATTTTCAACCGATTTGAACAAATGCGGTATCAATTCATTCTGTAAATTGTGAGGAAGGCAACAGTTAAAGATTTAGAAAAATGCGATATTTTAGCAATAATTAGGAAACAAAATTTTTCAATTTTTAATTTACACTTAAATTTTCGACCAGCGAGGAATAATTTTATTTCAAGAAATATCTTTGTTGCAGGTTTACACCATAAGCGGAGACTTCAAATTTTCTTATGGTGTAATCAGAAATGTTGTAGCTTGTTTGGTTATCTGACAGTAACAATTTAAAGTTGATAACTCACAACACAATACATACTATGCGCAAAGACAATATATTATAAAGATATTACATAATTCTCTTCACTCAGCGAAATGAGTTTAAATTGTGTGGCTACCTATGGAGAAATTATTAACTGAACACCCGAAGTGTGCTCGGCAATGCAAAGGGAAAACATGTAGATACACATTCTGGTTTTTTCGTTTTGTTACGACTTCTATATGTGCATGTGTGTTTATTTCTATGTGCGAATGTTTGTATGCTTGCTTGCTTGTTTGCGGAAGCATATGTGTTTTTTTATCGTAGGGGAAAGCTTTAAGCCAATTAGTCAGTGTGGGACATCAACCCACTAAAACCTCCTCACTGTCGTGGCTGGCAACCCTCCCGGGACCGCATAATGTGATTACGTTGGGAGGCCGTCATGAGCATTATTGCTCAATCGTCTGTAATTGTTAGTCTAAAACAATTCCGCTGCTGGTTGTCGCTCCGTGGCGAAATTTCTGCTACATTTGCTAACTGCTGTTGACGCAGTAGCCGCTGTCGTTCACGCTCCTCCTTGCGTAGCGCCACCATTACTTGTTCAGCGAAGGTCGATACCGCATTCCATTTAGCGGGTGACTCCAGCATTGCAGCCACTATATTTTCTGTGGTCGGTGGTCTGCCCAAGGCAGATCCCAGCTCCTCTCTCCAGGTCCTGAAGCATGAGCAGTAAAGCATCACGTGCCTAGCGCTCTCGAATTCACCCGTGCATTTTGGACAGTAGGGGTCTTCTGTTATTTTGAAGCGGTAGAAATATGCGTTGAAGCATCCATGACCGCTAGACTACCATGCTTCCTATTCACCGATTGGGACACCCTGGGAATGAGTTGGAATGTCCATCGTCCCTTCTCGGACTGCTCCCATCTTTCTTGCCACTCTTCGGTGCATCGCCGTCGCTCCTCTAGCCTTCGTTCGGCTGTAGGCCTTACGCACTGTCGGTCGTACAGTCGCTGCAGCTCCAACGCTCGTAAGTCCAGGGGCATTTTTGCAGCAAGGACGGAAATTGCGTCGTCGGAGACCGTTCTGTAGGCGCAGGTGAGTCTAAGCGCACTTAATCGTTACGGTGCGCAAGCCTCTCTGAGATGCGTAATTTTTGCTCCTGCCCAGATGGGTGCTGCATAGAGCATCACGGAATCCGTTACCGTCGCCAGAAGTTGTCTTCTTCCCTCACGTGGGCCTCCAATATTTGGCAGAATCCGCACAAGGGCGCCTTGAATTTTAGAGCCTACCAGGTGCTCCTGAAATGACAGCCTTGCGTCAATGTTCACTCCAAGATATTTAATGCTTGGTTGCGACATAATACGGTGATTACCAATGTCCACCACGATGTCTCCACTCGCTTTATCCGCGTGCTTATGAGGACAATCTCAGTTTTTTGAGCAGCAAGTTCCAATAATATTAACGTTTTCCGGCATATTCAGATCCAGGATTCCGTTGTACATAGCGTTCCACAGCATGGGCCTGATCCTTGAGGAAACCCGCCGGTTATTTGGTATGCTTTTATGCCCGCCTCTGTCTCGTAGCACTCTGTTGCCGAGGTATAATATTAATATTATGCGCCGCAAATATGTTGGTACTCCAAAAATCTCCAGAGCCTGCATTATATGTCCCCTATTCGCAGAATTGAAGGCATTCTTTGATATCTAGTGCCACTTTCACAAACGATACGCTCTAGGATCTTTCCCACAGTATCCAGCATACAAAGTGGACGATAGGACTCCATCCAAACCAGAAGACTTGTTGTCGTCGACCCGTGATATACTCGACAATACCTCATCGACAGTGATTATAGGTCCCCTCCTTTGTGTGCTAGACCACGGGTCTTGGTCCGCACTCTCCTGCAACTCTCTGAAGCACTTGTTTTTGCTGTCTGTAATAGCTGCTTTCAGAGTTCTTCTGCGTACCTTGTATACTGCCTGAAGTTCCTCGAAATTCGGGGTTGATCGAGATCTTTGGGCCTAACGTCGTGCTTGATGGCAGCTCTTCCGAATCGCAGCAATTTCATCGGTCCACCAGTAAACGGGAGTCCTTGATGTATTGTTGGACCTTCGCGGCATCGCTATATCACATGCTTCCTTAATGTACTTAGCGATTTCCACAGCCATGGTGCTTGCAGTTTCTCCTTCAATAGACGATGACTTCCAGACGACGTCAAACGACTCCGCGTCGAACGCCCCCTTTCGCCAGCCAATTTTATGCGCCTTACGCGTGTACTGCATTGTTCTTCGCTCCATGTCTATTATAATGGCATTGTGATCGCTGCCCGTGTATATATCACTGACCTTCCAACTAATTCGACTGGCAGTTGTGTCGTCCGCAAAGGCTAGATCTATGATGGACCTGCCTCTTCCATTGTCGAATGTGTAGTGACCTGGCGCATTCAACAGTACCAATTCAAGAAGCGCGAAGCATTCATCAACTAAGCGGCCTCTAACATTTGTGTGGCTACTGCCCCAAGTCCGAGACCAAGCGTTGAAGTCGCCTGCAATAATTATGGGGTATTTGCCTTTCGCTTCTTCCATCAGCGATGTCATCGTTTTCGGAACTGTCTCAGTGTCCAACTTGGAGGAGCGTAGCAGCTGAAGAGGTAAATGTTCTCCAGTTTCACCATTTCTCTCTGGTTTCCATCTTGCTCTGAGGGGTGGTCTGCCCAATGGACCAGATGGCTGCTCTGCCTGTTTCATCTGCAGACCAGTTTGGGGAATCCTTCTCGCATAAGGCTCCGAAAGTAGCGCCATATCTGCCTTCACCTCATTCTTATATTCCATCAGAAGATCCTGTGCAGCTTCACAATGATTTAGGTTGAGCTGAAGTACTCTCATACCTTCTTCTTTTCCAATGCCTCCTGGTGTCGTGCACATTTCATGCTGCCCGCTGGATGCGCCTCCTCGCACAAAGTGCACTTCGCTTCATTTTGGCAATTCGTTGCCCTGTGGCAAGTCTCGTCACACTTTCGGCAGAGTTCAGTTCGATCCGGCTCTTTGAATGCAGCCGAATATGTGTATATTATATGAATGTATTAATGTTATTTTTATTTATTTGTTGGAATTGGAATGAAAACGAATTTCAATCATAGCAATCGAAGACGAGGCATTAGCGAATGTCAACAGCGGGCCGGTTATAGTGTGTACTGGTGTGTACATGCATTTTGAGTGGCTGTAGAAAAAGACACAATCGGCCAAGTCGACGCCTGCACACTTGTTACTCAGATATATAATTATACAAATGTTCTTATTCGGTAGTGTATAATAGTGAATGTATTCAGGAACAGAATTCATTTCATTTCAAACAAAAATTTGTAAAAATTCCAAAAAATTTTAAACTAACTTTCAAATTAATGCACTTTACAATATGTATTTAAAAAAAAATTACTTTGTAGATATTAGTACTACTATATGTAAGTTAATTGGATTTGAATATTTTCATTTACGTAGGTAACTAATTATGGGAATATTTTTAAAATTTATATTGTAAATTAGTAAAAAAAAAAGAAAAAATGGGTGTATAAAATTAATAAATAATAATATATATTTATTTAATTTATTTCTTTATCTATACAAAACAACCATCGAATTGCACAGCACCAAAAATCAAAAACAGTTCTAGCTTTTACTGTAACAGAAGGAAACAAAACAGTGCTGATTGTGAAAGAAAGTAAGGACTTAGCTAATAATAGGCGTATTCGATTCGCCACCCTACTACCAGCCATTTTATTCGGACAACTCGATACGAGCTCGATACAAGATACGAATCGAATACGCCTAATATTAGTGCAAAAGAGCTGATATCAATAGCAGTTGGAAATATCTGAGGTGGAAGTGCTGAAATAATGTCATCACATCCAACAAATGACAACTTCTAACTAAATAACTAGAGCCTCCAGCTTTGGCTGTGCCAAATTTACATCACCTAACTTACTGATAACTAGCGGTTTCCGTCCAGGGGTGTGGTGTAAGAACAATAGCAAAAGATTTTGTAAATGAGTGAGCCTTTTGTCTCCAAGTTATTCCAAGCTATTCCTATTTTAAATAGAAATGTTAATTTTAATTAACCCACCACGAATTGTGAATGATGCATTTTTTATGGTTTTGATAATGAGGCTTCTTGAATTCAAATAAAACGCGCTATTTTATAAGTTTTAAGAGCGTCCAAATCACTATTTATTTTTATCAATTAATTTAGTTAATAAATTTGGTTGCGCTTGAAAAATTGCTGTTTAAGCCGCGTGGCATAGTTCTTCGTTCATATGCAACTAGTGATGCGAAGCGCAATACAAACAAATGCATTACATCATAGAGTAAAGAAAAATAAGAGTCACATTCTCGAACAACAAACTTTTTGTTAGTAAGTTAGGTGATGTAAATGTGGCTCTGCAAATAGCTCCAATGAGTAGCATTTTAGATTGTGACTCTTATTTCTTTACTCTATGGTTACATTCATACAGTCGCCGACGTGTTTTCACTCGAAGGTATTTTTTACTTTTATTAACATAAATTCGAAAAAGTGCTATAGTACAATAGGACGTTTAATGTAGACACTTTTATGTGCACCCGAAGTGAATGTGGAACCGAATATAATAAAAAAAAACAACAAAACAAGTGTTACTAAATGAGTGTCTTACGCTTTCCCCCATAGTGTGAGCCGAGGAACTCTAGTGAAACTAGAGAACACAGAGAAGGGACACTTACAGCTCTATTCTCGCGCCCTGGTATCAGTTGACAACCTTATCTTGAATACCTTTTTTGAAATACTTTATTCTCGTGGATAGGTAACATCGAAAAAGCTTTTCGATTTCAACTCGTGTGGTGAGAAGCAACACAGCTGCC
This sequence comes from Clusia tigrina, assembly GCA_920105625.2. NCBI lineage: Eukaryota > Metazoa > Arthropoda > Insecta > Diptera > Clusiidae > Clusia > Clusia tigrina. The sequence goes on from CAKKTE020000529.1 coordinate 282,253, forward strand.
AAAATGTGCAATGTTGACAGAAAAATATGTTCATATATTGAAAATGGCGAGCGAAGTCGATTTTGTATTGTAATTATTTTATAAATTTGTTAGTGTCTATCAAATACATTAATGATGTTGTGCAGGTTTGCATAGTATCGGGGTTTTTATTCGAATGTATTATTAGATATTTGCGAGGGTTTGTTTTTGTAAAATGAAAAGATTTATTTAATTTAATTATTACACAAATGAAATGTACAGGTTATGAATATAGCACTAATAGGTGTGGAGAGAACAACGACTAGCAGACAACTAAGCTCGGCTCTTTCTTGTTTGCTGCGCTGTGCTGTCATTATGCTCTCTCTCTTCTTTGATCGAGTTCGAACATGCCGCCCCCATGCTGGGACCAGCATAGATTTCCATTCGGCATGGTGTAACGCTGGCCTAGAAGGGAGTGTGTGCAAAGTGCTATTTGGTTGCTATGGAAAGGAACGATTAAATTTGAGTATAAGTAGATATCGGTAGTGGACACAGCTTAGATATCGAGCACTTGTAAGTCCCGGTTTGAGTTCGTACGGTGACTACGCGTACCAGGTTGTCTGATCTAGGATGGAGTTCGACAACGCGAGCCATGACCCATTCATTTGGCGGTAGACGATCGTCTTTGACTATAACCAAGTCATTCAGCTGTAGATTTGGACGCTGTTGAAGCTGAGTTAACCAATCCGAAGTCCATTTCTGCCAAAAGTGTTGTAGCAATCGGCTAAGTGAAAAGTTCGAAGCTGCTGAATCAACAGGCGGTGAAAGAAGTGAACTCCCGAATCATCCGGCTCCGAGGTCAATGGACATAATGGCCGCGAGTTCAATGCGTAGAGTATCTCGAATGTAAGGCGAGTACTATTCAGGACTCGCTTTAAGTGGTACTTGACAGACTTCACATTGGCCTCCCACAGACCCCCAAAATTGGTGGAGTGAGGGGGGTTGAAATGTCATTGGATGCCGTGGCTAGCGATATGCGGTACGACATATTGCTTGATGTCTTCGACTAGTTTACGTTTGCTTGCTTGCAAAACCTTATCGGCACCAATGAAGTTGGTTCCACAGTCGCAGGAAATATCCTTGCACAGCCCTTGCCGGGCGATGAATCTTTGTAGCGGTAGCAGAAAAGCTTCGGAAGACATTCCAGTAACTGCCTCCAAGTGAACCGCTTTCGTTGCTAAACAAATGAAAATTGCGATATACATAGCTCTTGTATGTAGTGTTACCGGTGGCCAGAAATGGGCGTTGTGGTGGATTGACGCGATGAAATGGCAAGTCACCCATTAGCTGGGTGGCTATGGTTGGCTTGTTGCGGAAACAGGTAACACATTTGCGCAATTGCTTTTTAACCACTTGCCTGGCGTTTATGATCCAAAATTGCTGTCGTGTATGCGAAATAGTTAATTCCGTGCCTCCGTGTAAAGTTGTTACAAGCGAACTATTGATAACCAAGCTGGTGAAGTGACGACTACTAGGTAATATAATTGGATGCCTCTGCCCCATATGGCAATGTAGCGCGAGGGATTCGCCCACGTAAACGAAGCACATTTTGCTCATCCAGAAATGGTGCTTAGCTCGCAAGATTGCTGTTGCTTGGCAGCGAGCTCTTTTCGCGTACGTGTTTAATCTCTTTCTAAAATGCTTCGTGTTGTACGAGCTTTACGATCTTAGTTAAACTTTCGTTGAGCTCTGCGACGAATAAAGGTCCCTTCCAACGTGTAGCAGCTTGCGTTCTAGAAATGAAAGCAAAGCGAAAAGTATAGGCGCACATCCGTATGGTCTTGTGATGAGATGAGTATAGAAGAATTACTTAATTAATTAATTAAGCTTCAGCGATGCACTTGGAGTTGTTTGCGTTTGACATCAACCATTCCCTCCTGGACATCGACCGCTGAATGTTCAAATTTCACAAGTCACGTCAGCCTGTTTCAGCCAAGCTGGACCACTCCACCATAGCGTGAACGTTGATAAAGCTGTAGGAGTTGATCCTCGTGTTGCACAGTCTGCAGGATTTTGAAGCGCGTCGACGTGGCTCCACTGATGAGGTGACGAGGCTTGGAGGATTTTGTTGACTCGATTCGATACCCAAGTTTGCTATTGGTTCGGATCACCGTGTATCCAATACAAAACAATTGTAGCGTCGGTCCAATAGAAAATAGGCAGATCTAATTGCTTAGTTGCCAAAGACTTCTTGGTCCATGTTGCCAATTCCGTTGCTAACACAGCGCCGCTGAGCTCGATACGAGGTATAGTAAGCGGCTTTATTGGCGTTACTCGACTTTTGGCTATAAGCAAGGTAGTGTAAACCAGTATATCAGAGCATTCTACACTAGGCGTGAAGTTGCAGCGACTTGATCTGAGATGGCTCATACTGCAGACATCTAGGAATCTGAATGCAGTGCAAGGTGGATAAGGTGGTTAGAAACTGTTCCCATTGGTGATTTATATCTACTGGAAGTTGCTCATCCCAGCCCAGGGCCGTGCTTTCTTGATGGATGCGTTGAACTTGGTACATTCAAACTGACTTAAGCAGAATTTTCGCAGTTACGATGATAGGTGCAATAAGCCCTTGTGGATCAAACAGCCCGCTTCGTTGCAGAAAAGTCAATTTCAAAGTTCAGCTTGAAGATGAAATTGTCCTGATTGGGCTGCCAGCACATCCCTAGTGCTTTGACCGTTTCGGTGTTGTTGAAATTCAAGCAGTTGGTGCTTGACATATGCTCCTGATTAATGCCATTCAGCAAAGCAATTGAGTTGCTGCTCCATTTGCGTAAGTTCATTCCAGCAGAGAGGAGAGCTGCAGTAAATTGCTCGCGAATAGCTGTGGCAGTTCCGATGGAGTCACTGCCAGATAGCACGTCGTCGACGTAAATTTCGTGTTTGAGTACGTTTCTAGCTAGTGGGTATGACTCCTTTTCGTTTTCGGCTATTTGATTCTGCCGGGAGGGCAAAGACAAATACCGTATATTATTCCTGGATTAGTACAAAATCTTAAAATGGTGCTTCATTCTCGAGGAATAACAAATGTTGCAGTCAAAATGTTGTAGATGTTTATAACGTTGGAATCCTTTCTATGTGGATTTTATTTGCCTTGTTACTTTGATTATTATTTTGTTAATTATTTTGTTATTACTTTCGTACAATTGTATACGCTTCTGTATTTTCATTTATATTCTCGTATATTAATAGGGAATCATAGAATCATAGAATCATAGTTAACATATAAAAATTTGAATTGAAATGCTAACCCTTTGATTTTTTCTTATATATATATTTTTGAATATAATGTATTTTATTTATTAAGAATTTACTTTATTGAATTGAGAATATTGTGAAATGTGAAGTGGGATGCTGTCGTCGTTTTCTGCTACCCTTGTATGAATGGCCAACATATCCAATATAAATAGGATTTATTTTATTTATTATTATTATAATAGAACAAAAATTCAAGAATCAGCAAAATTATGAATCCATTTTTACAAAAATTTCTAAAAATTTGAAAAGAATGAAATTCTATATTACATCATCCACAATTATTCATTCATGTACGTAAAAAATGAAGTGTGTATTAGATTTTATAAAATAGTTTGTGTTTTTGAAATGAAAAAAGGCAATTTCACGAAAATTGTCAATAATGAAAATGGAAATTCTAAAATCGAAACAATATAAAGTTCTGAAATCAAAATATTATTTATTTATAATAATTTTAGTTGAGAAGTCAAAAAATCAGCTGTTGACCAACAAACAGTTTACTTTGGTAATCTGCTTATAAATCAGTTGAATGATTGTCGGCTTCTTTGGTCGTGCTTGTAAGCAGGTTAATCTTAGTACCTGGAGATCCGAGTTTTTATTGTTATTTTATAAAGAAATTTTTTTTAAATGTTTTCTTCAAAATGTAAATGAATATTTTACCTCCCTAAAATTTTAAACGTAAACTGAGGATATTTTCTTCTTTTTTATTAAGAAATATGATTTTTATGTTTCTCGCCAAATTTAAAGGAATGTGTATAATTGATGGCTAAAAATAGTTATCAGTCATTTCCCATCGAGTACGGTCGTCAATATTCTCTGTGCGCTTATAACCACAACCAACTTCACTTGTGCTGTGAACACGTGTTTTTTTCCTGCGCCTATTTTTCGCGTTTTTCCTTTCTTACGCTCTCAATTATTGTTTTTCTAGGGCTTAAAAAATAAAAAAAACTTTTCTGTTCAAGTTTAGTTAGGTACCGATGGCTCCAGGGCCGCCGGACATTGAGGCGAATCGGTTCGCCTCGCTATCCGACTCCCCAGGTAAAAAAAGAAAGACAGCAAGAAATAAACCCATTGAATTTTTTCCAACCCTACCTGAACTCCAACAACAGAACCCAAAATTTGTAGTGGTTAGCTCCACTGATATTGATAAATCTCTATGACAGTATTCATGCTTCCAAGTCCACAAATCGCTGAATCTTATAAGCAAAGATATACTCACCATTTCTGAGCTTCGTGATGGTAATTTACTCTTATTAGTGAAAGATAAAAATGCTGCCCAAAAACTCATTGCTGCAAAGCAACTTCACGGAATCTGCCCCATATTAGCTAAATATCACAATTGTTTGAATTCCGTCAAAGGCACCATTTTCGCCCCCTTTCTAAGTAATATATCCGAAAAGGAAATAATTGAGGAATTGTGCCCTCAAGGTGTTACAGATGTGTACCAATTTACGAGGAACATTGATGGTAAGATGCAGCCTTCCGGAGTTGTTTTGATTACTTTCTATTTGTATCACCTTCCGGAAAAAATTGACATCGCTTGGAGAAAGGTTCTAGTAAGAAAATACATCCCTAGCCCTATGCGCTGCAGAAATTGCCAATTAGTTGGACATACGCAAAAGTTCTGTTAAAGGGCACCTTCATGTGTCACTAGCAACCTACCTGCCCATTCCCCCTCAGAAAAAAATGTCTACAGGCGAAAGAAATTATAAAAATTTAGACCATAAACAAATGCACAATGCGTGAGGCCATTAATAAATTTAAAGAACAACGCCCTCTCTCTCCTTCCAACCCTTCACCTATATCCTGCTCCTCAATCGCTGCACATGAAATCAACGCAAAAAAAAAAACCAATATACAAAATTTCATCACAAAACAACCACAAAGCAAAATACATTTACCAGGTATTATTAATTGAGAGAGTGAGAGGAAAACAGTCATAACATGTGTCAAATCTGCTCTCTTAACGAATGTTGTAACCGAAAAAAAACTAAAAAAGTGAAATAAATGTGAAAAGTTTTTGTGTCTCATCAAATCTTTTGAAATCATTTTTATAGAGTTCAACGGAAATAAAATTGTGCACTGCAAGAATTTCCGTGAAAAGTTAATGGAATTAAGCACTAAGTTAATTTACCAAATGCGGTAAAACAATTTTTTTTTATATGTCGAATGTATTTTAGAATTAATTTTTTAAATAAAAAATTAGCAACTAAAAAAAAACAGAGAATAGGTAGTAGTAAATTATTAAAAATATTATTTTAAGTTGTATTAGTTGTTATATGTGTGTGTGTATGTGTGTATTTGAATTTTTACTTATTACGAAAAAAACTGCAAAGCCCAAAAATAGCGGCGAAAATTTACAAAAGAAGCTACATTGTTTATTCATTTTGACACTTAATATGACTGAGAGAAAATGACATTTGGAGAGCGGTCTTCTATTAATAATACCTGGTAAATGTATTTTGCTACAAAGTAAATCCAGAAACTATCAACATCTCTGGCCCAACCGCCACTTCATCAACCAATAAGTTTCCAACCGATCCACTCTCCTCAACTGAAAAACTTATACATACAAACACACAGTCTCTCCCGGTTCCACTAATACCCGTACCAAAAATCATTTAAACTGTGAACTGCCCTCTCTTGAATTCGCAAACTCTCGCACACAAACCAAAATACATTTACCCTTGATGCAACGACACAGGTGGTGCAGATAAGTGACGTTTCCTAGCCTATTCTGTTTTGTTGTTTTCTTTCGGTCTCGGTTCTGTCAAATTATGAAAACCGGTGCCGCCAAAAAATTTGCCGCGCTTTATTGAAATTATCGAAACATAAAATTTGGCTGATTATAAAATGTATTATTTATTATTAAGTGAAAATAATAAAATAGGCAAATTTTGTGTAATATGCCGCAAAAGTTGGGGCAAAGAAAATGTGAAGTGTTTCAAAGTTCCAAGTGACGAGATTATCTCAGCCGTTATAAAACTAAAATTTCAGGCGTCAAAGAAATTTTTCGCCCGTTACTACAAATATTCTCATGACTCCGGAACCCGCCTGCTGACTATTTTGACAGAACCGAGATTTGAATTCTCTCAGAATATATCTGCACCACCTGTGTCGTTGCATCAAGCATTTACCAGATTAATAGAAGACCGCGCTCCAAATGTCATTTTCTCTCAGTCATAATAAGTGTAAAAATAAAAAACAATGTTGCTTCTTTTGTAAATTTTGGCCGCTATTTTTGTGCTTTGCTGTTTATTTTCGTAATAAGTAAAAACTCAAATGCCCTTTATTTTTTGGGTTTTTTTCTTTTATTATTATTTAAAAACTAAATTATACATACACACATATAACAACTAACACAACTTAAAATAATATTTTTAATAATTTACTATTACCTATTATTATGTTTTTTTTTAGTTGCTAATTTTTTATTTAAAAATTTAATTCTAAAATACATTCGACATTTAAAACAAAACATTTTTTTACCGCATTTGGTAAATTAACTTTAGTGCTTAATTCCATTAACTTTTCACGGAAATTCTTGCAGTGCACAATTTTATTTCCGTTGAACTCTATAAAAATGATTTCTAATGATTTGATGAGACACAAAAACACTTCTGAGGGCTTTTTAAGACCTCCTTTTAAGACTTGGTCCCCCCATATCCAAGTACTGCCTTCAAATTCATGCCATTAAGCTTAAGTCTTCAAATAATATTCCAAGCACAATAATTTATTTATTTCACTTTTTTAGTTTTTTTTCGGTTACAACATTCGTTAAGAGAGTAGATTTGACACATATTATGACTGTTTTCCTCTGACTCTCTCAATTAATAATACCTGGTAAATGTATTTTGCGCACAAACACACTCCAATTACACCTCGCTCTCCCAATTCATTCACAATCATAGCTTATCGCAAACTCACACTGATCCCTCCACATCGCAGCTCTCTGAAAACATTAATAAATGCAACTCAAATCTAAATTCTGTTCGCACACCTCCCTATGTACCTCAAGAAAACCCCTTCGTCCAACTTTTCACATATTTCGCCTGACAATGCAATATAAATGCGAATTATCATTACTAATAAATGAATTCTCACCAGATATAATAGCAATTTAAGAGACCCATCTACCGTCCACAAATAATAGCTCTTTTGTACCCAAAAATTTCTCTGGATATTTCCACAATCTCACATTAAATACATCAGCTAAACAAGGTGTCGGACTTCTAATCAAAAAACATTTACCACATAATTGTATACCCTTAAACTCTTCCATATCCTCAATAGTGCTACAGGTTAACCTTAATCCCTCTTTCAATATAATAAATAGCTACATACCCCCCTCACAAGAATTCACCGCCCGAGACCTATCAGATATTCTACGTTTGATTAATGGGCCTTGTCTCCTTATGGGCGACTTCAATGCCTGGAGCCCTCTTTGCGGCTCAAGGCAATCCAATAATAGGGGAAACTCTATGGAACACTTCATATTAAATGAGAACTAATTATCTTAAACGACGGATCGTCAAGTCACTTTTCATCCCATAATACCCATATCGATCTGACAATGTGTTCTGCCCAATTAACACCCCGTTGTTCATGGAAAATTCTTGAGAATCTTCATGGCAGCGACCATTATCCGATAATTATTGAACTTACCATACCATTTAAATTTCCACAAAGTTAAACCCAAACCAAAGTTCAAAACCGATCTCGCCGATTGGGCGTTATTTCAGAATAGTTGCTTTAATTACACTTCTCGATTCATGTCTCCAGCAACATCAACTGTGAAGCTGCTAAGTTGCATAAAGGGAAACCGGTTCGCAGCTAACCTTTCCATTCCTCAGACCAAACTATTTCTGGTTAAAGCTACTGTTCCTTGGTGGAATAGTGACCTAAATAGGCTTAGAAAAGAAAAACAAGTCCTCTGGCACAGTTATAAACTTCTTAGATCCACTTCAACTTTAATCGCTTTCAAAAAAGACAATGCTGTTTTAAAGAAGGATTCTAAAACTGCCAAGACGATCGGCTTCCAAAAATTTACATCAGAAATAAATCCAAACACTTCTATTAAATAGATATGGTCCGACATCAAAGCACTTACAGGGAATAAAACTACTAACAAGATAAAAATTTTAAACTCTGCCTCAAATCAAATTACCTCACCTCTTGAAATAGCTAATTATTTTGCTTCGTATTGGTCGCAACTCTCAAATGATACAAATTTTCACCCAAGGTTATCACTGAAAAACTACACTATAAAAATATATCCTATTACCCCATCAATATATCAACCAAAGCAAAACAAATAGAACAAAAAATTACTAAACTCGAGTTCGAAACAGCACTGTGTAGCGCAAAAGGCAAAACCCCTGGTTTCGACCGTATTTCATATCCGATGATAAAAAATGGTCCGCCCTACGTAAAAGATAGAATCCTGAACCTGTACAACAACATCCTATACCAAGGTATTTATCCACAAAGCTGGAGAACAGCTATCATCATTCCAATTTTCAAACCCAATAAGCCCAATCTCGAAGTTAATAGCTACCGTCCAATATCCCTCCTGCCTTGCATAGGGAAACTTATGGAAAAAATAATAGCACAGAGGCTAATGTGGTTAATTTCTAACAACAATCTGATCAACGCTAACCAAGTCGCTTTTCGAAAAAAACAAAGGACAACGGATGTCCTACTTCATCTCAACCATTATGTGTCAAACGCTCTTTCAAATAAAAACCACGTAACAATATTGACAACTGATTTTGAAAGAGCTTTCGACCGCATCGGCGCGCGTGGTATGGCATCAGCTTGCTACCTGAAAAGTTGGTCCGAAAATCTTTAATTTTGTTAAAGCTTTTTTGACCGGCCGCAGGTTACGAGTTAGAGTTGACTCAGAAACTTTCGGCACGTTCCCGCTCATCAATGGGATACCGCAAGGGTCTCCTCTCTCAGTTGCTCTTTTCATCATTGCCTTTGACCAACTAAGCAAAATTTTAGCCAAATTCAAAAATATTCAACATTCAATTTATGCTGATGATGCTATTATCTTTTCTAAACAAAATGATAATAATATCGTTAAAGATACATTTTCGAAAATTTTAGATAACATTAAAATTTGGGAATGAACTTGGGAGCTAATTTTTCTATAGAAAAATGCAAAAGATTGCACATTTGTAAAAAACATAGATGTAGTAATTTTACTTTAAGGTATAACAATGTAAACATAGAATTTGTCAACTATTTGGGAATATTAAGAGTATATTCCATGTAAGTTATACATTTAAGCAACATTGTTTAGTATTAAGAAAAAGCCTATCTGCCCGCTTAAATCTTATAAAGTATTTAACATCCAAAAACTTTTAATTCATGTTACGACTTTACTTAATATTACCAAATTGCTTGTACTTTCCAAAATCGATTACGCTCTTCCAATATACGGATGGTGCGCCGTTAGTCATCTGAAACAACTGTATGCAGCCTACCACACAGCAATTCGCAGGAGTATAAGCGCTTTCCCCACCACAGCTACTACAAATATCTTAGCAGAAACAGGCTTTCCATCAATTCTCAATCGAGTTACAACTATCACATACAATCTCATACCTAAACTTTTAAATTCGAACAACCCCCTACTACTAGAGGCCACAAGAAAGGTACTCAAACAAAAGAAAGAGCCACGAAATAAATCAACAATCTACCGTTGCCTTGAATTTGCCCAGAGTCTACAGATCTACATCCGTCCACATAGAGTCCAAGGTAACAACAAACCACCGTGGCTCCTAAAAGAGTCCTCATTAATTTTAAAATTACATAGCCTACCTAAGCACTCAACTAATCCAACGGTTTATCGACAAAGTTTTAATGAACTTGAGGACTTCCTAAACCAATGGACTTTCATTTACACTGATGGATCGAAAACAGATAACAGCACAACTTTCGCCGTGGTTCAACATAATGGCCAATTAATTACTGCCGGGTCTATCGGACTTCATTCAGGCTCATCCACAATCATCTAACGTCAATTAGATCCGCTGAGTGGTCTAACTATAGCCACCGTTACAAAAATTTTAACTTCAACTGCCATAAAGTCAACTACCCAGCCATCGCATCTCGCCAGCAAACAAAACTCTTCTCCCGTCTCCGATTGGGGCACACAAAGCTTACCCACCAACATTTGCTGTGTGGGGACCTTGCTCCTACTTGCCCGTTTTGCACTGTTCCAGCATCCATTGAGCATATCTTCAACGATTGCAGCCAACTCCGCGTTATCAGAAAAAATGTATTCGGTGGCTCTAATCCTATTGAGTCTCTCAAAACTGTTAACTTGGAAAATATTATGAAAGTCGAAAAATACCTCCAAGAATGTAACATAATTAATCTTATATAACCATTTATATTAATCTGTAAATTTTTAAATATTTTCATATTATTATACTCGTATACTCCAAATTTATAATTATTCGAGCCGAAAGACCTGGCAGCTAGCGCTCCTTTTTTTTCTTCTTAATCATAATAAGATGGCTTATCTTATATTTAAAAAAAATGTAATATAGAAACTAATTATTGCCTTTTTTAATTTTTCTTATAAGTGCGTGCATATGAGCACAAAATTATTCTTCGTAACAAAAATTGAAAAACATATGACAGCAAAACATACGATTTCTGTTGACCTACATTCATAGTCATGAAGAATAACTGTTTAAATTGTAATATTTTCAACATCCCCATACACACAAGAAAGCATGAAATTCCACCGTTTTCGTATATTGAAATAAACTGATACACTAAATTACCGCAGCCAATCAGAAGGTCTGTGATTTTGCACTTTTGTAATATGCACTTTTAGTAATTCGCTAATTTGAGGGTGGTCATATCATAAATATAATTATATAATTTTTTATAATAGAAATGTATTTTATACTTTTTCATTATTGAATTCTTCAAAATCGATAATCGATAATTTGTCTACCACACTTTCGGTGCACAAGAACAATGTTTCTAGACACTTTCCAAAAATATTTGATTTCTTGCAACATGATATTCCTCTTGGTTTGCAACACGTTTTAGTACTGCAGGGGTGATTGTCGCATATTCTCTATTTACTGTATTTGATTCCCAGCCAAACAGAAAATAAAAATTTGGTTTCAAATCATTCGCTTCTGCAGTGAGCACACACACTAAATTATTCATACGAATGTGCAAACAACAATAGCCATGTGTGTGGCTGACATGGATACATATTCACGACTTTTTCGTGAAATTGCCGATCATGATTCCAATGTTGTTGCCATACACTTCAATATGTTGATTCTCACTCAAGAGAGCAATGAAAGGTCTTTCTGTATATTGTCTTTGTTATGCCTATGTATTTTTACTATGCAAGATCGTGTTTAGTGGAAGATATTACCAAAAAACATCAACGTAATAAGAAGTCTCATTAAAAAGAAGAACAAAATACTTGATTTTCTCTTTCACGTTACGAGTTAAATGGGCGACACTACAAATCCTGATAACTACAGAATCATGAAAACTATAGAATTTTGAATTCTGTTGTTAATAATTGTACACACACGGGCTTACATAAGTATGCATGTATGTTTGCATGCTCAAATGCAATATAAAAACAAAGAAATAAGAAGCACGTGTTTATGTACATATATTTATACATATATAAATCTGCTGGTAGGGACTTCTGAAGGGTGTGAAACGCGAAATAAGAGCAAAGAAGACTTTTTTCAAATTTACATATCAATTTGAAATTAAAGAATATTTTCAATTTTCAGTTGATAATGTGGAGTGTGCTGCTGTTTGCGATTTCTGTTCGCCTCGTATGATCCGCCAACATACTCAATGAAAGAAACTATTTTATTTATAATTTTATATATTTTTTATTATAATACAACAAAACTTTCAAAGCCAGTAAAAATTGTAGTAATAATAATTCCATTTTTGCTAAAATAGATTATGTATGTATGCTTATTCCGATTTGCATTGTGTGAAATAGTTATTTTAGTTATTTTAAATGCGACTCCATATACTCGTATATCTCCATATGGTATAATTACTATTCGGGGTGTTATGAGGGTGTAGACAGATAGATAGATATATTTAAGGGTGTTATACACTGCGACCTGAAAGATCTATTGTGATGCCCCTATTTATTAGAAAGATGAGGATAGTCTCATCTACAAATCTTCTGTCAGGTAAATATCCGAGAGGGAATTCATATATTTTGGAGGAATCAAGATGAGGGATCTTGCTCATATCTAAGATATATTCTCCAAAACACCTGTGTCTTTTGTGTGCCAATGGCCCGCAGTCTGTGATCAGGTGCAGTGAAGTTTCGACACTTTCTCCACAGAATACCGAACTTGTTCAAATGGTAGTTTAAAATGCCTGTGATGATTCTTAATTTACTCCGAGGCATATTTATTAAGTCCTTACCTCTTTTAGGATTAAAATCTCCGACAAGAGCTTTGGACTCTCTTAATCCCGGAAGAGTTTTCCAGGTTTGACTTCGTTTTGGATCTGTGCACTTCTTTAACAGACCTCCAATGGAATTGGATGATAGTCGCCAGAAGGGTTCAGGGCCGTTGAAGTGAGAGGCCGCAGCGTTCCTAGCTAAGCTATCAGCCTTCTCATTTCCCTCTACTCCTATGTGGCCTGGTACCGACATTAGAGATAACTTGTTCATACTGCCTAGGGAGTTCAGCTTCCCAATACAGTCCCACACAAGTTTAGACCTCACTAAGGGTGAGCTCAGACTCTTGAGTGCTGCTTGACTATCAGATAGTATCACTATGTTTTTCCCCCGATACTTCCTGTCAATGTTGATCTGGGCACATCTTTCAATAGCGTGATTTCCGCTTGAAAAATGCTTGGAAAAGAACCCATTGGTTCCCAGTAGTTGGTTTTGGGCCAAAATACTCCTGCCCCAGTTCCGTCCATTGTCTTAGAACCGTCAGTATACCAAAAGAGGGAATTTTCTCTAATTTTATACGTCTAAATTAGACGTTTCCATTCTTTTTTGCAACTCATCATTGTACAGTATTTGTGTGCAAAATTTAATTTTCTTCGCATAAAATCCTTGTGAGATTTTAGTATACCGTATTCTTGAGTAGAATTTTTACCCCATATATTTTGGGTGTAATTTGATTCTCTCGAGAAAATTCCTTGTGTTCTGGTAAGATATTTCCTAGCAGAGTCTTGAATTACTAGATGTAAGGTTGTTAGATCTAGTCTAACTTCCATTGCTGCCGTTGGACAAGTGCGCATAGCGTTATACTTTACTTAATGCAGATTTCGCAGTCTGAAGTATGACTCTATTTGACCAGTCTACAGAACCATAGGTGATGATTTGTCTAACCATCATGGTATACATCCAGCGAACGATTTTTGGGTTACATCCCTAAGATTTACCAGCAAGCCGTCTACATATCATTAAGGAATCTGTAGCCCTCTTGGCGGTTGCTATCAGATGAGCCTTCCACAATAACTTTTTGTCGAAAATGACTCCGAGGTATTTGGCCTGTGTACTATTTAGAGTTAATATCGACCTATGTACCATTTAGAAGAATAGGTTTCATATATGCTACAGATCTTTTTCTAGTGACCGGCACAATGGTGGTCTTTGAGGCATTGATTTTCAATCCTGTTGGCCTGCACCATTCACTAGCTGCTAATAAGCCCCTCTGGATAATATCTCAAAGAGTGGATTCAGATTTTCCTCTAGCTATTATCACTTTATCGTCCGCATATCCTTGACATGATTTGCCTAGATTTGTGAGTTTTACCAGAAGATCATCAACTACTATGCTCCACAAAATGGGTGATAATACCGCACCCTGCGGACATCCTTTATTGACTTTGACTTTAACAGTTTGTCACCTGCTTCAGCTTCAGTCAGTCTATTGTTGAGTAAAGCTCGTATCCAATTGGAAGTGGTATTATCTATTCCTCTATTGTCAAGAGCCCTAATCATATATTGATGAGGAGTGTTGTCCAAAGCCCCCTCAATATCGAGAAAGACACAAAATGCTATTTCTTTCTTATCCAGTGCTGCCCGAATAATATCAGTCAGATGGTATAGTGCGGTTTCAGTCGATTTTCACGCAATATATGCAAACTGACAATGACGTAAAAGCTCCCTTTTCAATACGGTCTCAATGAGATGCATATTAACTATTTTCATTGCTTTTAGTACGGAGGATGCCAAACTGATAGCCTGAAGGATTTGGGATGGGCTATATCCTTCTTGCCTACCTTGGGGATAAGCCAAAAGCAAGACATGCCCTAGTGATGTTTACCAAGCGCGGAATCAGTACCTCACCACTCCTTTGGAGAAGGATCGGGAAAATACCATCCGCACCCGGCGATTTATATGGCTGAAAAGAGCAGATGGCCCATCTCAACCTCTCAGTAGTTATAATTGCTTTGGCCACCTTCCAGCCAATCTTGCTTGCTCTTCTAGGAAGAGCATCCATCTGCAAAGATGGCGGTAACTTCATCGAGCTCGCAGGAAAGTGCATATGCAGCAAAAGGAGAGTGCGATCCTATTCATTTGCCGTGAACGTCCCATCCTCAGATCTCAATGCCAGCTTTAAATTGACTTTGTTTTTCGCATGAGCTCTATGGAGTCGTGCTACTTCTACACTTTCTAAAGCTAGTCCTTTTGGCTTGTCTGATCTCTTTGTTTTAGATCGTCAACTCTTTTTTATATTCTTTCCAGTCCCCCGTACGCTTAGCTAGATTGAATAGCCAACGCATCTTAGTACGTCTATTAGACAGACTAGAGTTCCACCAAGGAACATTCCTGCTGTTTTTCTTTGTTCTTAGAGGACAAGATAAAACATAGGATTCGGAAATAATTTCATTCAGCTCATTGACACCCTCCTGTAGCTCCACCGGATTTTTGTATATTCCTTGGATGTTTGAGGATGAGATTAGTGAATGCACTGAACTATCGGAGAATTCCCAGTTAGTATACCTAAGATTTCTAAACACTACCGTTTTTGTAACGATATCGAACTCAATTATGCTGTGATCCGACAGAAAGGGTTCGTTCGAAACTTTAAAATTGTTAACAATATCAGTTAGCTCTGGACTACAGAAAGTCAGATCAAGAACTTCCTCCCCAATTACATTTCTAAAAGTGGGTGTGTTCCCCTTATTCAATATATATAAATTAAGTGATAATAAAAATTCTAGAACTGACTCACCCCGTTTACTGGTATCACTGTTACCCCAGATGGTATTGTGTGCGTTTGAGTCACAGCCCACCAATAGTGGAATCGTTTTAGATAGGCAATACCTCGCCAGCTTATAGACTTCTTCCGGGATGGCATTCATATCTCCCGGAAAGTAGGCCGATGCAACGACTATATCGCGAGAGACCCTCTATGTACTTTACCATGATGGGCGTGAGATCTCGCGGCATGAATACTGAAAGACAAAAGTAGTTAATATCGTTTCTAATCAGGATACAGGTGCGGGGAATGTCAGCATTGACATCCCATATTACCTTTGTAAACTTACTTGAAAGGACCCTAATTTGACCTTTGTAACACCATGGCTCTGAATGAGGGTCAGCCCCATGTTGTTCTTGGCAAACACCCTCCCGATGACAGCCGAGGCTACTCTGGCATGATGGATGTTTGGTTGAGCCACTTTCAGTCTCGTCATATTATGGAACAGGTTGTGACGAGATGGTGTTATTCCCCTCTTCGTTCTCGTCGTCCATAGAGACATCCTCCAGACTGTGTACCAGTGAAGGACAGTATGCGGCCTCAGCCCCTATCTCAACACTGGGGGCCCTGGAAGAGATTTCCGGGGCCACAGTCTTCGGTTTCGCTGGGGAAGCCTACTACTCGTAGTTACCTCTGACAGAGGTGGGATATCTGTCTCCTTTACTTCCTCTGCCTTGGGCTTTTCCTTAGTACGTTTGGAACAACCGACTTTGATTTTGCTAAATCGGTAGTTCAACGCATATCACGAGCTCTTTATTAGTTGCATGGACCCATCGTCTATTTCCACGGACAACAACTGTCCGTTGCCCTCGTCCTTGCATCTCCATATTCTCCAGAAAATGGTATTTAGCCCAATATTTTGGCTAGAGAGAAACTTTAGTAAGACAGCTACCACTTGTTCACTACTACGAGGGAGGAAGAGGAAGACTGTGTGTGATTGTGGGATGTTGTCTCCCACTTTGGCGACCAAACTGACGCCCTCTGTCACTGAAAGCTGCGTCACGACCCCTTTCAGCTATTCCACCGAGTCCGTCGAACAGCGGTCGATGCTCAGGAATCCAGGCTTCAAGTGGATACCATTGAAGGGGAATTCTTTGGTCCACTCTGCAACCAGATGCTGTTCGGATAGTCCGCAGCAACAACAGCCATCTTGGTGATGGACGCCACCTTAGCGTAGCCACCTGCTGCCTTGGACCCTCCACGACTAGGTGGGCCTGAGGGTGTTGCCGTCTGTTTTTGGCTGGGTCTAGATTAGGAGAAAAGGTGTTTCGTACCCTTTTCTTCAGGGTCTTGTTTACATTCGGTTGTGATGTTGTGCCAGCCGAATTCTTTACAACCCTGTGCTCCTTTGCCTTGGCAAGAGCATCATGTGGTTGCAAACCCTGAGACAGGTAGATGAGGTACCATCTGGCTCTAGCTCCACTTAGCTCCTTTCTTCTCGAGTCTTCCAAACCCCCATGATCAGGAAGAGGGATTCACATCATCGGAAGAAAGTTTCTGAATTCCTGCACCACCCATCCCGTCTACTGTCATTGGGGATCCCATAGGTCCAATCACTGTTTTGGTCACGGATAAAGATCTACGTTCACCGCAGGAGCATTTGATTTGGGCTTAGCGGTTGATCTTACCCCAGTAAGCATTGGCTCATCAAAGATTCTTTGGTCCATCTGATTCGCCAATTGAATTGCGCTGACATCCCGCGGAATTTTTTTGTTTTTTTTTTTGCTTCTTCATTTTTGTGGAGAATATAAAGACCACTCGGACAGAAATCCGCAATATCCGAGCTAGGCTATTACCACCGAAGGGCGCCTTTTATTCGGGGGCTCCGTTTACGACTGGTCTATTTAACAGGGCCTCTAAAGTGGTAGATCATCAGCACGGGTCGCGTGATACCTTGATCCAGCGCTTGCCTTCGAACCATAGTCAAGGTGTATTTCTCAATGCTGTACTATTAAGGAGTATCAAACACTGAGCGCTACATCCTGACCTTAATGGTAAATTTTGTTCATATAATCTGGAGAAGGGGTTATTAACAGTTTTGTAGGCACTTGGTTTCCAAAAATATGTTACCGGTTGTAGTTGAAGAAGCAGCAAGTGTTGAGTAGGTGCCTTATTGATACAGTATCCCTATTGCAAAATTTACAGATAGGAGCGGCAGTCCCGTTGAGTTTGACCCAAACGAAGACGTGTAAAGATCTTTATTATGTAGCATGGTAATGAAGCAGGAAGTTCACATCTGTTCCGTTCTGGATTACATGATACATAATGGTGGTTATATGACTCGTTTTTGAGCTTGTTGGGTAATTACACCAATCAGTCTATAAATATCGTTTTTGATGTAGAAGGGGGATATAACCGTGGGAAATTTCCAAGTTTCTTTAGCGGCAGCATCAGCGAATTCATTTCCCTTAATTGCAGCATGCCCAGGAATCCACACTATTTTAATTTTATTAGTACACTGAATAATGTTGTTTTTGATTTTGGTTCTAATGTGGTTCTTATTAAACTGTGAGCGGATGGCGTTAACGCAAGCTAGGCTGTCAGTGCAAATCACAAATTTCCCCTGGAAATCACGAGCGATAGTTGTTGCGTGTAGTATGACTACAGCTTCAGCAGTGAATACTGAGCAAAAATTAAACAGCAATCCAAAGTTGATAATCGACCCATCTTCTCTGACCACAGCGACTGATGTTGTTTCCTTTGTTTTTGACCCATCCGTTGTAACGACTCGTTTTCGCCGGGGTAAGCTCGCCGGATTTCCAGGAGTCGTTTACAGAAAATCTCTAAAGTATTCAAAGCTTGTTTACGTTGATTTAATTATTTTATTTATTTATTAATTTTAAAAAAGGCGTAACTACTTGATACAATTATTTTTACTAAACTTAAATACGGACACAGTTGAACTCTATGTCCCCATAGCTTCTGTAGCGTTTGTCAGTGTGGGTTTCTAGCAGAGAATCGATTATAAACCATAATCTCCTCTAGATTCCCCTAGCTTCTGTAGCGTTTGTCAGTGTGGGTTTCTAGCAGAGAATCGAATATAAACCATAATCTCCTCTAGATTCCCCTAGCTTCTGTTGCGTTTGTCAGTGTGGGTTTCTAGCAGAGAATCGATTATAAACCATAATCTCCTCTAGATTCCCCTAGCTTCTGTTGCGTTTGTCAGTGTGGGTTTCTAGCAGAGAATCGATTATAAACCATAATCTCCTCTAGATTCCCCTAGCTTCTGTTGCGTTTGTCAGTCTGGGTTTCTAGCAGAGAATCGATTATAAACCATAATCTCCTCTAGATTCCCCTAGCTTCTGTTGCGTTTGTCAGTGCGTATAACTCTGTTTAGTACGATGCGTCTGGTCTGCCTGATGCCGAATGAAAGAAAGAGGCTGGGTTGCCAGTTGCTCCTGCTTTTATGCTCCAGGTTTAGCGTAGATCATCCAATAGTTGTTGTTGTGCGGGAACTGTAGTTTGTTGTGGCATGTTACTACGGTTTCCCGCATTGTTCTTCTCGTTTGAATGTGACCTTGGGCCACCTTCAGCACATTGTTGTTGCTTTCTCGCTGTTGTTCTTGTAAGTTTTTGCCCTTGGGCCACCTTCAATATTGTGTTGTTGTTGTGATGATTTACCTTGTTGTTGTTCCTTGTGTTGTTTGTTGTTGTTGCTATTTGTCCTTCGGCCACCTTCAGCACTTTGTTGATATTTTATATCGATGGAATAAAATATTTAAAAATATTAAATATTGGATATTTAATTTTGCTTCTCCTCTTTATGCTTTGTCCGGTCTGTTGGTGTGCTTAGCGATCGGTCTGTGGTGTTCCACTTTGTGCTTGGCCTTCGTTTTTGGGTGTTGTTAGTGGGTTATTTTCCGAACTAATGCAGTCGGCAACTTCTGTCGCGATCTCTTGTAAATTTCTAGCATTGCGTTAGGCACTGTTGTTGTAAGTTCATATCAGTGCGTTGGGCACTGTTGTTGTGAATTCATATCAGTGCGTTGGGCACTGTTGTTGTAAATTCATATTATTTTAACTGTGGTCAGCCGGTTGCACAATTGTTTGTGTGATATTCTCCTGTGTTATCTTGCGTTGTTGACTTCGTTGCATGTTTTTCGTCGCTTATCACAGGGTTCCACTGTCTGACTTAATTGTGGCTGTGTCTTCTGTCCTCCCAATGCAGAGTATAACACTTGTTGTTGGTAGCATTACTATGGTGGGAGGTGTCTTAGACTCACTTGTATGATGGCTGCTGCAGTAAATATGATGGCGGTTGTGTGTGTGGTTTTAGCAATGAAAGTGGGAGGTGCCAAAGTCTTAGGACTATTAACGTATATATTTTAGGGTTGGTTGTTTAAGCACTTGGCCCCTATTTTAAATATACACGTTTGGGGCGTTATGGCAAAACTAAATATGTAGGGGCAAATTTACGCCTAAAATTTGCTCCTCACATGTCCTCCCTACTTTGCGGCCGATGGAAAATGGTCACCTTACCCTGCCAGAGGGTGATGATTTTGCATGATCCTCGCTGGAATCGGATTCCTTTCCGTTGTGTACACTGTTCTCGTCAGCTGCGTTTGTTAGTTAGCGTATGCTGTGATGCCACCAGGCGGGCAGAATGGTTTCAGCTCGCTAATATGCGCTGTCTTTGTCTCCTTGGTTCCTTCACGTTTCATCTTGACAATGACTGGGGAGGTGAAGGTGTCTATCCGGTATGGCCCATCGTAGCGTGGGGCCAACTTGGCAGCGAAGTGATCAATGGCTTTGGACAAATGGTGCTGTTTTGCTAACACCAATTGTCCAACTTCTGGTTTCCAAGGCCTTCGTCGTAGGTTATAATGACGCCGTTGATATTGAGAAGCTCGCTCCAGATTCCTTGTCACTAATGTGTATGCTTCCTTTAGTAGTTCGGCTCTTTCGTTGGGTGTTTGTTTCCTTTGTCCTGTTCCTGGGGTGGTTTCACCGTACAACGCTCCTGGGCGTCGTGGCTCCCGTCCTTGTATTAAGAACGCGGGGCTATAGCCAGTTGTTTCTGATACGCTGGTATTGATCGCCAGGGTTAACTCCGGCAGTAGGTCATCCCACCTTTGTTGCTGTTTACCGGCGTATTGGGCGATCATGGTCTTGACTGTGCGGTTGGCGCGTTCGGCAGCATTTTCCTGTGGTGTGTACGGTGCGGTAAACTGGTGCTTGATACCGTAGTCTTCTACAAAGCGCTGAAAGGACTTGCTTGTAAACTGTGATCCGTTGTCCGTCACTAAGATCTTAGGAACTCCGAAACGGGCTAAGATGCGCTCCCGAAAGGCCCGTTGTAGAGTCTCGGTGGTGGCCTTCCGAAGAGGCTCCATCTCTGTCCATTTTGAGAACTTATCATGGAAAGCTAGTACCATTGTGTTTCCATGCTTTGAGCGGGGTAGAGGTCCAACAAAATCCGCGCACAATATGGCCCACGGCTCCAAGGGTATTTGCGTCAGCATTTCTCCAGCAGGTTGTTGTTGGCTGGGCTTGTACTTCTGGCATAGTGTGCACTGTCGAACGTAGCGGCTGGTGTCCCGGAACAGTCCTGGCCAGTAGTACCTATTCGCAACTCGGGCTATCGTTTTCCGGATGCCTAGGTGTCCTGCGGTTGGCGCGTCGTGGTTCTCTTGCAAAATGCGTACCCTCAGAGGCCTAGGTACGCACAGCTTCCATGGTGTACAGTCCTCATCACCCGTGCGATTTGGTATATGGCGATACAGCTGCCCGTTTTCCAGTGTATAGTCTGAGAATTTAGCCGGGTTGGCAAATATTTCTCCTTTTCGCTTGAGCCACCACTTGCAATTTTGCTCTGCTTGGTCCTGCACAGTGACAGTGCATGCAGCCTCGACCGGTTGTCTTGATAGTGCGTCCGCCAGTACATTTAGTTTTCCTTTGCGGTATTGTACCTCGAATGAATGCTGCTGAAGTTCTAGCGCCCACCGTCCTATGCGTCCTGAAGGGCTCTCGATGGAATTTAGCCACTTCAGCGATAGGTGGTCGGTGATCACGGTAAAGTGGTAGCCCTCCAGATATGGCCGCATTTTCCGGATGCCCCATATTATGGCTAGACACTCCTTCTCAGTTGGGGAGTAGTTTAGCTCAGCTCCATTCAGGTGTCTACTAGCGTACGCTATTACTCGCTCCGCCCCCTCGATCTCCTGCGTAAGCACTGCTCCCAACCCGTAGTCACTGGCGTCGGTCTGGAGCGTGAACTTCTGACTCAAGTCTGGGCAGGCGAGGATCGGAGCTTCCGTCAATCGTTGTTTCAGTAATTGAAAAGCCTCTTGTTGTTCGGTACCCCATCGGAAATGTTTTCCTTTCTTTAGCAGCATCGTTAGAGGGTGTACTGCTTTTGCAAAGTCGGGTACAAAACGGCGGTACCAAGATGCGATGCCCAAGCAGCGACGTAGCTGTCGTATGTTCTCTGGTGGTTGCAGCTCCCGTATGGCAGCGATTTTATCTGGGTCAGTATGTATTCCTTTGTCGCTGACCACGTGTCCCAGATATTTTAGCTCCTTCCGAAAGAATGCACACTTCTCCAGATTTAGTTTCAAATTTGCCTCCCTCAACCGTCGGAACACCTCTTGCAGGTTTCTCATGTGTTCTTCTAGGTCTCTCCCTGTGACAATCATGTCATCAAGGTAGGCAAACGCGTGTGGCTCCATGTCGTGGCCAATAACTTGGTCCAGTGCTCTTTGAAAGGTTGCTGGTGCGGAGTGTAGCCCGAAAGGCATAACACGCCACTGGAAGAGGCCTCTGCCGGGTACCGTGAATGCGGTATACTGCTTGCTGTGCTCCTCCATTGCTATCTGCCAATACCCGTTCTTCAGATCGAGACTACTGATGAATGTAGCCTCACGCCGTCGGTCTAAGATGTGGTGGATTCGCGGCAGTGGGTTTGCGTCGGGTATGGACCTGGCGTTGAGTTGCCGATAGCCGATGCACAGACGCCATTTACCATCCCGTTTCATTACTAGCACAATCGGTGCGCTGTGGGGGCTATGCGAGGGTTCGATACAGCCTTTAGCTATCAAGTCGTCCACTTCCGTGCCAATGAGTTCTTGCTGCGCTGGATTTCTCGGGAAGTATCGTTGTTTGATGGGTCGGTCATCGCGCATCACTATTTTGTCGCTTGTGATATTGGTCACGTTTGGCCCGTCTGTGAATTTAGCCAACTCTGTGGCCAGAAACAGTTTTATCTTTGATTCGGTCGTAGCGGCTTCATGTCGTATGGTTGTGCACGATGCGATAACTTGTGATTGCACACCATCCGTTTTGGGGCCTAGCTGGATTTCCTGGCCTCCACATGTCATGGATAGGCCTTGCTGTGTCATGAAGTCCAGGCCGAGCAGTAAGTCGTCGGTGGAGTCGGGCATGCTAAGTAGCTCCAGCTGACATACCTTTCCTCCAAGCTTGACGCACGTCACAAACGCTTGAGTAATATCTCTTGTTCGACCATCCGCCATCCGTGCTCTAGTGTATGTAGAGTTTACTCTACCGGTGGTAGCACCTAAATGGGAAATTAGTCGCTCGCTGATGAAACTCCTTGTGGCGCCTGTGTCTAGTGTGGCCGTGATGTTTTCTGTGCCAATGGTGACGGCGGCACAGATACGCTGTCCATCGTAGCGTAGTGCACTTACTGCGTTTGAGGCTTGTTGTCCGTGGGCTGCTCCATGCCTCGTTGCTGGCGGCAGCCCCGCTCGTTTCCCCCTACCGTCCTACAGCATTCAACTGTTCTAGTTCCTCTCCTACCGCACTCCCAACAGAAAAGTACTTGGGCATTGCGGCAGTGTCGCGCTATGTGATCAGACTGACCACATCTTCTGCATGCTGTTCGTGGATTTATAGGTACCACCTTGTTGGTACAGTTGGCCGGTGCTACTTGTCGGTTTCTGGTTTCGCATGGGGACATGCGCTCGACCCGTGGTTGTATCTCGTGGCGTGTTAGTGGTGGTCGTGGTGGCGGTGGTCGTGGTGGTGCTGCTCGTGAAGTCTCGTTGTCACCACGTATGCCCTCGAGGTCTTCCGCCATTTCCACCAATTCTTCCAGCTTATCGAAATCCTTTCGACGGACATACCACTGGTATTCCTCTAGGCTGTTGCGAAAGATTCGCTCTAACTTCTGGGCCTCCGTGTATCCTGCGTGACGCATCAGGTTTTGAAGTTCTACCACGTACTGTTTGAAGTGTTCACGTGGGTTTTGCCGTCGTTGGCGAATTTCATCCTCCAGCTTTTCGAAGTACCTGGTGGGTAGGAAAAACTTCAAGAAGTCCTTTTTGAATAAAACCCAATCAACCCATGCTCGGTTGTTATTTCTATACCAGAGCAGAGCACGCTCCTTTAGGAGTTCTGGCATAGTTCGAGGCAGCATGTGCTTGTTTAGTCCATAGACTTCCGATAATTCTTCCACTCGCTCTATGAAAGCTATCGGGTCATGCCCTCCATCATATTTCAAGGACCATTTCCTAACGTGGTCGATGACTGCCGAATAGATGGCTATCACGCTTCGCGAGACTTCGGGGACTACTGTCTGGAACGCGGTATCATATACAGCTGGAACATTTCCGGCTGCCCATAGCGTGTCTTTCTTCGTGGCTGTCGATGCTCCGGGGCTTATAGGTCGCTCTGCGCTGGGGCTAGCTCTCAAGTGTAACTGGGTCCTGGCGACAAACTCCTCGTGAGTCGGGCCTGTAGCTCTGCCAGCCGAACCTCCTGGTCTAGAGTCATCTCTGTGTCGGTGATAAACTCCGCAAGCCTCTTTCGTAGCTCTTCCACTGTGCCCGTGGCCTCTAGGCCAATCTCGACACAACAGACTACCAGTTGGTCTTTTCGCACGGTGTACACCCAACTCGTCTTTCCCATCCTGTGTCAGACTCTGGTGATGGGACGTGGGTTGGATAATATAGCTTTGTTGTATTTACTCTCTTTATTCTGAGAGTCCCTGCTCGGGCGCCACTGTAACGACTCGTTTTCGCCGGGGTAAGCTCGCCGGATTTCCAGGAGTCGTTTACAGAGAATCTCTAAAGTATTCAAAGCTTGTTTACGTTGATTTAATTATTTTATGTTGTCCCCCTAGCTTCTGTAGCGTTTGTCAGTGTGGGTTTCTAGCAGAGAATCGATTATAAACCATAATCTCCTCTAGATTCCCCTAGCTTCTGTTGCGTTTGTCAGTGTGGGTTTCTAGCAGAGAATCTATTATAAACCATAATCTCCTCTAGATTCCCCTAGCTTCTGTTGCGTTTGTCAGTCTGGGTTTCTAGCAGAGAATCGATTATAAACCATAATCTCCTCTAGATTCCCCTAGCTTCTGTTGCGTTTGTCAGTGTGGGTTTCTAGCAGAGAATCGATTATAAACCATAATCTCCTCTAGATTCCCCTAGCTTCTGTTGCGTTTGTCAGTCTGGGTTTCTAGCAGAGAATCGATTATAAACCATAATCTCCTCTAGATTCCCCTAGCTTCTGTTGCGTTTGTCAGTGCGTATAACTCTGTTTAGTACGATGCGTCTGGTCTGCCTGATGCCGAATGAAAGAAAGAGGCTGGGTTGCCAGTTGCTCCTGCTTTTATGCTCCAGGTTTAGCGTAGATCATCCAATAGTTGTTGTTGTGCGGGAACTGTAGTTTGTTGTGGCATGTTACTACGGTTTCCCGCATTGTTCTTCTCGTTTGAATGTGACCTTGGGCCACCTTCAGCACATTGTTGTTGCTTTCTCGCTGTTGTTCTTGTAAGTTTTTGCCCTTGGGCCACCTTCAATATTGTGTTGTTGTTGTGATGATTTACCTTGTTGTTGTTCCTTGTGTTGTTTGTTGTTGTTGCTATTTGTCCTTCGGCCACCTTCAGCACTTTGTTGATATTTTATATCGATGGCATAAAATATTTAAAAATATTAAATATTGGATATTTAATTTTGCTTCTCCTCTTTATGCTTTGTCCGGTCTGTTGGTGTGCTTAGCGATCGGTCTGTCGTGTTCCACTTTGTGCTTGGCCTTCGTTTTTGGGTGTTGTTAGTGGGTTATTTTCCGAACTAATGCAGTCGGCAACTTCTGTCGCGATCTCTTGTAAATTTCTAGCATTGCGTTAGGCACTGTTGTTGTAAGTTCATATCAGTGCGTTGGGCACTGTTGTTGTGAATTCATATCAGTGCGTTGGGCACTGTTGTTGTAAATTCATATTGTTTTAACTGTGGTCAGCCGGTTGCACAATTGTTTGTGTGATATTCTCCTGTGTTATCTTGCGTTGTTGACTTCGTTGCATGTTTTTCGTCGCTTATCACAGGGTTCCACTGTCTGACTTAATTGTGGCTGTGTCTTCTGTCCTCCCAATGCAGAGTATAACACTTGTTGTTGGTAGCATTACTATGGTGGGAGGTGTCTTAGACTCACTTGTATGATGGCTGCTGCACTAAATATGATGGCGGTTGTGTGTGTGGTTTTAGCAATGAAAGTGGGAGGTGCCAAAGTCTTAGGACTATTAACGTATATATTTTAGGGTTGGTTGTTTAAGCACTTGGCCCCTATTTTAAATATACACGTTTGGGGCGTTATGGCAAAACTAAATATGTGGGGGCAAATTTACGCCTAAAATTTGCTCCTCACACCGTATATATAAAAAGCCAGCCGGATTTTTTGTATGGTTGACTTATATGGAAAAATAAATGTTTATATGTAGAAGTATGTGTTTCTTCTCTTGGATAGTGGGTTAAATTTAAAACAAGGGATGAGGAAGAGATGCAGATCTAATTATCTCCGGAGTCATGTTGAGATCATGTTGCCTGCCAAATTGAATACACTTCATAATTGTGGATGGTCTCTTGGATATCCGTTTGCGAGACAGCATGTTTTGGACGGTTTTGTGTATCAAACTACTCTCTGTTAAAAATAGTTTAGGGAACATTCTGTAGGTGATCGAGTTAACTCTTTCTGCAATAGGAGGCATTCCTGTCTCTGCCAAGACATTTTTAATCGGGGTTGTCGGGAAAGCTCGAATGCTCCTACGGACCGCCGAATGATATGGAGCCGCAATTTGTTTTATATGTGTTTTAGCACAATGACCATATATCGATAAACCGTAGTCAATATTGGACAGGATAAGCGCCTTTGTAACATTCAGCAATGTGGTTGGATGGATGAAACAGTGTGCATATGAGAGATATTTTATAATATTGGGTCTTATAACTAAACTATTTTTAATATATTTGCAGTGTTCTTTAAAAGTATATTTGCTGTCAAAATTTAAGCCGAGTATTTTTAAGCTATTTACATTTTTTATATTTACATTACTAAATCTTAAATCAATTTTTGGACAATTAATTTTTCGACAAATATGGAGGGTATTACATTTTTTGAAGGAGATATTTGCACCAGAGTGTGTGGACCAAACAAGTAATTCATTAAATATTTTTTAAAAAGTGTGCGTAACAGTTGTTAAATTATTGGTTTTTTAATATAATATTACATCGTCAGCATAAAGAATATGGTCCACATTGCTATAATTGTTTATTATGACTTATTTATAATTGTTTATTATGACTTATCTCATCAAAAGCTATTATAAAGAGAATTATTCAAAGCGGAGAGCCTTGTGGCGTTCCATTGGCAAGAGATTTAGTGTCGGATATAAAGCCATTTACTTTTACCCTAAACTTTCTGTTGGACACAAAACTTATTACAAAATTGAAAATTTTTGGTCCAACTTTCCATTTGACCGATTGTCTCAAGACACATGTGCGCCTATGCGATCGAATGCCTTTACAAAGTCTAAGGTTAAGACTGTTGCGTGGTTTTTGTTGGATAGAGTGTTGGCATTGAAATTATCTAGAAGAACAAGGGCTTCTGTTGTACCTTGGTTCTTTATAAAAGCAATTTGATGTGGGCTAATAAGATTATTTTTGTTTGCAAACCACATTATTCTTGTTGCTAATATTTTTTCAAACGTTTTCCCCAAGCAACCTAGTAGCGAAATGGGGCGGTAGCTAATAACATCAGTTTTGGGTTTGTTTGGCTTAGGGATTGGGGTGATGTGGGCTGTTTTCCAACTTTGTGGATATATTGCCTTGTCAAAAATAATATGTAAAATTGAATAATCAAGTGTGTAAGTAATTCTATCAAATCCCGGCGTTTTTCCCTTGGCTCTTTTGAGAGCGTCATCTAGTTCTATGTGTGTTACTATACTATTTATTATTTTTGCAGGTTTGGACAGATTTGGAGTATTTGGGTAGGGATAAACAAAAAAAGAAGATTTTTCCTCTATAAAGGGAAATTGGGAAATTGGGAAAAGCTTTCATCAGAAGCAGCTGATGCCCAGTGATCTGCTAAGAAGTTGGCAATGTCAAGAGAACACGTTAGTATGCCGTTTGGAGAGCTGATCTGTCGAATGTGGATACGTTTGGATGACCCAACTAGAGTTTTGATATCAGACCAAATCTTTTGATTTTTTAAAAAAATATTTCTAAGCTTTTCCTTTTAGCTTCCTTGGCTTTTTCTCTAAAGATGGCATTGGCTTTCCTGTATTTTATATGATTTGACTTAGACCGGAATTTTTTTAAAAATGGCCAAGTTCTCTCTTTTTCTTTTCTTAGATCTCTGAGTTCAGGGTTCCACCAAGGTACAAAATTTCTAATTTGCTTGTTTCTACTTTGTGGAATTGAAAAAGAAGCGGCTGCTAATATGATTTTGTGAATTTGTGCGGCTTCTTTATTTATGTTATCTGAAGGGGTGCCTATATGTAGGAGTTCTTGCATTTTTGAATTATATTTTTCCCAGTTTCCGTTCTCTGTTAAGATCTTAGGTTTTTGTTTGAAATTAATAAATGTATTAGGATAATGAATAATGACATAAGGATTATTACTAATAGACCAGTAACATTTTGGAGCTAAACGTGCTGAGCAAAGAGTAATATCCACATGTGTTAAGGTATTGTGGGTAGAGAGATGGGTGGGTGAGCCTTCAGGAAGGATGATAAGATCAGAAGATAAGATAACATCTTCCATAAACCTTCCTCTTAAGTTTTAATTTACAGAGCCCCAGAGGTTGCTCCATGAGTTGACATCGCCAAGTATAAGGACCAGTCCGGAAACTTGTTGCATGTTTTGAAAGAAATCGGAATTGGAAAATTTTGGTCTGGAGGTATATAAATACATATCACTGTGAATGTTTGACTTAAATTTATTTTAATTCCTAGGGCGCAGATTGATGAATTAATAGCTAAAATTGTATGGGGGATTTTTTTTTATTAAAATAGATATGCCTTGTTTCTTCCTTAGATTTTGTGGGAGATTATGGAAAAATCCGAAATATTGATTTGGAATAACTGGACAGGAATTTATGACTTGATGTGTTTCCTGGAGGCAGATTATATCTGGAAAAAATTCTTTCGTCAAAAGTTGTAGTTCATGGAAATTATTATAAGAACCATTGATGTTCCTTTGCAACACTGTTATCATTATACGACAAGTTGTAAAAGCACACTCACTTGCAGGTTGATATCAGAAATCAACCAGCCAGAGCGAACAAACTAGACAAACTGCCATTCAAATTTCGTCATTCTTCAAAAAAGATTTATTTGCGTGAGATGAAGGAGTAGATTGCTGTGAGTGAATAGGAGAGCAGGTGAAAAGAGTAGACACCCTATTTTGTGCAGAGGAGAAGGATGAGTGTGTTTCTGTGTTTTTGTTTTTTGTTGTGAGAATGTTATTTGGATTGAGTGATGTGGATTCAGTTTCTATGTTTTTTTTGGTTATAGTAAGATTTTTGTTGGATTATTTGAGTAGAAGTTGGTTGAGTGTATTTCTATGCCTTTGTTAGTTTTTGTAGGATGGTTCGTAGCTTTGCTGTTTGTTGTAATGGAACTGTTAGTATTAACTTTGGAGGGTTCTTTTATTTGATTATGGATTTCATTATGAGTTGATGAAATCAAAGAGGATTTTTCGTTAAATGCGTTTATGTGATTGTCTTTTGTGGTTTGTGTGTTCTGGAGCTTGACTGCTGAAGCGAAAGAGATAGTAGATGTTGCGACAACAGGACTTTGTTTTTTATAGATAGTGGTTGATTCTCGCATTGTGCATTTCTTAATGGTTTTTATTTTTAATATTTCTTTTGCTTGTAAAAATTTTGAGCAAGTATTTGACGATGCGGGGTGATCTTCGCTGCAATTGGCGCAGAAAGTTCGGGTACAGGCATCGGGAGAATGTGGTGGAAGATTGCAGTTGCAACAAGCGGGACCACGTTTGCAATATTTTGTGGTATGTCCAAATAGTTGACAACCTTTGCAGCGCATGGGACTAGGAATATATTGTCGTACTTTTGCTGATCGCCATGAAATATCAATTTTATCTGGGAGGTGATACAAATCGAAACCAAGTAGAACCACTCCACTGGGTGATAACCTACCTTCAATATTCTTTTGGAATTTGTAGGCAGACACTACACCTTGCGAATTAAGTTCCCGTATTATTTCTTCCTCTGACATAAAATTAAGGTATGGTGCGTATACTGTACCCTTGCTGAAGTTTAGGTTAGAGTGGTAAGAGATTTTTATAGGGCATATGCCGTGGAGAGCTTTGGTGGCTATAAACTTTTCAGCAACTTTTTTGTTTTTAACTAACAGTAGTAAATTGCCATCGCGGAGTTCCGATATGGAAATGACATCTTTACTAATAAGCTGAATCGATTTGTACACGGAAAAACATGAATATTGGGATATTGATTTTTTTTCGTCAACTGAAAATAAAAACCAAAAATTTAGGGTCGGCTTTTTGTGTCGAAGGCAGTTCAGGAAACGATGAAAGATCACTATATGTAACTATTTTCTTTTTTCGTTTTGGTTCAGGACTACTGCTCAGCAACGCAAAACGGTTCCCCTCAAGTTGAGGTGGCCCAGGGGCCATTTTTATTTCTTTATTTTCGCAAGAGAAAAAATACGATAATACTCTGTAAGAAAAGAGAAAAACGTGTGCAAGAGTGAGAAAAAAAACAGAAATGTTATATTCAAACACAAGAGATGATTAAGACACGACCGAAGATACAACGTGGTGAAAGCTAGTCGGAGACTCTTTGCTAATTTATAAGCAGATTAACTAAAGGAAAAACCAACAGTTTTTTGACTTCTCAACTGAAATCTTGAAAATTGAATAGTTTAATTTTATAAATTTTTATTAGTTTGAAGATTGGGAATTTTTGCGAAATAGTCTTATTTCGTTTCAAAATCACATACTCGTACTATATTATGAAATCGAATTCACATCATACATGAATGAATCAGGGTCGATCATGAAATTTAGAATTTCTTTGATTTCATAAAATTTACCTATTTTTGTAAAAATGGAATATTGGTAGTCCAATTTTTACTGGCTTTGAAAGTTTTGTTGTATTATAATACTAAAAATATAAAATTATTAATAAAATAGTTTCTTTCATTGAGTATGTTGGCCGATCATACCAGGCGAACAGAAATCGCAAACAGCAGCACACTTCACATTATCAACTGAAAATTGAAATTATTCTTTAATTTCAAATTGATAAGTACATTTGAAAAAAGTCTTCTTTGCTCTTATTTCGCGTTTCGCACCCTTCAGAAGTCCCTACCTGCAGATTTATATATGTATAAATGTATGTACATACATTGCATACTTGCTTCTTTTTTCTTTGTTTTTATATTGCATTTGAGCATGCAAACATACAGGCATATTTATGTAAGCCCGTGTGTGTACTCACAACAAAATTCAAAATTCTGTAGTTTTCATGATTCTGTAGTTATCAGGATTTGTAGTGTCGCCCATTTAACTCGTAGCGTGAAAGAGAAAATCAAATATTTTGTTCTTCTTCTTAATGAGACTTCTTATTACGTTGATGTTCTTTGATATCAGATAAGAGAATTCTGACGACAGATTTCGTTCGTTTTCTGACGAAATGTATTCGGATGAAAATGCATGCAAAGGACGGTTTAGAGTACAACCAAAATAGACGAGACGTAACGATAGCAATTGGACGAACGTCTACACTCGCTACATCAATTTTGACATTTAACCCCAAATGTATCGCTATCAAACGCAGCGATGGATGGCTTTTTATAGAAATTGCGAGCTTATGCCTCACAGCGGCGATTAAATCGTAGATAAACTCCGTCATTTTAATTTAAAATTTGTTTTTGAATAACAATTGTGTCAACAAAGTAGCTGCAGACGTTTGCAGTTCGGTTCCCACGGAACAGAACGCCATGTCTAAATGTTTCGTTCAGTTTCGATCAAATACGTACGACCATTTTGGTTACTAACATTGGTTCACATATGCTTGCACTTACTCGTTAAGTCTCTTCTCGTATATTTTGGTAACCCCTTTAGCCTCACTAGTACGTACAAAAGAGGTTGTTGGGGATTCCCTACAATTTGCGTATATAGTAGGTTCTGTCGCGCATTTTCTCTCGTTCAAATTGGCATATGTGGTTCAGTTTACTATTCATTTGCTTGCTGTGTGGTTCAATTTATAAAATTATACATACAAATTTGTTTTGCAGTATTGTGTTCTCAAACTTGAATAAAACGTATTCAAAGGTAATATTTAATACGGCTTTTTTGAATGTTTTGACAATATTATTTTTATTTAACAGAACCTTCTGAAAATGGATAAATGGTTAAAAAGAAGAAAGCTTAACGATGATAATAACAACAACGTTAGCGATAAGGCTAATGAGCTCACGCCCGGTACAAGTAAAGTTCTTTCTCCAAAAGATATGTTGTTTATCGGAAATACCATGACAATTTTTTGAAATTTGGATTTATATCTCCAATGGAAACTGGCATGGTTGTTCCCGATTAAGTGGTATGTGGTTATAAATTATCCGATAGTGCTATGGTTCCGAGCAAGCTGCAACGTGACTTGTTGACTAACCACCCTTTGCTTTAAACAAAAGATAAAAGCTACTTTCAAAAGTCTTTATCTTCAAAATCCGATGAAAAGTGCTGGAATTAAAAGACGAAATTTATTTTATTTAATATTTTTATTTACGTATTCTATTTATAAGTTTATAAAATTAATTCTTATATTATAAAATGCGTATATTACTGCAACTAATTAACTACTAGCGAAGCTTAGCATCGAGTGTCTTACCCAAGTACTTGACAGTATTAGTATATGGGATTTGTATATCATCGATATAGATATGAATATATTGGGTATTCTTGTTATTGTGGTATTATTAACTTTTTTTCTGAAGTATCTATTACTCAATTACGATGCTTGCGATACATCGAAAAAAACCGCAGAGCATACTTTCTTTTCTTCCAACGCTTTTTCAATTTCGTTTGTAATCCCATGGACTTGGTCTATTGTTGAGTGGTTTGTCCTAAACCAGAACTGGTGTTTGGAATAATACATTTTTGTATAGTTATAGGCATTAAACGCTTAATTAGCAGTTTTTTAAAGACTTTTGAGATCATCGGGAGCAGAGAAATTGGTCGATTTGCCCGGTTTGAAGATCATTACAATTTCTGATACTTTCCATATATAAGGCATGTATTTAAATTTAAATACGGGATTTATTATTTGCGTAATCTTTTGGTATCTGTTTCAGCAATTCTGTATTTATTAAATCAAAACATGGGAATTTTTTTGATTTTAGGCCCTTGTTAAGGATTTCGGAAACTTCCTCGTCACATGTACATGGGATTTCTGTCTCTAGTTCAGTCCGTTCTTTTGTTTGATGAAGGTGTCGCTTGGGTCTTCGTTTATTGTAAATATATTTGCAAGGTGATCAGCGAATACTTCAGATTTCTCCGCATCACTTCTGACCCATTTGTTGTTGTTATCTTTGATTGATGGATTTTCAAATTACGAAATGAAAAGACGAAACGAATGTTTTTGAACAAAATAATAATTATGATTTTGTTCATTTGTTGGAAGATAAAATATAATGTGCTAAACTAGTTTACTTATCAGTCTTTTTTTTATTTTAAGAACATAAATTCAGGTATGCAAGGGCCAAAAGAAAATATATTAAAATCAATAGATAAACCAGTGGGACTCCAAAAACAAGTAACTTTATGGAAGAATAAAGCTCAGGAAGGCAATTTGGAAAAGTTTGAGTCAGTCCCAAGCGATTTTAATAAAACTATTCATACAATTGTTATTGACCATTTGCAACATTAGAGGAGAGAATTATTCACTATTTCCCAAATTTAGATATAAACAAATTTGAAGTGTGACTGTAGATTTCCTTTTGCTACACCAGGAGATGGCACCACCACATAGAGTGAATATACAGCCAATAAATGATCGATGCTTATTGATATCAGATGCACAGTCGGAATCCGAGAAACCACGGAGTCCATCGCAACTACAATAGAATAGTTTAAAATTAGTTGTACCTTTCAAGTACCTGGATATAAGCTTACCCGCCGCCCAATGAGCCTTCCATCTGATTGATTTTGAATTTGAGCTTAACCGACAATCCTATTAGATATCTTATTGATGTATAGCGCACTACCAGAGAGTACACCTTGCTGTAATCAACTCCATATCGCTGAGAGCATAGATTCGAATTTCCCACACCGTTCGTTGTCATTCGCTCGTTATTGGCAGCCATGATTTATTTAATAGGAAAGTTATTGACTTTCTTTAACCAATCTTTATTGAGTTTCGTATGCCTTGAGCCCCCACTATTGATATACAATTCGGTGGTACCTCGCATTATGGCTTCGATTACTGGAATTTGTCAGGACTTTCTTCTTGTCTTTACAGTCTTTGCTGAAATGTCCTTAGCAGCCACAGTTAGTCGGCAGTTAGCAGCCACTTGAGTTTGGATTCGTTTACACTTTCACCTATTTTGCCATAATTACAATCGAGCATTTACATTTTTATATTTTACGGCTGCTTCCGATGCCCATGAGGAATGGCTTCAATTCTTCACCCAGGCCAGCTGGCGTAATTGATCACTACTTAAATAAAAGATGGAGTTAAGTTTCTTAAGCTTCAGATTTGTTAAGATTCAAGCAGGAAGAGAAATTTTTAGAAAAACCAAACATAAAGAATGTCAAAGTATAATGCAACGAATGTCAAAGTATGGACGTTAGATCGGCAGGGACGCCATATTATGGTATTTCAACGATTACAATGTAGGGTTTTAATCAAACTTATTGGCAATGTGCACAGTCTAAGAATTGAGAATAAAGTACTGATTACTGGATGAATTTTGTGGAAACTTTTGCAAAATCTCCTCTTCAGAGATCTTAGAATTAAAGCACATTTTCTGAGTAGATATCATGTATTTGAATAACTAACCAACTATAGAAACCTGGTTTCGCATGTCTTTCTAATGTCCCTGAATGCCTCAATCTTATATATTGATCCATTGCAGTTCAAACTTTATATCATTACGCCATGTTTCACAAAATTGTTTTCGGTTTTTGTAATTAATTTTTTTTCACATATACTTGGAATCGCATTAAATTACAGTTAGCTTTCCAAATTGCAATTTGCAAATTTCAAAAATAGACGCGCACTTCCAGAGTGCACATTGTTGTAGGTAGGTAGGTAGGTAGGTAGGAGTGGCCGCCCAGTTTGCCAAAAAGCACGCTTGAGCACACATAATGGCCCATTGTGATACGACGGTGTGGCGCCGTTCAAACACTGACTAAAAAGTTCCCATAGATCCCAAAGATGGTGATAGTCAGCGCAAGGACAGCGCCTGGAAAGGCACGACTCCCCCATCATGTTTCAGGAAACCATCCTGATACTTTGATGAAGCTGGCTATGTCCCTAATATTAATGGATGACAGCTCTGCCAGGCTTGTAAGAAATGGGGCACCAAAGGTACGAATTCTGCTTCTGCTCAAGGATGGGCAGTGGCATAAGAGGTGGAAAACCGTCTCGTCCTCCTCCTCGAAGCCACAGCCTCGGCAAAAGTCATTTGAGGGAAGCCCCAGTATTTCTGCGTGCTGTCCCATTATGCAGTGGCCGGTCAAAACCGACTCAGTTGTCGACAGTGATAAGCGATCAAGTCGAAGAAGTTGATTGGTTCTGTTTTTGTCCATTCTTGCCCAAGTTAGTCTAGCCGTGTGGCAGGATGCCTCGTTAGCCCAGGATTTGTAGGCGTCAGCCAGATATTTCCGTTTGATTTCGAGCTTGGCTGTTGCCAGTGGAATGCCGATGTTTACGGAGGGGTGAATGTCTTGCATTAGCGTGCCTGCCTTGGCAAGCTCGTCCGCCTCGCAGTTTCCCAGGTTTTTGCTATGTCCGGGAACCCAGACTAGGTGCACCCGAGAGTAACTTGCGAGCTCATTTAAAGCTGTTTGACATTCATGAACTAGTCTTGATGTGGCCGTGGAGCCAAAAAGAGATTTAATGGCGTCCTGGCTGTCTGAGAAGATAGATACGCCAACCGCGCCGATATCACTACTCAGCATCCATTTGGCTGCGTGGTAAATGGCCATGACTTCAGCTTGAAAAACGCTGCAATGGTCTGGGAGAAGTAGGGAGATGTTGAAGTCCAGCTTGTCGGAAAAAATACCGCTGCCGACTCTACCTCCAAGCTTGGAACCGTCGGTGTAGATTTCGACTGTTTCACCGACGATTAGGTTTTCTGAGGTCCAGTCGCTTCGACTTGGAATAGTGAGATCGAATTCCCTGTTCAAATCGGGATAGACCGAAATATAATCGATAAACTTGGGGACAGGTGAATCCTGATTCAGAATTGAAGCATGGCCTGTCAGGGCTATGCGCCAGTGCGAAAGAGCGTTAAGTCTAATCGCTGTCAGGTTGGCCTGTTGCTTAACCAGGATCCCCGAGGGGAGCCAGTGCAGCATGGCAAAAAAGGGCTTTCGTAGGTGTGCTACGAAAAGCGCCAGTGATCAGTAGAGCAATGGATCTTCTGATTTTATCGAGGGGTTTGATATTAAAGGATTTTTCGAGAGCTTGCCACCAGAAGACCGACCCGTACAACAGGTTTGGTTCAACGATGGCCGTGTAGAGCCAGAGCACGACTCGAGGACGATGTCCCCATCGTGCACCAACTGCTCTTTTACAGCAGTATATAGCGCATGTTGCCTTACGTGCCCTCTCAGCTAGATTGGCTTTCCAATTAAGCTTTGGGTCGAGAATCAGGCCTAAGTACTTAACGTGTGTGCTCAAAGAGAGCGGAGTGCCGTTTAGACTAGGCATTGTAATCCTTGGAATTTTGTACTTCCTAGTGAAAAGCATAGTCTCGGTTTTGTAAGGGTTAACCCCAAGTTCGCATTCGCGACACCAGTTCGACACAATAGAGAGTGAAGAGTTAAGTTTTTCGGAAAGTGTTTGGGGGAATTTGCCGGATGCCGCGATTGCTATGTCGTCCGCATAGGCTATAACTTTGCATCCAGTAGATTCCACTCTCACCAGTAGTGTGTTAACTGCCAGGTTCCAGAGGAGGGGTGATAAAACACCCCCTTGTGGCGTGCCCCTGTTAACCACCCTCCTGGATTGGGCACTGCCGATCGTGGAAGTGATGATTCTAGATTTTAATATAAGCTCTATAAATTTAAGAAGACCTGAATTTAGGTTATAGAGTGCGGAAATGACAGCGTTGGGGCATACATTGTTGAATGCTCCCTAGATGTCCAGAAATATGGCAAGTGTGAATTCCTTGTAAGCCAAGGATTTGTCAACTTGAGAAATGAGAGAATGAATTGCTGTTTCAACCGATTTGCCTTTAGAGTAAGCGTGTTGAGATACAGAGCTCTTTCTGGAACCTTAAGAAGAAAGGATGTAGACTTATGGGTCTGAAATCCTTAGGTTTGGTGTGTGAGGCCTTCCCAACTTTTGGTATGAAGACGACCCGAGCCGTGCACCAGCGTAAGTGAATATATTGCAATCTGAGGCTTGCATTATATATTATATAGCAGCCATGGAAGGATAATCTCTTCCCCATTTTGGATATCGGCAGGAATGATGCCGTCCGGTCCGGGGGACTTGTATGGCTTAAAGGTTTGAATGGACCACTCAAGGTGACTTTTTGTCACTTGGAATGTGGGGAGGCTATCATGGGAAACCTGCTCCACCTGGTAGAGGGCTTGATCCGCTGAGGCTAAACTCCCTGGGAAGTGGGTGTCTAGTAGGAGATCAAGGGTTTCGGCGCTTGAGTGAGTCCAGCTGCCATCTGGTTTTTGGATACAGTCAAGGGCTTTGTTAGAGGAGTGGAGAATTTTTCGAAGACGGCTAGCCTCGGACGTCGATTCAATGCTTTCGCAAAATTCACACCATGACGCTCGTTTCCCTCGCCTAATGGCGTATTTAAACACTTTTTGTTTATTTTTGAAAGGGGCCCAATCAGCTGTAACTTTAGCTTTGTTGAATAGCATTCTACAAGTTTTGTGAAGGCTTCCAATTTCCGAGTTCCACCACGGAGGTTTAGGTTTGCCCCGTGGTTCGGGAGTAATGCAAGAGATATGAGTGGCTTTTTTAAAAGCTGTGGTCAGATCGTCGACCGCCCGATCAATGTCGGGTCAGTTGTGGATAGTGCTGCGAGTCGTTGCGCATGACCCCAGTTTGAGCCGGAAAAGAGGCCAGTTCGTGTTTTGCCTATTGACTGGTTTAAGAGATCCTGTATTGCCTGTAGTCTCCCTCGAGTCAATGTCAAAGGTGAAATAGCAGTGGTCCGAAAAGGAACATTCCTGGGAGACAAACCAACTGCTTATCATGTTGGAATATTTATCGCTTATGAGGGTGATGTCAAGCACTTCCTTCCTGATGGATGTAAGGAGGGTCGTCTCATTTCCCCGGTTAGCAATGCCTAAGTTATTTGAAATGATAAAGTCGAAAAGACATCCACCTCGATCATTTGTGCTGGAGCTGCCCCATATTTCGTGATGGGCATTGGTATTGGCGCCGATAATTACTGGAATCTGTTTCTGGTGGGCTACAGCAACCATTTGCTTCAGTATGTCTGGTGGCGGGGAGTCGCCATAGTCATGAGCCATGTAGTTCAAGGAGATTCAGAAGATCCGTGGACCATTTCAATGACCATGGCAACAATGTCTTTGTCACTGAAACTAGGGAGTAAAAGAGCGCTAACGCTGTTTTTTTACCAGAATCTTGGTTTACCTTGATCCTCGATATATACCAAACGATATGCATTGAGTCCAGAAACCCGGTCATTTACGACCCAAGGTTGATGGTGACCACACGCAAAGTGCTTTGGGGTCACCAACTTTCGCGACCTTCCAGCCAACGGTGGGAAGATCGGTGTTGCTGAGCTTAAGGATCTTTAAGATTGCCTCAGGCTCAGAGGGCTCGGCAGGAAGCCATGTTTTGGAGCTAGGGCGTTGGGGAACCTGATCCAAAGGTACAGCGTTGAGCTTTGCACCCGGCCAGATCTCACCTACCCTATTGATCGCACCTTATATAGATCCGACGAGCGTTGGTCCGAGCAAGATATGATCTTAATATGTCCTTGATACCACCCTGCGTCACGGCAGCTGGGCGAAGGACCAGGGTTGAGGGACATAAGCTCAACCAAAATTGGTAACAGTGCCATTTCGACCTGTCTCCAATTGGCAGGAGTAGTGGTCGCATCGGCATTGGCAGAGTCGACCGCAGCCCATGTGAGGCTCTCTTTCACAATCTCACTAAGCGGTTTCGAGAGCTTCGTCTTGGGGGTAGCCAGCCTTACGCGCTTAGGGATGCTTTGGGTGGATTGGCCCGGGGGATTTTCTGATCTCTGCCTCTTGGGGTTACCGGCTGCTTGTGCAGTGGACACATCAGCGTGTGCTTTTGCCCACTCAAGCTTGCCCTTGTCGTATTCTGACAGTTGAGAGGGTTCTGTAGCGTTGAGCCTCGTCAAAATACGGTAAGCCGCTCTACGCGTCCTGTACGCCCTTGTACTCGGGTTCACGTTGGTAGGTGCACCTGTAGGAGGAGCGGTACGGGGAGCGGTTTCCAACGACTTGTGAGGCAATATCGAGGCTTTTGCTGGAGAGGGCTTAGGCGGAGCGACTGCTGCTGGTTTGTGAGTCAATACCCTAGCAACCGCTGAAGAGCCTGGGGACAGCGAAGAGCTCTTGGGTGGCTTATTAGCCGAAGCTGTGGTGCTTGTTGAAGAGGCAGTGCTTATGCTGCTTGTCTTCGAACCAAGGGCGGGGGTGTTGCTGGTGAGCATTTGCCTAGCCAGGGTTTTGCGCGTCCCTGAGGGGATATGCGCAGAAATTTTGTTTGTGTTTGTGTTTTTATTTTTTCTTGTTTCCATGCAAGAAGGGTCCCCACTCAAAGCCGCTATCTCCGTCCGAACGTGTGGTCACTAAATATGGTCCCATGGTTATCTGTGCAAGCAGGGAGGCCATGAGAGGGTTGGCACAAGCCCTTATGGGGTCAAGTGCTCAGAGCCAGAGCAGTGCTAATCGGGAGTTCCACCCAACCGAACCCACATTACCGACCTAGCGGTGACAGACGTCGAACGTACTTTGAGGCCTGCCAAGGTTTTAACGGGACGGGTGCAGCTGCAACCTTAGACTGGAGCCGTTCACACTCAAGCTTCACATTGGTGCTACCGTGACAAAAGACAGCTAGGTCCAGAAAATTACAGCTACCAGCCCAGGGCAATAAGAATAGTTACAATGGTCCAAAGAGAAGTCCGGGGACGAAGGATGGGGGTCGTGCCAATTGGTGCTACTGAACTTCCGTGCAAGAAAACAGCAGCACCTGGGGGAGTGTAGACCATTTAGCGTAACCCAGGGTGCACCGCGTGGAGGCGATCTACATTACACCCCCAACCACAATTGTTGTAGGCTCGTCTAAAAAATCCACATTATAA
Source organism: Clusia tigrina (assembly GCA_920105625.2). Classification (NCBI taxonomy): domain Eukaryota; kingdom Metazoa; phylum Arthropoda; class Insecta; order Diptera; family Clusiidae; genus Clusia; species Clusia tigrina. Next base: position 322,549 of record CAKKTE020000529.1, read on the forward strand.
AGCATTTATGATTATAATTATTGTATTACAATATTACAAGGAGAACGTATTTAAAGGGCTTCCGAATTACTCCCTTAGCTTAACACCAACCAACTTGTCTACAATAACAAAAATTGAGAACTGATTTTATACAGCAAATTAAGAGATATTAGAAACGCCCAGCAATTGAAATGAAAAAGTTCTGCCTTGTTTGTGTGCTTCTCTGGTTTGACAGTGTCATCTAAGATAGTAGCTGGTCAGCCTGTTTTGTATGGACTGCACAATGGACAAGTCAGGAGATCGCCAAGTGAGAGAAGTTCAGACCTATCCCAGTACGTGGTATGTATAAAAACCTCATATGAAAGCACACAAATTGAAAATTATTCAACTCGTCAAAATCTGCCAATTAAAACTGTCTTCCAACTATCACCCCGCATTTCGGGCGTAATCATAAAAAGACCTTTAATCAAAGATAGCATTTGAGCGCTAACTTACGGTAATATTAATAGCGATGGCTTAAAAACAGAAATTATGAACTTATATATCATCGTTATGAACTTATATATCATCATTAACCTTTGTACGACTTATTCGATTGTAGAAGTAATGGATTATGGAGTGAATGCATTTCCGTATATTTACAGATAAAGATGCATATTTCTTGCCATCTGTTAATTCTCATATTTTATAATATTTTTCTTTTATAAATAATCACAAATCTTTTACGGTAGGTTCTGAAAATCTCATTTTGTACCAATGTACCTAAAACAAAAAAGCAGTTCTTGCACATAAGTTCCTCCTTCTTATTGCTATGAAGATGAACAAGTGGTTCTAAAAATAATTATTCTCAATATATAGTGCACATATGTTTGCACATAAAAACATACATATGTATATAAGAACCTATATATATTTGTCCTGCTGTTGTTGTTTTTTTTTTTGCACACCACTATATTATGAAGTAGATCAATCGGTACTCTCGCCGTGATGAGTTGGGATAAAAAAAGAATATTATTTCCTCGAAAGTTTGTGTAGCATTTTCTTGAATCCAACCAATCAGTAATAGATTTACAATCGAGAGCGACGCATCCACGCATGTACTGTACTCTGTACTCATAAACCTTTGGCTGCGCTGTGCTGTGCTTTAACCTGTGTACGTTGGTCAAAACTTAAATTACGATTACTACCAAAAAAATTTTTTTTTAAATTGGCAATTTTTACAATAGCTTCTGAATGTGCTCCCGCTAGAAGAGAGAAAATATATCGACACGAAAATAACTAAATGAATAATAATTGCAATCCGCGGAACATATGAAATAATTACGCTAATGTGATATTATTTCTAGATCTAAAAAGTACAATTTTTGCCAAAATGCACACAAAAATTCATATATATAAATGTTTGGAATGTTTGGTTTAAAGAAAAAATTGTGAGTGTTTGTAAAGTATCCCAAACTTCATTGGGAAATAGATACCCGAAGGTCCTGAAAGCTAGTGTTCCATAAGTAACTGCAAGATCAGAATACTCCATAGAATATATGGACAATTTTATTAGAATATTTTCATAAACATAAAAATGGTATAAATATGCAATGCATCAACAATTTACAGGAAAAGGATACAAACAAATGGGACCAATATAGCTAAAAATGCAAATGTGAATTTACTAAAAATATACCTAGATAATGTAAATATGATAAATATGTAATGAAACTGGAATGTCCTTAATCGTGGAACCATGCCGAGCTTGAAACAAAATATTAAATAGTAAATACGTATATCTCATATGTATTTAAGACCCAATCGCCCTTAAAACACTTACCAAAATGGAATCCGGAATTATTTTATGGAGTGATAACCCAGTCTGGAGAAATTTATAAACTACATAGCTTATTTATGCAACTCAGTTATAAGATTCTAACTGTTGCCATGCCTACATATATGTACACAAATGATATATGTGTTTGTGTGCCTTGCACAATTCAGTTTCGCAAAAAAGTCATAAAATATTCTCGCTATTGAAAAATGATCTAATATAAAAGAAAATTGTGGTCTATCCAATTAAGACTATAGTTCATTATACATATTTCATTATATATATATATATATATATATATATATATATATATATATATATATATATATATATATATATATATATATATATATATATTTATATATTTATATATTTATATATATACATATAGATATGGTTCATACTTCATTACTGCATAGATTTGCCCTTTTGGCAACAGAGACCATAAATTTACCAGTATGCAAATTCTTCTTGTACGATAAAATTTGCTTTAGCTTTCATATGAAGAATAAACCCTATCTGAGGGTGTTAAAATATCTGAGTCATTGTGTATTTTTATTAACACATGTTATACTAAAGTAGTTCAATATAATTTGTTTTTAAAATTGCATTAATATATCATATATATATATATATATATATATATATATATATATATATATATATATATATATATATATATATATATATATATATATATATATATATATATATATATATATATATATATATATATATATATGTATATATATATATATATATATATATATATATATATATATATATTGAGTAAATTACCTTTGTAGCCAGTGACCTGCGCACGATTAATTAGGTTAATGCAAGAAACGATTATATGTAGACGCATAGACCAAATCGGTGTTACCAAAAATATTTTTATATATTATTTTATTATTATATCTTACACCATAACGGGGAATGAATAGTTACAGAGGCCTTCCGACCCGAAGAGAAAAGGATTTTATAGAAAAAAGCATTTTGGAAACCCATCCCGTGGCAGGATTTGAACCTGCGACTCTCGTATGTGAGTGTACCATGTTTACTACTAGACCATAGGCAACCAAAAATATAAATGGAGATTTTTACGAAGTTCAATATTTTACTTGCATGTGGCCAATACCAATTATCCGTCCTATGTCTGAAACTTTTGTCATTTACTGATTTGAAATAACAATTTAATATATTTCTTGTGTGAGCACTGATCTATCGACGTTCACGTAAGTCGTAGTCATATATAGAACCCGGAAATATAAGTTTGAAAATGATTTTTTTTCGTTCAAAATACGGTCATCCATAAATTTTTATTTTTATTTTAATTCAGTTTTTTAATATATATTCTACATATACATATACATAGAGATTGACAATTGTGTTCAAATCTTAACATTAGTAATTAAATATTGTAATCCTGCACCAGCGTGCGAATGATTAGTTGACTTCATAAGATAATTTATAATGAGGGAACATCTCGTCTTTTCAGCCGTGATAAGCTTTGAGGGTGATGCAGGAGCTGGGCTAGCGAGTTCGGATGATGAAGAAGCTTTACATGGTATTTTTTGGCCAATACAACTAGTTCTTCTTTAACGGGTGCCATGTCTACTCTCGATGAATGTAGACATTTTTCGCATACCATAGTGCGTTCAGAATGTTTGTTAATATTATACACCGAACTCGTTGAATTTTCTCTACATTAGAAGAACTAGCAGTTGACCATAACTGAGCGCCATATGACCAAATTGGTTTGATTGCGGCTTTGTACAGACGAATTTTTTGTTCTATCGGAAGACGAGAATTTTTGTTACATTTTAGGGCTGCTATCTTTATTTGCTTTTGCATTGAGAAAGATGGAATCAATCACATTGTTGTTCCTAGATGCAATTGTGTATACAATTACAGCCACGAAGGAAATTTTTAATCATTTATATACATCGTGTCACACTCATTATACATGTCATTTTGTAATTAAAGCTTTCATTACACAGTGATATGTATTTTAATCAATGAAAATTCTTTGGACACATATATAATATATTGCATATATATATACTCGTATGTATATACATATATGCATTGCATACTGAGTTAAATACGACATAAAGCGCTAAGGTGGAGTTAAAGCTGTCCAAAGAATTAATAAACATATATATATATATATATATATATATATATATATATATATATATATATATATATATATATATATATATAGAAGAAAAATCCAGATAACTTAGACTATCGAAGCTCATGATTGTGGACTACAACTCAAAACATGCAGCTCTATGTCTACAGATAAGCAAAACAATTTAAGAACGCTGACAGGTCACCTCACAGGTCACTGTCGTTTAATAAGTCACCTCATGAAACTGGGACTCTCACCAGTAAACAAGTGTAGGTTCTGCACGGAGGCAGAAGCAACACCAGAGCACCTTCTAATGGACTGCGAAGCCTTAGCTCGCAGTAGGAAGAAATGTCTGTGGCATTACCTTAGAACTATTGGAGAAGACCTTTAATAGGTAGATGCAGGTGGAGTACAATAGATCAAATTGGCCGTGATACATTCCCTCTTTTTAATTCATGCATTTATTCATCTGGAGTTTTATGCACTTTCAGTGTGTGTAATTGTGTATTTTACTAGTATCGATTCTTACCATAAATCCCCAAACATATTCGAATTTCTTCTGTCACTTTCAATTTAGATTTTCATTTTCTTCAAATCGATCTTCATAGTTGCAAGCATTAAGATTTTCATCATTATCATAAAAAAATTATTAATATTATTTCTTAGAAAATTTATTGACAAGACAAGCTGCACACGGTAGTTGCAATTGTGTATGTGTGGTTATCCCACAGTAATAATTTCCAAAAAGGAGAATTATTGAAACATTTTCGCTGATATAATATAGCTATTTCGGATACGCCACTTGTCCTCATCTTGCAATCAAAGGCAATTTTTCCAAGCATTTATTATATCTCAGAAATCAACAGCACACCAACTATGAACCCTCCCAGCAATCGAATCTAGGCCTGCAGCTGTTGTAATCTATCCATCCAGACAATTACGCTAACTACAGATAGTGAACTGACTGATCAAATTCTGTCCATGTACTGTCTCATTCTATCACACTCTAAACTACTGTGTCTCATTATTACCCCTCATTTGTTCCGTTAAGTCTCTCTTTCTATTTTATTACATTTCAGTGGTGTCATAGTTCATTATAATAATAATTATTTTATGGCTTTGTGAAAATTGTAAACTAAAAAGTATTCCTTTTTCTATTCCCAATAAATGCTAAATCATTTTTCCATTTCAAAACAGCCAACGTTTGGTTGAATGGCCAAATCAATTCCATTAGTGTGACACATACATACATGGTTAAAATCTCTTCTGTTCAACTGATATGAAATTTATGAGGATCCAAAGAACCCAAAAGAAATATATACTTTCGCTCTTGGTATATAGCGAACTCTTTGGTATAAATTTATACGTTAAAAAATAATCATTATTATTATTTAATAAATAACATTGCTCAAACATCATAAAGAAAAATTCAGCAGTTTGAGCAACTGTTGCAGTGCTAGTAAATGAAAATATAATTCCTACTAAATTCCAATACAATAACGTCTGTATCTAAAATAGATTTTTCTACATAAATGTATTTTTAGAAATTGTTAGCAAAATACATATTGTTGTACAGCGAACGACTAAAAAATTTGAAAAGTTTATTCAGTTTTTATTTCTTTTATAACTTTTTAAAAATATGTTTTTTAAATATGTTTTTTTGCTTGCAATGAATATATTTAAGTTTTATAGATAGTAACACAAATCTATGTATGTATGTATATGTGCAATTGTGTACATGTGTGTGTGCATGTAGCATTTCAGAGTTTCTCAGATATTTTCGTTTTTTCAATTCATTCGTCCTCTACACTTTGTCTTTCTCTAGTATTGGCTAGTGTCGTCCTCTTCGTGCAATTAAAGCTCATCGTACTATAAATAAATGCTGTTGTGGATATCGGAACAAAATTTGTACACTTTCGAAACACAGTCAAAAGTTGAATATATCTGTGTCCATGTGCAAAGCATTTTCCACAAGAAAAACAGAATCAAAAATTAAGTTATCAAATTTCTTTCCAAAAGCAACGAAAACATGCGCAATGACGAGATCAGGGAAGTGGAATCTCTCTCAGCTGGCTCTCAAGAATTCGCTAGCAGTTGTGTCCATGGTAATAATACATATATATATATATATATATATATATATATATATATATATATATATATATATATATAATCATATATATATATATATATATATATATATATATATATATATGTATATATATATATATATATATATATATATATATATATATATATATATATATATATATATACCATATATATTATATTCTATAGTACTGTATCATTATCAAGTGCTATATTAGTTACGGGAACTATAAACCGATTAAATAGTGCTGTATTTTTCATTATTATTATTATGTCTTACACCATAATTAATTATGAGTGCAAGATGTTGGTGGAATGAGTACTAGCTACAGAGGCTTTCGACCCGAAGAGAACATAAGTTTATAGAAAGAAGCATTTTGGAAACCAAGCCGGTGGTGTGCGTCTAGCATGCTTACCACTAGACTATAGAGGGCTGCACTGTATTATTTATATATTCGATAGTCTCAAGTAATTCACTCCCTCAGTGCTTTTTGATAGAATTGTACCAATCAATCAAATTATGTATATTCATGGATAAAGAAGAACAAATGAAGCGAATCGAAATGATGGACGATTTCACTATTTTATTATCATCTGTATTTTATTATCAAGCCAGTCTAGCTGAGAGGGCACGTAAAGCAACATGCGCTATATACTGCTGTAGAAGAACAGTTCAAACAATATGGGAACTTTGTCCTTGAGTCTTGCTATATACGGCCAGCGTCCAACTCAACCTGTTATACGGGTCGGTATTTTGGTGGCAAGCTCTCGAAAAAGCCTGCAATATCAAACCCCTCGATAAAATCAGAAGATACATTGATCTACTGATCACTGGTGCTCTTTTTGCAGTGCTTCACTGGCTGCCTTCGGGGCTCCTGGTTAAGCAACAAACAAAGTTGACAGCGATTAGACTTAACGCTCTTTCGCATTGGCGCTTAACCATGACGGGCCATGCTTTTATTCTGAATGAGGATCCACCTGTCTCCGACTCTATCGACTACATGTCGGTCTATCCCGATTTGAATAGGGAGTTCGAGCTCACTATTCCAAGCAGAAATGACTGGACCTCAAAAGACATAGTCGTCGGTGAAACGGTAGATATACCGACGGTTCCAAACTTGGAGGCAGAGTCGACAGCGCTATCTTTTCCGAAAAACTGGGTTTAAAAATCTCCATACGTCTCACTGACCATTGCAACGTCTTTCCGGCTGAGGTCATAGCCATTTTTCACGCAGCTTAACGGATGGAGCCTGAGTAGCGATATCGGCGTAGTCGAGGTACCATCTTCTCAGACAGCCAAGCCGCCATTAAATCTCTTTTTTACTCTGCGGCCACCTCAGGACTTGTGCATGAATGTCGAATATTCTAAATGAGCTCTCAAGATACTCTCATATGCACCTAGTCTGGGTTCCCTGATATAGCCACATCCCGGGCAATTTCGAGGAGGATGACCTTCCCAGGGTACGCTCCCTACTACACGACATTCAGCCCTCCGTAAATATCGGCATCCCATTGGCAGAACCAATCAGCTTCTTTGACTAGATCGCGTTCCACTGTTGACAACTGTGTTGGATTTGAACGGCCACTACATACTGGGAAAGCACGCAGAAAAACTGGACCTACCTCTCTAATTATTTATTTTTGTTTGCTTTGCGACGTCATTGTTTTAGTCTAGATTAGATTAGATTTTTTTAAGGGTGTTAAACACCGCGACCTGAAAGAACTATTGTGATGCCCCTATTTATTTCAAAAGTGAGGATAGTCTAGTAGTTCTTCTGTCAGGTATTCAGGAATTCATATATTTGGAGGAATCAAGTGGAGGAAGATATATTCTCAAAAACACTAGATTCTTTTGTGTGCCAATTGCCCACAGTCTGTGATCAGGTGCAGTGAGGTTTCGTCACTTTCTCCACAGAGTCGACAGATAGTTGATTAATATATTAGTGTAGAATAATTTTATATTATCTTGTTTATGCGGGGGAAGAAATAGTTAGTTTGCTGAAGTTAGTACTTCTAATTAAGAATTAAGAATTTAAAAGTCTATAATTTCCCAATATCAACATGGTTTTCTCAAAGGAAGATCCACTGTTACAATTCTTCTTGAATTCTCTTCTTCAGTTATTCACGGATTTCTCTGCAGGTCTGCAAAGTGAGTAATTTATGCACACTTCTTCAGTAAGGTCTTTTGCTAAGTTAACCATAACCTGCTAGTTAAGATACTAAAATATATTGGTATTCTGCGTAAACTTGTTTTTGGATTAAATCCTATTTAATTCGCCACACCAAAAGGTTTTGTTCAAAGATGCTTTGTCAGAGAAAATTGATGCCACTTGCGGCGTTCCCCAGGGAAGTCATATAGGGGTCCAGTTCTTTTCTTACTTTTTATAAATGACCTTCCATCTGCCATTGAATTTTCTAATATTTTAATGTTTGCTGACGACGTGAAGCTTTATTTATCCCTGTATTCACCTGCATTTCAGAAAATGTTACAGGATGATATTTCTTCATTGTCGTCTTGGTGCTCAGCAAATTTGATGACACTAAATCATGACAAATGTAAGGATTTCTCTAGAAGAGACCATTTTCGTCATCCAGATACTGTTCGTAAGAAGTCTCTAACAAGAGTCTTCAGTTTTGTGGATCTTGGCGTGACAATGGGCACGAAACTCTGCGGCGACCTTCACATTAAGAGATGTGTAAATAAGGCAAAGGATGCCCTTAGCTTTATAAAAAGGTGGTCGAATGAATTTAACGATCCACATGTCACAAAAAGTCTTTATAAAGCAGTTTATCTTATTTGCTCTGCGTTCCTTCAAATGGAATCCGTTGCTTAGTCTTCCACTATACGAACATCGTTTAACACTATTGCAATTACCTATGTTGGAAAGTAGAAGGGTAATAATTAATGTTTCTTTCGTAGTAAAATTGATTAGTGCTCAAACCATGTCATCTGTATTGTTGAGTAATATATATTTATCTGTTCCTATGCGTTCGTCCAGAAATTATATCCCCATTAAATTGAATATGTGTAGATATAATTATGCATTGTCTGATCCAGTCTGTGGAATGTTTGACGAGTTTAACAAATACTTCATTGTTTGATGTTTCTTCTCCCCTTTTTGTTATTAAAATTTATATACTCTCATATCAGAATAGTATATTGCTTAATTCATCCACACAACTGTTGATTAGTTAATCTGTAGCTGTTTAATTGATTCATATCCCATTGTAGTGTAGCGATCGCGAGTTCAGGACAGTCCGGGCTGTTGCTGATCGGTCACCGGTTCCTTAAGTGCCCCTCGGTCGGTTGGGTTCGAAAGTGGGCCCGTGGGATAAATAAAAAAAAAAAACCAAAAACAATTAGCCGCAACATTTCCTAGGAGGTAATCTTAATTTATCTGTTACGCTATTTGCCCCTATGCCAAAGAATGCTTCAGGTCCATTAAAAGGTGTGGCTGCCCCATTCCTGGCAAGACTATCTGCTTTTTCATTTCCATGGATCCCAGTGTGTCCTGGGTCCCTTATTATGGAAAGTTTATTGAGGCTCCCTAACATTTTTAACAGCTCTACGCTTTTCCATTCGAGTGAATCTCGTATGAATTGAGTGCTTTTATAGCTCGTCAGAGGTTAAAGGTTAAAGATAACACAGAGGAGAATTGCATGTAATATGCTGGAATATGCTGGGTGATTTCCCCATTGGTTCGGAGTCGTTGAGCCTCGGTCCAAATAGGACAGTTCCTATCCCTTCTTCTGTTTTTGAACCATCTGTGAACCACTTGATGGTATGGTCTTTTAGGATATCCTGAAGTGAGTCAGGTTTCCATTCCTTCTTGTTCCCAAGCACAATTGTGAAGCGTTTCTCAAAGTTATACCTTTTGTTCATATCGTCGTAGGTCCGCTAGGGGTATAGTGGCAACGATGCTGTCTTTTTTTTTATTACTACAAATTTTCTTGAGGCTTGTATTTCGTAACTGGTTCACTGTGATTTTCCTTTTAATCAGCCATTCCAAACAAATTCAGTTTTCCCGCCAAACGCGTGCATTTAGCAATATTTCGACTTCTTTCCTGCCTAGCCGTGTATCCTTCTCATGCTACAGCCTTTCATCAATTGCATTATTTTTAAACCCAAAAAAATAGGAAAAACAGAAGCAAAAATAAAGAATGAAAACAAACGTAAAGAGTGACAAGGTGAATTGATTCTAAAGTGAATACAATAACAATTTATTTCAACTAATTTTCCCTGCTTTTTAAATTTGTAGAAAAGTACGATTAAAATAAATATTCAAACTTGCGAAGAAAGTTGAAGTGGCTTTAGATCGACTTCCAAATACTCGTTACCCTTACATGTGCCTGTGAGTTCAACCAGTGGAAGTGCGGATACCGTATCCGCACACGCCTTCGCAACCTAACCTTATTGCACAGCATCAGACAAATAGATACAACGCTAATATTTAATGCACCGATTAGTGCAGCGTAAAGTCTAAAGTGCCAACCAGCTCAATATCTCGATATAATAACACCACACGCTTTCATTTAATATATGCCAAACTGCAAGATATACAAAGCTGTAACCGGCCAAGCAAAGGAGAATGCCCTTGTATGCACCTCTGTTGTGTCCGCACAGGCATACTTTATTATTTACATATGGTTTCCACATTTGACTAGAATGAATGTTGAATGAGCATAATCGTAAGCATTATTTTTTAATATAAGTAGCGGTAAGAAATATCAATCAATGGAATAAGTCTTCTAGTTTCTGACTTTGCACAGTATATACCATCTTTCTCTTTTATTGGCTTGTCTTTGACGCCTTAAAATAACTGCTGGTATTATATATATACGCAGTACAAGCAAGAGCAAGCGCGATTTTCATTCTTATCCAGCATTCGTCATCATTCGCGTATCGCTCAACAGCCGCGAAAGTCTCTGTGTATTTGATGCCTTCCGCCACGAGTCTCGCTTTGAAACGTTCAATTCTACGTATGCATTCACATTGAACACCCAGCGGCTACCAATTGCTTTATGTTCTCGTGGTAAATCGACTAAATACCATGTTTTGTTTTTAATAAGTGCCGCTTACTGTTTGTACATGCCTTCCTCCCATTCGATAGAATGTGCGCTCGCTAAGGCTGCACTACTGGATTCTGGAACCCCGATAATGACTCCTGCTTGCGTGCTTGCATTTGTTTGCATGGGTGATGAGGAGCCCACTTCTGTCATAGTCTCCATGACTGTTAACTCGTCCTTGCTTTCGTGGTCTCCTTCTGTAACTGCAATTTCTTCGACTGCTTTGAACCCATTGACATATAAAATTACAGAATCATCTTTTTTCAGCAACATTGCGTCCTTGCCTAGCGTACAAATGGTAAGCTTTTGAAGTAGATGAGTACCCAACCATTACTTAGTTTTTTCCTTTTGGGCGGAACTTACGAGTTTTTGTCTTGTCAAGAGCAATAGCAGGCGAGCCAAAAATTTTTAAGTGATGAACCATTGGATTTTTGCCTTGCCACATCTCTTATGGAGTTTTATTGATTATAATTTTGGTGTGTGACCGATTACGCAAGTTTGCTGATGTCGGTATTGCTTCTGCCCACAAGAACTCACCAAGGTTAGCATGTAGGAGCATACTTTTTGCCATCTCCGCGAGTATGGGGTTAGCGCGCTCTGCAACCCCGGTTTCGTTGAGGAATGTGCGGTACTGTCAATTGCATCTTGATGCCGCGCTCTTTCAAAAACTGGTTAAAAACCCCATGCACATATTCAGCTCCATTGTCACTTCTAATGGCCTTTATTTTCCTTTCGGTCTCGCATTCGACCATAGACTTAAAAATTTCAAATACTTCACTTTTAGATTTCATGAAAAATACAAAAATATATCTTGACATATCGTCAATAAATGTGACAAATTACCGCGAGACTTGTAAAGTTTAAATGACCGTATCTGTTATGCCACTTCAGAGAATTCTACTGCCGCACAAAATGTTGTATGTTCCATTTGCTCGAGTAAAAACAAATTATTAATTTTACGTGGTTTAAAAACCACTGTTCCACGCTCATCTTTAATAACTGCATCCGCTCATTGAAAAATACAACTAGTCCTTATCCACCGGTCTTTTTACATACAGTTTCCTTGTTGATCAGGAGTGTACAAAACCTTTTTTAAAATAATGTTACATGTCGCTGTTACTTGTAGCTTCACTTGACCTTAACATCTACCATGAGCTTCAATAAATTTGTTATCTGCAATTATTACTCTCTCCGTCCGCTCTTCAAAGGAATCAAACAAGCTGGGATCACAACACATGTGAGCGGTTGCCCCCTGCCGATACACCATGTGATTGAATGCAAAAATAATAGAAACAAAGAGTAAACATACTGTGAAATATTAAAAATAGCAACATTTATCATTATATTATATGAAACATTTTTCGGCGAAATAAATATAACAATATATTACAAATATATTACAAATATATTGACATCGGCCTTGTCTTGAATTGCAGTGTGGTCCATTTCGTCACGCAATTTGTGGCTTATGTAACCAGCAACATTTTCAAGACCATCGTACGCCAGGCCTCCCAAAGCTGTCTATTCCATTTAAAAGACGGTTTGAAAATTGTTGCTGAGATTGCTGCTGGGGAATTGTTGAAGATGTTTCTATGGATGCAGGACGCAAATGAGATAAATAATGTTCCTGTAACATTTTCATTCTGTATTGGGATTGCTTTTAATAAATTGTGCGATGTAAACCAATTGAGTACAGCATTGCTCGCTCCATGATAAAAAAAAGATCGCGCTGATAACATAATTGGATCTTCAGTTAGTGAGTGTATTTTAAAATCGTTCGTACTACTTATATTTTTACTCGTTTTTGGACATTTGTGTGATTAGAAAGCGCGATTTGATATCGTCTGCTTATTATTTTTATTTAGTACTTTACGGTAGGGATGTTGAGATCTCGTTGTAGGTCAAAAAGTAGGCATATACTTGAAGGAATGACTTTCTCAATAACTTCAGAGATCAACAAAAATACGCTGCTTACTACTACATTTGTTATATATAACTATCTTCGGCATCGTTGGTTTCATCAATAGAAACAAACATTTGTTTCCCAAAAACAGATTTTTTTATTTTTGTTTTAGTTTCTTCATATCACAGCGGAATATAATTTGTTCGTAAAGTTGACTCATTTGAAATACTGCGGCCCATGTTCCTTTCGAGAAAGCTTTCTAAGTTTTGGGTTGTTAACCCTTAAGTACCTTTGCGGAAACCAAGGCATCTCAAAACCTATTTAAAAAATTCTGAGGAACTGGTCTGTGTCAGGCGCTTAAAATTTGAAAATGTATAAAATGACGAAAAAATGTTCTAAAAAGATAAAAATGTGACTACACACTGCTGAGATGCCAACTGATGTAAATACTGTCACCTCAACTTTTGCTAATGATACCGCCTTACTATGTTCATACCATATTCACTCTATGCAGAAGTACTTGTTCCCCTGTGAAGATCAACTCCAAGCCTATCCCACAGGCTTCTGAAATGAGCCTTGGAATGTATCCGAACGCTGACTTACGTAGACGAAGCACATAAGCATCAAAGTCACCCAAATCAAACTCAAAGTAAATGAACTGGGATGGTTCCTAAGTTGGGAGTCCAAGCTCAAATTGGACTATAAGACAATAATTAAACCCATATGGACATATGGTATCCAACTCCGGGGTACCGCATCACCGTCAAATGTGGAGAAATCCCAAAGACCACAGTCAAAAATCCTGCGCATGATTACTACCGCCCCTTGGTACATAAAAACCTCAAAAATCTACAAAGATACATCCCGAGTGTAAATAAAATGATCTCAAATTTTGCTAAAAGCGACTTTGCTAAACTGTACAAGCATCCCAGAGCGAGACAACTACTGCCAAATCAAGATCACATCCGACTAAAGAGGAAGGACGTTCAAAGCTTAATAGCTGTATTTCTTTCAGCGCGAGTGTGAATAAAACGACCCCTTATGCATACATATTGACCGCTTAGTTAAAGCACGCTATTTGTATTCGCTTATGGTTTAGCTCCTCAAACAGAAGTGCTGCCAAGACATTTTTGTTCTCTACTGTGAGCGAGAAAAATGGTAAACCAAGACTTAACCGCTGTAATTATATAAAAAGCTGTAATTATATAAAATGTTTGTAACCTAAATAATCTCTTATATTAATTAATATGTACACATTTAAAGTTAAATTACCAAGGCTTGCTCAGAATTTGCCATTTTCAATTTTTCCTGTTCCTCTTTAAACTTTGTTTACGAATGTGTATGTCAAAGCATTTAAAATGTCAAAACCAGTGCTGCCAAATACTAAACTGTTAAGCGACGGGTATTGTTTTATTCGCACTCGCATTGAAAGAAACACAGCTAATACGCAATTAGATTTTAAGTTTTAGTACCATTACTATTTAAGTATTGGGCTTACGCCTTTTCATTACCCTTATGATGAATGAATGTATAAAAAAGTGATTGTATTTAATTTAATATATCGTTTTTGGATTTAAGTATGAATATTTTCTAAAATTTTGTATTATATCTGAAGTATTTCAGTTTCTTGAACTTGTTTATATAATGCTAATAATATAATTTTTTCTTATATTAGGTGACGAATCATTTTTACCAGAGAATACGAGAGAGAGAGGGAGACATAGAGACCAACCAATAAATGAAGCCTAGAATATAATACTATTAGTTAAGCCAACAAGATATTAACGCCGTTTATTAGCAAGATAATTCTGTTGTTTGCAACTATATGCGATTTTGCAAAGTAAATACAGAAGAAAATTAGCGGAATAGATATAGTGACACCGAAATATTTGCGTGAAACGATTGATCACCGCAGATTTTATGTCGATTTTGATATACGGTTAAAATAAATAAAAAGCAATATATATATATATATATATATATATATATATATATATATATCCACAGTTAGTCACCTATATTGACTCTATAGACGCAGCATGGGAGTGGCTGATGATTTCGCTCCCAGCTTCGTTAAGAAGCCGCAACTATGTCAAGAAGACGATGGCAATCGCCTGATTTTCGAGTGCCAATTAATCTCATCACCGAAGCCCGATATTCAATGGTATCGCAGCGATAACGCAATAGTAGAGGATACAAGAACAAAGTTCAAAATACAACCTATTGGCGATAACAAATTCACAGTAGTATTAGAGCTAGACGATGTAATTGAATCAGATGCTGGCCTTTATAAGGTTAAGGCTAAAAACAAATCTGGCGAAGTATCGGCATCGATAAACTTGAATTTCACACGTAAGTAATCTTATATATGTATACACATACGAAAGTAAGCACTTATATAAATAAATTAATATTAATTAATAAAACAACATATTATAATGAAAATTATAAGTGAAAGGAATGGAAAGATGGTGAATATCACATTCAGCTATATTCATATATATTTATTAAATTGGGTCCCATCGCTCTTTATTACTTTTCAAACAACAATAGAGATTAGCTACGTATACATTCGTTTGATTTGTTATTTTATTTTGATTACCTACCTGCGTTATTGCACTTGTTCTTATGTGTAAAAAGACATTCATCTTGTAATCATCTTTATATAAATTCAAATACACTGTACTGAAATAAGTTGAAAGAAATATCAAAACGCAGGGGAAATTAGTGTTGTCAATCACAACCGACCTTAATTGTTTGTTTGTTCGAATTATGAAAAGGTTTGCTCACGTCGCAAGAATTTTTGTACTTTTTCCACAAACTGGCCTGAAATGTATTCGCATCGCACTGAGTTCACTTTCAGTTCACAGGTTAGGTTAGGTTACTTAGGTCACACATAGACCTACAATGTCCTTTGCGGTGCCAGATGGATATCCATTTAAGAGCTATAGTATGAATCGTTCAACACGGAGCCGCGTTTAGCAAATCTTAAGAGAGGAACTATCCCTAGTTGTGCGACCTCTTCTAGTCCTTCAAACCAGTGGGGTCCCAATTTCAGTTCATAAACTAGCTGCCTAAAATATTCTAGTGCAACTCAGGTCATATTCTGTTTTCACATTTAGAACTGTCATTTCCATTTTCCACATTCCTGTTTTGAAAGTTAAAGAATGTTGTCAAATAGTTTTTCTTCATTTCCATAATTCTAAACTTTTTGAATTAAAAAAAAATAAAAACTATCATTTCTATTATTGAGAAGTAATTCGTATTCTCCTTCCACAGAACGACTTACTAGTCTACCAATTATTTTATATTGAACCGTTTTATTAATTATAACTTAATAATTATAACTAATTACTTTAACAGAAAGTGATATCTATGTCTAAGACGAATCTTAATTAGCCTGTCCACTAAAAAAGTAATGTACTTCGACACCACTGAAATGTAATAAAATAGAAAGAAGGACAAATTACTTGTGACATCAGGCTTAGGACAATTGTCACAACTATTAATATACTATAAGATATATACAGTTCTTGTTATATACTCAAAGAACCACAGTATGACTGTTGAATGCATTTTGTCACTGTACATATATTCCGAAGACTGACCTCAAAACTAAAAAAAGATGCACTGATTTGATTCGGCGAATTTTTTGTCAATGTATCATATTTACAGGTCAGTTGTAAAACGTGTTCAATCAATTAAGAACAAATCAGTAAAGAAAGCTGAAGGAGGCTCAGATCGTGTTCTAGATACCCTTTTCGCTTGCATGTGCGTAGGGGTTAAATCACTGCGACATTCTTTCCATATAACACAATTTCACATACAATTTCTTCGTAGGCGAGTTTCTCATACTGATGAATTATATTCTACGACCACTTTGATCACCAAGAAACATAATCTAATTCCGTGCCAATTCACTTCAAACTTCTGATATAATTTTTTTATATTTATGCATGTTTATAAAAATGCATCGATGAGTCTTATGTAGGGGGGCCCACTAATGAATATGCGTGAATTGTTGATGTGGTAATAAAATTTACCGCCAAATTCTATGCGTACATTTTTTCCCTTTTAAGGGTGAAGGATATAAATTTATAAACATAAATTATATGAATATTATAAATCTTTATATACCGTATAATTAATTCATATTATTGAATATTAAGTATATAACAGTTTTTGTTCTATTTAATCTTCCATTTGATCAATGCAGCTGCAGACGAACCCAAAGAAAAGTAAGAAACCATTAAGTAGTTTAAAACTTATGTGAAAAACTTTCAATGCTTCTTGAATTTATCTAAAATTAAGAATTATGCTTACATATCTTATGCACGAGGGCACCGCAGATTTCCAGAAGAACATGACATTTAATTCGAATACATTCACAACGCCTGTGCCGTGGTTGTGTTTCATATGATTACTTCTGCCATAAAAATATCACTTGCTGGAAAGACAAAATATCAAATTTTGTTTAATCTAAACACAAACTAACGATAATAAAATTTATCATTAATCATTAATCATTTATTCTGGAAATCTTCGGGGCTGTCCTTGTAAATTCCTGCTTGCTACAAAAATAACGAACATATTATTATTTTGTTCTGAAATATAAGCAAATAATAATGCAAAGTTACTAAATCTATTTTAACACTCTAAAAATTATCCTCCACCTGCGTTGACTAGAGGACAGTATCGTAATTGACAACACACGGTGAGTTTGACTATGTACGTCTCTCTGTGTCTGTGTATGTTTGTGTAACATTCAGACTTAAAATTAAGGGCAGTTAGTTCATTTATACATACATCCATTAAATTGATGATTTAATGATCACATATGCAATTGAAATTATTTGCAAGCTCTGGTTATATTTGTTGAAAATTTGTCTGTAACGTAAGTACAGATATAATACAATGAGCATCAATGCATGAGTGCTTGGAGGCCTCCTGCTTCGGCGGTTCTCCGGTCTACCCCACTTCTAAGTACTAAGTACAGAAGGTTGGCGTTTGATTGGTATATTTATTTTCCTTTATTTTCTTACATACAAATTAACCACAAGCCTAATTAGAATCTTCGATATGTAAGACACCGATCAAAACCCTTTGATTTCCCGTTAAATTATTCCGACTTTTTCTTTCACCAACAAACACGAAATAATCGTCTTTTACAGCCTGTCAACTTGGCAGCGAATCTGAAGCCCTCTTTTGATTTTATGATATCTTTTTTACTGTCGTGCAAAAATTTATAGATTTGCTTTTATTTCAACTTAGGGTAGGTTAGGTTATCGTGGTAGCCGGTCTACAGACCAATTCACTCACACCACCGAGGAGATGGAACGAAAGCACCAGTCCCAGTTCTTTTGAGAAAACTCCAAAGCCGACTCTACCGTCAAGTTTGGATCCGTCGGTGTAGAAATTCAGTTCCCCACTTCTCCGTAGCATGAGTGTTTGTCACTCTCTTCTAGACGGAACATGTGTCTGGAAGTGCCTATCAAAGTTGAGATTAGATATAGAGTGGTCAATGTGTTGGATACAATTACTCCAGGTGTGCACGATAGTAGAGTGACCAGAACACCAGTGTTTCCCCACCAGCTCTAATGTTGTTACGTTGAGTATCACTTCTAATGCTTTAGTTGGAGTGGTCCTTAAAGCGCCAGAAATGCACAGAAAAGCCGTTCTTTGGACCTTGCTTTATTTCAACTTACGAGTATATATTTAGTTGCACATTATCTATATATCGTTGTCATCAACACAGATAACATTAACCTTGCGCATGTACTTCATTTCACTGATGCTTTTTCTTTGTTAACTAAATCACTATTAAAAGCAATATTAAACCAATTTTATTGAATGATTAGACAAATCGACGGTTTCGCGCCGACATTCGCGAAAAAGCCTGCTATTCGCCAAGAAGACGACGGAAAACGTTTACTATTTGAATGCAGTGTTAATGCAGATCCCATACCCGTTATTACTTGGCATCACAATGGAACTCCGGTTAGAGAATCAGTGAGACACAAGGTAACTACTACTAGTATATAGTAAAGTAAATTTAAATGTTTTCAGGATAGTGCATGTTCAATCTCTGAGTCACATTTCATGAGTCACATTTCATAAGACTATTTAAACTATGTTAAATAAAACAGATTTATTTTAGCCATTGAACTTTTCCAATATTCAAGAATTTTGTATACCACTCTTTAATTTTATTTCAGTTAACAATTGATAAGGATGGCCACTCATATTTTGCATCACTTGAAATAAAAAATGTCACAGTTGAGGATGCCGGCAAATACAAAGTTAATGCAAAGAATGAGCTTGGAGAAAGCAATGCCACAATCAGTTTGAACTTTGATAGTAAGTATGCTTCCAAGTTTTCAAATATTATCTTATAATTCTGCTCCTACAATTACAAAAACATTGTTCTGCGAATATAAAAACAAAAGTAAATAGTGAACTTAATCACGGAACAAACATGGCAACATTATCTCTAATCAACTGACTAATATGTTTTTAAACACTCAAATTTGGATTTTTCTCAATAATGATTGTTTCAGAGACTTTGATTTTTTGAAATGTTTCTAGCAAACAGACTTACAGTAAGTTAGTAAATGCTCTTTGCTCTTACTTTTGTACAGGGAACAGTGTTTTTTATATTTGATTTATGTGTGAAATTGAAACAAATGATTTAAATTTCTCTTTCTAACAAATCAATCACAATGCAAAACATTTCAAACTGCTGAAACATTTTTTCATTCTTTATAATTGAATTCATGCCCATCTATGTAAAAAGCGTCTTAAGTTCATGATTAATATTCATATTATACTCGTATATAAAAAAAACATATGTATATTCAGTGACATATGTATATTTCAGAGACTTTGATTTTTTGAAATGTTTCTAGCAAACAGACTTACAGTAAGTTAGTAAATGCTCTTTACTCTTACTTTTGTACAGGGAACAGTGTTTTTATATTTGATTTATGTGTGAAATTGAAACAAATGATTTAAATTTCTCTTTCTAACAAATCAATCACAATGCAAAACATTTCAAACTGCTGAAACATTTTTTCATTCTTTATAATTGAATTCATGCCCATCTATGTAAAAAGCGTCTTAAGTTCATGATTAATATTCATATTATACTCGTATATAAAAAAAAACATATGTATATTTTATTTCGATATATCTGTTGACTTTTTATAATGAAAATACCATACTATATGCAGTTTTCATGGAACCACTAACTAGCAAGCCACAAAAAATTATAGAAGATAATTTAAGAAACCTAACAAGGGTGCTTTAAAAGTTCTCGGGATCGGTATCGACATTGACAGTGCATAATTTATGCTAAGCTGCATTTCATAGGATTACTTTGTGGACTTGCAAATGCTTGCAAAATTACCAGAAATATCTTCTGTAATCATTGGTTCCCCTCTAACTAATCGAAAATGACACGCTAGCGGATAACGAATACTAGCTGCATTTCTTCAAGTCTGTAATTTCTAATCGCTTGACATGTATATTTGTAGCTTTTACTGCTTCCTTAAGCGGCCCTTAGACGGTCAATCGATTGAAGGGACATTTCGTGTATGTGTATTTCACGTTTTTCACTCTTCAATCGATTGACATTGAATTTTAGTTTGCTTCACGTTGTTGAGATGAACACACTTCTCATGAGCGATAGGGATGATTGCGTTGCATATATTGCCTTGGCATTAGTAGTCCAAAAATAAAAAATAAGGATAAACGCATTTGGTTGAAAAATGTGCTTTAAAAAAAGAGATAGATTATCGAATATCAATTTTTTTATGGTTTCGTCGGAAGCATGAGAAATGATATTCATCGTCTCAGCTAGTATGTTTATTGCAAGGCGTTCGATTTCTAATGAGCAATAACGGAACTTTTTCTGTTTCTGTCTTTTCCTTTCTCATTTGCGTCAATCAAAATCAAAAAGTTTTGATTTTCCATCAATCGGTGTCCATGTGACGCAATATTTCATATTTCACATATTTCACTAACCATACATGAAATTTCCCTTCAATCGATTGACCGTCTTAGGGCCGCTTTAGTGCTAACTTCTCTGTGCGGCATTTGAATTGGAGCATGAGCAGCACACAATATGGATTCGTTTCAACGATATCACTACTTTTTATTAATTAACTAAACTAACAAATTGAGTCTGCACATTTGTTGAACGTTTTTGCTGGGAAGCTTAGTCTATTATTTAGTAGATAAGTAGCGGAAGTGAAATCCTAACAATTTTACGTATTTAATATGTAGTTATCTTAGAAATACAACCTTGATTTCAATATAAGAAGGCTTCATTTATATTTTATTATGTTCACAATTTAGTTATATTGAAAATTGTTTAAATGAAAATTCACATTCATATAGACCTTAGGCCAACTCGTAAACAGAATTAGTATATAAATCTGAGAACTTTTAAAATCACCCTTACAAATTAAATAAAATCGAGGCAGTATAAACTACAACTACACAATTCAAATTAAATTTAGGCGACGAAGCACCCGTTCCAGATGATGGGATAAAACCAACTTTTACTGAACGTCCAGTTACACGACAAAGCGAAGATGGAGGAAATGTAACATTCGAGTGCAGATGTGTGGGAGATCCGAAACCTAATGTCACGTGGTACGAATATAATTTTATAAAACAAGATTTAAGCAAAGATTACGATATTATAAATGTTGGTAGTGTTGTATGTATGCCCTGCACCCACGAACAGACTCTCCATAGTTGGGCAAGAATTGTATAAATTGCTACGCTAATTGAAAAAAGAACGGAAGCTTAATTAAATTATATGAATTTTCGTAAAAGTTAACCGAGTGCGCTAAGATAAATGTAGCTCAGCATAGGTCTTGAATGCTTATTTTACGTTTTGAATGCTTAGTTGTTATTCCGACTTGATAGAAACCATTTTGATTACTTAAGCAACGTAGCACAATGCTTCAATCCATATTTTAAGCGCCCTTTCCTTTATACACATAAATACGTGGAAGGAATTTTTGGAAATGTTATTTGTAAATTTCATTGAAACATATGAGTGTGTAGTTCAGTTTGGGAATATAAACATTAAATAAATTTGGATCCTCATACAGGATTTTCTCTTTAAAACAAATTAAGAAACTTTTGGAAAAATTCGTGTTTAAAGTCTGAAAAGCAACTACTTAAGAAATACATATGTGTATAACCTGCGCTGTGTTTCTTTCAACGTGAGTATAAATAAAACGCCCGCGTATGCATACAGATTGACGGCTTAGCTAACGCAAGCTGTTTCTATTCGCTTACCCTACGTCTCCACGGGCAAACTGCTTCAATTTGGCAATTTATGTTATGAAATATGTTATGCCATAAATTGCCAACGTGCTGTGTTGCAATCAGTTGTCATTTTGTTTGTTTGACAGTCTTTTTCATTTTTTCGTGACGCTCACAGTGGAAGCATCGTCGGACATTTTCGTTTTACTGCATCTATTAAATTAATAAAAACGCTAAAATGAATGGAGACTGTGCATTTGCATTCTTTGTAATAAAGGATTCACCCACAATTGCGGTTTTCTTATTTTTTCCTCTTCATCGTATAAATAAAAATTTTTTTCAAGCGAGGGCACAGCGAACTAGATTGCTTGATGGCATTTTTAAAATGACAATGGCATAACATCGCAATGCCATCCATTAAAATAGTGCCAACCATAGCAATCAAATTTGACAGATGTTATGCCATCAAAAATTGCCCATGGAGACGTAGGGTTATGGTTTAGCGCTTCAAACAGAAATGCTGCCAAAACATTGTTGTTGTCTATTGTGAACGAGAAAAAGAGTAAACCAAAAATTAACCGCTGTAATTACATAAAAAGCTGTAATTATATAAAATATATAGTGTATTATCGTGTATTAATTAATATGTACACATTTAAAGTTAATTTACCAACGGTTGCTCAGAATTTGCCATTTTCAAATTTTCCTGTTCCTCTTTAAAACTAGTCTTCAAATGGATATGTCAAAGCATTTTAAATGTTAAAACCAGTGCTGCCAAATACTAAAATATTAAGCGACGGGTGTCGTTTTATTCACACTCGTGTTGAAGGAAACACGCGTTGATAAACGCATTTAGTTGAAAAATTTGTTTAAAAAAAAGAACAATTATCAATTTTTGCATGACTTCGTTTCGTCGGAAGCATAAGAAATTATATTCAGCCGTGTCCGCTACCATGTTTACTCCATGGCATTCTTTTTCAAATGAGCAATAACGGGACTTTTTCTGTTTCAGTCTTTTCCTCTCTCATTCTCATCAATTAAAATCAAAAAGTTTTGATTTTCTATCAATGGGTGTCCATGTGACGCATACACATATTTTACTAATTATACATGAAATTTCCCTTCAATCGATTGACCGTCTAAGGGCCGCTTACACAGCGTGATCCCAGTGAAATCATGTCAGTGTGACACATACATGCATATTTTTTCTCTTTTTCACTCATACTATTGTTAATGAGTAAGATCATGACGTATTGTCTAACGGCCGCTTAACACTACAGAAGCTGGCAGCGAAAGAGACATTCTTTTCTCTGTAATCTCTGGTCTCGGTTTCTGTATCACAAATTACAAGCAAGGTTACGAGCGAAATCAAAAAACTGCTGGGAGCAAAATAACAAACAAAAAAATTGTATTTGTATATTTTATTATTATTATTATAATTTGTACAAAAATGAATTAGTGTACAATTTGTAAGAGGCGCACTAGCAACTGCGGCTTTCAGCTCTCGTGTAATAAATATGGTATACTAGTGTTTTTCCATTTAATGCATGTTGTATACTTTGTTACTATTTTTAAATGAAATTAGTTAAATTAGTATTTTTTATGAAACTATATAATTTTTTTATATTGTCGGTTGAAGGGTTATTTAGCAGCTCGCTGGGGATTTTGTCCGAAAGAAAATGGCTCCTCGCAATATTGAAGTGCTGGCATTCGTTCAATAAGTGGATTATTGAGACTGATTGTGTATTGCAGAAATGGCAATTTGGTGTGCCTGATCCATTTAGCAGGTGTTCGTGGCTAATTTTGATGTGTCCTAGTCTGAGCCGAATGAATGGACGGATCTCGGACCAATTGAGATGTGCTGGGTAGTTAGGGCAAATGGGTTGATTGAAGCATAATGGTGTACGTAGTCAGCCCAAGATCTGTTTTGTGTTTTGATATATATTCATATACTCGTATATACCGGTGTATGTCTTTTTTTTCGATGGTGTTTAAAGTGTAAGCTGGAGTCCTTCGGCCATTGCGTCAGCATATTCGTTTCCGCGAATACCAGAATGGCTGGAAATCCACATTATTTTGATTTTTTTTGTTGAATTTTATAACTTTATCTCGAATTTTTGCGACTGTATCACTTCCTTTTGATAAATTGCGAATATAATTGATACTTGCTTGACTGTCTGAGAAAATTATAAATTTACCCCTGGCTTTGGCAGATTAGGTAATTGCGTTGTTGATTGCTGTTAGCTCTGCAGTGAAAGCAGAGCAATGGTTGCCGAGTAGACCAATGCTTGATATATCACCATTATTGTTTGCTACAGCGAAAGACGTCCCATCAATACACTTTGAACCGTCGGTATATATATATTGCCACGATTTTTCCAATCTTGATTTGTGTTCCAGGAAAATTTGCTGGTAGGTAGCGCTGTCAGTGTTTTGAGTATTTTAACATGTCGAGTATAAAGAATGAGTCACTGAGCATCCATGATGGATATAGATTATGAATCTTTTGATAGGGTTAATAATTAATTGTTCTTGTTTTACAAAGCGGATACACTTATCGATAGTACTAAGAATTTTTATCGGTCGTTCGTGATTTAAACATTTTGTGATCACTTTGTGAAGGATAGGGCTAAATCCGGACCATAATTTTTTTTTATTAAACGTAGGCTGGCGTATTGAATTATTTCTTCTATTGACGGCATTCCTGCCTCAGCTAGAATATTTTTCGTAGGTGTTGTTGGGAATGCGCGTAGGCTTCTTCTTATACCAGTATGGTATGGTGCGGCTAGACGTCGAATATTGCTAGCTGCACAACGTATATAGGGAGTCCGTAGTCAATTTTTGACAAGAGAAGTGACCTTGTGATGTTGAGTAAGGTTTTAGGATGGGTTCGACAGAATTTAGAGGAAAGGAATTTGATAATATTCAGTCTTATGTCAAGGCTTTTCCTAATGTAACAACAGTGTTCCTTAAAAGTATATTTACTGTCTATGATTATGCCTAAAATTTTCAACGTATTTGCGTTTTGAATGATTGCATTTCGAAAGCTTATATCAAAACCGGCACATGATTTCTTCTTGCAAATATGTAGGGTGCTGCATTTGTTAAACGCTACATTCGCTCCAGAGATGTTGGACCATTTAGATAAGTCTTCAAGAATAGTGGTGAGAGTACTGCGTATGAGATTGTTGTCTTGGCAATTTGAGAAGATAAAGACGTCATCGGCATATATGCAGTGTTCTACATATTTTGGCTTTGAAATAATGTTGCTGACTTCGTCGAATGCTATAATGAACATAACAACAGACAGCGGTGATCCTTGGGGGATTCCGTTGGCGAGAGGCTTAACACTCGACAAAGCTGAACCGATCGTAACTCTGATTTTACGATTTAACAAAAAACTTTTGACGAAATTAAATATTTTTTATCCGAATTTCCATTTGAGCAATTGTTTAAGTACCATATGTGGGCCTATTCGGTCGAAAGCCTTTTCAAAGTCTATACTTAGGACTGTGATATGGTTCCTGCATGAAAGTGCTCTCGTTACATAATGGTCAAAGTAGAGTAGAGCGTCCATGGTACCTTGTCCCTTTTTGAATCCAACTTGATGTCAGTTTACAAATTTACCCCTTTCCTTTGCCTTGTGGCAATTATTTTTTCCATGAGGGAGTAATGAAATAGGGCGGTATCCCGATAGTTCTATTTTTGGTTGTTTCGGTTTTGGTATTGGGATAATATTCGCTATTTTCCGGCTTTGAGGGTAAATGCCATAATGCAAAATATTGTTGAAAAGATCAATTAATCTAGATGTCATCTCTTGAGGCAAGGTTTTTAACATTGGATATGATATTCTGTCAAGTCCAGGTGTTTTTCCTTTTGTATTATTCAGAGCAAGAGTAAATTCAGTTTGGGAAATATCAGTTTCAATATATTAAGCAAAGGAGCACATATGTAGTTGTGAGTTATTAGACTCCACTACAAATTTATTTTTTTCGGTGCCAAAAGCCTTAGAGAAATTGCAGTCTAGAGAATAGTTTGACCATTTACGCGCGAAGTAATTAGAAATATCGATGGGCTTAGATATGGGACCAGAATTGGTGTTGTTCATATTAATTGAATTTTGTTGAATAGTCCCAGTTTGCTTTTTAATATCAAACCAAATTTTTTTAAGCTTCGACAAGGGGTTGATTGTGCTGGTTAAAGTTTCCAAGCACCTCCTTTTTGCTTTTTTTACATTGTATCTGAACCGTGCTGCCAGTTTTTTGTAGTTTAACAAATTTTCTCTGGACCAAGAACGTTTGAGAATTGCCCATGAATTTTGTTTTTCGGTTCGTAGTGCTGTGAGTTCTGGGCTCCACCATGGGACCGATTGTTTCTTATAATTGTTCTTTGTTTAAGGAATAGATAGATGAGCAGCAGTTCGGATGATTTTTGAAATTTTTGCCACTTCTTTATTAATATGGCTTGAACATGGTAAAGTAATGGAAAGCTGCTCGCAGATCTGTCCAAATTTGTTCCAATTTGCTATATCGGTTTTGAATATCGGCTTTGGTTTATTCTTGAATATTTTTGTAGAATGAGTGGAAAAATGAGTGGGAGATCCATCATTCAATACTATGAGGTTTGATGAGAGGCTTACATCTTCAATCACTTTGCCACGTTGATTGCTTGAGGTAGAACTCCCAACTGGCCTCCAAGCATTAAAGTCACCAATTAGTATTTGTGATGTTGGGAGGGCTTCTAGAATTTGGCATAAATCTCTTGTGCAAAAATTTTGATTGGGAGGAATGTAGACAGATACTATTGTTTGATTATATGGTTAATTTCTATGCCGATGAGTGAGATATTAGAAGGAATTTGAATTATGTTGTGGGAGATATTTTTTTTTATCAGCAGACCTACGCCCTTTTTGCTGGTCGGGTTTTGGGAAAGATTGTGGAAATACGCATCGTACATTACTGGAATGGCAATTGGGTATTTATTAAAGGGAATATGAGTTTCTTGGAGAGCTATTATGGCTGGTGAGATATCTTTTATTAGTAATTGTAATTCATGTAGATTGTTATAGTAACCTTTCATGTTCCATTGTAGTATGTTAAGCATAGTAAATAGAGAAAATAAGAAAGGAAATTGTTATTTTTGAGCATTTAAGAAATTTGAGTTAATTACTGTGTGTTGTTATTAGAAATTGTTTTATTATTGAGGAGCTGATAATACCAATGGGTTGATATTAAAATTGAGTTTTGAGGTTCCGTATTGTAGGTTTTTATGTTCGTCTAATTGATAAGTTCGTGTTGAGGTAGTGTTTAAGTGCATTTCGTAGTCGTTTGTAACTGATTTGCCTTTGTAAGTTGATTTTGTCATTTGTGATAAGTGAATATTCGTATTTATTTCTTCATTTCTTTGTTGTTTTTCTTTTGTTTGTTCTTCTGTTATTTGTTGTACTTTATTTTTTATATAAGTTGCGATTGTTTTACCTGTTACTGTGTTTTTATTTTCCGTTGCATTATTTTCGATTAATTGTTTGTGGAAAGCGGGGGCATCATTGTTGCTTGTTGATCCTGCTATTAGAGTTGTTTTTCTATTACTATCTTCTCCGTTTAGGTCAGTGTTTTGACGGGCTATACATGCATAGGACGTAAGGACATAAGAGTTGATTGCTTACTCTTTGAATTATGAATTTTCATTGCTTCTCTGAGTGTACATTTGTTTTTTATTTTGATTTTTAGTATTTCCTTTGCTTGAAGAAATCTTGTGCAGTCTTTAGATGATGCGGCATGTTCAGCGGCACAGTTCGCGCAATATGTGCGGGTGCATGGCTGCGGGGAATGTGGGGGTTACAGTTATTGCATGCTGGTGATCGTTTACAGTATTTTGCCGTGTGGCCTAGAATTTGGCAGTTCTTGCATCTCATCGGGTTTTGAATGTATTCGCGAACATATGTATTATGCCAAGAAATTTTAACTTTTTCTGGTAGGTGGTATAAGTTGAAAGTGAGCAAAACGACTCCGCTTGGAATTGACTTACCCTCCACATTTTTTGTGAATTTATATACAGACTCAACGCCTTGAGCTTTCATTTCTTGTATGATTTCCGATTCGGGCACGTTGTTCAGGAAGGGGGCATACACTGTCCCTTTTATCAAGTTAAAGCTTTCGTGGAATTTGGTCTGAATTGGACAGATCCCGTGTACATATTTTATTTGCAGAAATTTTTTGGCGGTGTTGTTGTCTTTTACTAGAAGCAGTAAGTTACCGTCGCGGAGCTCAGAAATTTTTATTATGTCCTTGCTAATGACGTTTAGTGCTTTATGCACTGCAAGCAAGAAAAGTTTTGTAGCGTTTTGGGTTCTAAAGAGGAGACCACTATGAATTTTGGATTTGGTAGGTTTATTGTTTCTAAAGTTGGGAAAAATTCCATGGTTTTGTCCATTATTTTTTTCGTGTTTTATTGGGGCTTTCGCTTAGCAGAGCAAAGCGATTACCCTCTAAATTTGGCCTAGAGGCCATTATTGATTCACGTTAATTTTCGCACAGATAAAAGGTCCGATTAGTTTTCACACAAACAGTAACAAAATTAACACTGCGTATATCGAGATGGCTTTGATTATATTAGTGGTTAGAACGAGAATTAAACTAAAAAATTAAAATTAAAATTATTTTTTCGATGTTTCCGATTTTTAACTGCTTGACAGGAATTGCTTGGATCTTATTTTCATTCTAGTATTATCACAAATTATTTATTCCCAACATATTTCAGTTGGGTGTGACCATCATGTATCGGTTAAAAATACTGGTAGCCAATGGATGACGCTCTTTAGGCTGTCGTAACGCTGAATTTAGAAGATATTGAACATTTGATTGACAGGACAACAACTAAGAGAATGCTAGCTAAGGGATATTTTGGGAAGCTTTTACAACTTTAATGTACAATCCTTGCCTGTATTTGAAACGTGTCCGCACTTTAATAGCATCTAACGTACAACTCACGGATCCAAGATGGCAATTGCAATATATCCATTTGCGGTGGGATTCGATTAAAATAGTAAATAAAATACGTCTAGAATAAAAAAGTTTGTACAAATGGGTGTAGGGTATCATATTGTAGAGTGTCGGTAATTATCGACACGATAATTGTACTATCTTACGTATATATGTTTATATATATATATATATATATATATATATATATATATATAAATATATATATATATATATATATATATATATATATATATATTTATATATATATATATATATATATATATATATATATATATATATATATATATATATTCGTGTATAAACTACAAAAGGTTTCATGCGGAAGAACAACTAAAGGAAAGTGGACGTTTTAAAATGTCATTAACATTGGATCAAAATATATATCATATGGCATGCTTAGAGATTAGTAATGTTATATCTAGTGATCAGGGCGAATACCGTGCACAAGCTAGAAATCAGCATGGCGAAGGCGTGGCAACCATTAATTTAAACTTTGAAGGCGGCACCAAAAAGTAAGATAGACTATTTTTAATGTGAGTTGGAATAGAAAAAAAAAGATACAAATACATTATTTAATATTGTTAGTTGCAATTTAAAGCGAACTTCAGTTGTTTGTAAAGGCATAATTACGAATTGGCTCAAACTATGAAGATTTGTCTTCACTTATTTAGCTTTAAATAATATGTTAAATTGTTGCTACTGATATATATTTGCATATAAATCATACTCGTGAACACATTCGAGTAGAATTCCAGATGGAAAATCTCCACGTTTTCCTAAAAAACCGACTATACGACAAAAGGAAGATATACTAATAATGGAGTGCATTTTAGAAGCTCACCCAGTGCCAGATATTACTTGGTACTGTGCTGATACGCAAATAAAAGATACGGCGCGAACGAAAATGTCACGAAAAGCAATATCAAAGGACGCATATTTGCTTACATTGGAAATACAAAATCCAACCAAGGACGATGGCGGGAACTATCGTTGCAATGCGTTCAATATGTTTGGCGAGAGTAACGCGAATATTTCGCTCAATTTTCAAGGTACATGTCATGGTCTCTACTCCAATACTACTTTCAATTGTTTATGTATATTTGATTGTAATTGCATACCAAAAATAAAAGAAACTCTATCATTCTTGATTGCATACGTACTCGTACACTTGTATATACATAATTATTACATGTTAATAAGTTATACAAAGAAATTTAATAAGCGATCAGTTGGTCTTCATTTCCATTAAACTCACACATTTTGTTATTCACACATCTGTAAATCTGTATATATAACGAAATAGATACAATCGGCCACAACCAAAGCTTTTCATTGCAATTATAGTTATTAATTATTAAACTTGCTGTTTAGTCACTCTTGATTTCGTTTTTGCTTGATTAAGTGCTATCCGAGGGTGCTTCTAAAAGTTATGGACTCCAGTACTGTAGACAATAGTTGCATTCAGCAGAATGGTTGACAATAGCTTTATCTATTGAATATATTATTGCATTGCATTGCTTTTTATTTTAAAACCATCCTACATTGTAAATGAACAGCTATCTCATGCGATATTATATAAAACCGATAACTTTTAGAACCACAATCGTACGAGCAAAAATGTATACATTATATACAATTGAAACATCTTTTATTTTTGTTGGAAATGTAGGTGCAAACGATGCCAATGGATTTGCTCCGTCATTTATCGAAAAACCACGAATTATACCCAACGACTCTGGAACAATAATAACGATGAAATGTAAATGCAAAGCGAAACCAGAACCTACTGTTACCTGGTACAGAAGTCATGAAGTGATTACCATAAGCAGTAAAATAAAAATTAAATCGGCGGTCATTGCCGAGGATACATACGAACTCACTCTGGAAATTAAGGTTTGCTAGAATTTTATATAATTAGCGAATAAAAATACAAACTAACATAATAAACTCTAAATATATTTATTTAAACATATTTTGATCAGGTGTTACTTACTCGTATGTTTTCTTTTGTTTTTGTAAACAAAAGAATATTATACTCATGTTCTTAATTGGTTCTCTGCCAGTTAATATGATACTCAAATCTATTAAACACGCTTATCTGTAAGTATCCTATGAAAAGATGACACTGGATTTGATCAAATTTAAATGTACATTCAAATTTAGTTTCCAGGACAACATAGGGTAAGATGTTGCTAAATATGCTCTCTATAAAGAAATAGGTATAGGGGCATTTTCCCAGTTAATTGAGTTCTTGGGATTTGATTTGATGAGTATTGAACCTTTGTGATACCGCTTGAGATAGTCCCATTCCCCTATAAAAGTTCAGCCATTTGGAACTTTTTATGAAGCTACGGATGGAGCTTATTATTTTGTATGGAATGTCACCCAGGGAGTCCAGAAAGTAGTCACACAGGAAAGTGTTTCTCGTCCTGTATTTTTGTAAAGGCACTTGGCTGTTAGATAAAATGCTACTTTCTTGTCTACCTATCTTGAACCAAGACAGTGCTTTCTCTTTAGCCGCGACTCAGTGAAATACGCTGCAATGGTCGGGAAATATAAAGGTTAATATCCAGCTCATCTGAGAATACTCCACCTCTCTCCCTTAGTAGCGTATATGGAACCCTTTTCTCCCCAAGAGAGAATGGAGATTCGATACGTACAATTGAAGGAATAACATAGTGATATCAAAAGAGTCAGAAATCCCCTCAAAACGTCGTAAGTATTCGTATCTCCTGCATCTATAGCCTTCCATTGGTGTGTAGCTTTTAGCTCAATTTGCAGCCGTCCTCTCGTCAAAAAGAGTGACAGGCAGCAGATTAACCATTACATCTAAAGTTTGCAGCTTTTTTACCATTGCCGTTATTTGTACCTTTGTTGTGGTACTACCAATGCACTCCATAAAAAAGCATTGGTAGTACCACAACTGTGTATATCCAGTAGGCTACCTTTGGTTTTATAAAGCACACGGACTTCTTGACCGACGCCACCCCAAACCGTGAACTGATTAGCCTGCCACTAAGCATATTTTCAATTCCTTGCTAATAGCGGGGTCTGCCTCGAAATCACGCAGCTCACCGGTCACTGCATTTGGTTTGATATTGTTAAAAGCTCCCTAAATATCCAGAAAAGCACCTAAGGAAATCTCCTTGTCCTGCAGGGAGTATTGAAATTTTCTATACTGAAAGTTAAGGAATATAATGCGACTTCTACAGAATTGCCCTTGAAGTAGGCATGCTGAGATGTTGACAGTTTCTGTCTATCTAAGTCAGCCTCAAGTAAATATCTATTAATTTTTCCAAAATTTTCAGACAGAATGGGTCTTAAGTCTCCTGGAGTTGTGTGCAGGCCCTTGCCGGCATTATGTTAACACAAGCAACTTTTATAGAATTCAGAGAACCCTTCGAAATTATATTCTCTGACTATTGAATTTCAATTGGAGTTACACCATCTGGTTCAGATGCATTGTATGGATTGAAGCTATGAATGCCCCATTTCAATTTCGGGTTCGATATTATATTTGAGTTAACTTCGAATAGTTTCGTGGGACATCGTTCCCCGCGGTATAGTGCTCTAGTAACCTGGAATGTGGGTCTTTAAAAGATAGTGAGAGTCTCATCACTATTTGAGGTCCAAGATCTATCCTCCTTTCTCAGGTAACGCGGTACGAATTGTGCAGTTGATAGGATCTTCCTCCTAAAGTATCCTAAGTTTTTCCTGAGGTCCTTTATTTCCGCCTCAACCACGTCTCCCTGGGTCTACTGAGGAGGCATGAGACCTTTATTGAGATCATGCGTGAGAACCTTCGCGGACTTCTCCTTATTACCTTTCCTCAACATTATATTGACATTTTGTGCGCCGTTAGGTTGAAATTGTTATTAAGGCAATCGGAATAAGATATCCATCACATTCCATTTACAATATTTTATTCACTTTGTAATTTTTTATAGGATCCTGGGGCTTCCGATGGCGGCACCTACAGATGTAACGTTCAAAATGAATTTGGTGAGTCTAATGCCAACTTGAATTTGAATATTGAAGCGGAGCCGGAACCGGAAGGCGAGGGACCGACGTTTGTTGAGAAACCACGCATTGTATCCGAAAATAACGGCAAGTTGGTGATTATGGAATGCAAAATTAAAGCTGACCCTAAACCAGAAATGGTTTGGTATCGCAATGGTGAGGTTATTAAGGAGAGCAGTAAACTAAGAACGTCAATGGAACAACGTGGTGACCAATACTACATCAAATTAGAATTGGTTGATCCTCAACTTGACGACTCGGGGCTCTATAAGTGCAACATTAAAAATATTCTCGGTGAACTTAACGCTAACTTAACGCTGAATATTGAAAGTAAGAAAATTGAAGAAGTATGTATATTACCACCTCTATTCAAAATCACTTTAATTTTCAGTTATTCCAGTAATTAAAGATAAGCCTAAAATTATCAAAATCATTAAAAAGCGCACGGTTGTTGTCGAATGTACAGTTGCCTCTAAGTTTGAACCTAAATGCACATGGTACAAGGAGCAGACTGCTGTCAAAGAGACTAGCCGTCATGTGTATCTTGTAGAACAAACAAAAGAGGGAGAATTCTCAGTAAAGTTAGAAATTCACGAGGTTGAAGAAACGGACAAAGGTTCTTACAAACTAGTTGCTAGTAATGAAAAGGGCGAGGCTGTATCACAAGTTGTGAATCTTATTGACATACCTGAGGAAGAACGGAAGCCGGCAAAACCAGAGATTTCACGCAGTCTTACCGATCAGCATGTTACCGAAAGTAAGACGTTTGAACTTTTGGCTAGCATAAAACAATCAGATCGGAAGTGTAAAGTTGAGTGGTACAAGGGTACAACTTTGGTTAGGGAAACCAAAGATATTACAACGACGTTTGATGGGACAACAGCACGACTTACCTTTAGTTCGGCGAAAACGGAGCATACCTCTACGTACAAGGTGATCATAAGCAATGAATTGGGCAGAGATGAGAGCAGTTGTAAAATAACTGTTGACAAAAAGAGCGAAAAGAAGAAAAATGAGGAACAAGAAGAGCAAAAGAAAGCTGAGGAGAAACGCAAGGTAATACTGAAAAAAGAAGAACAACATCCAGAAGATCCATTGGTAGATGAAAAGAAAAAACTAAAATTAATTCAGCAACAAGTCTTTGTAGAAAGTGTTGAACAGCAATCTGAAGAAATACAAGTAGAACAGCACCAGCAGTTCAGTGAGAGAAGAGTATCATTTAGTTTACAACAGGAACAGCAGAGAAAGTTATCTTCTATTATTCAACAGAAAGATAGTATATTATTTGTAAAAGAACAACAGCAAGAACAGAAACAATCAATTACTCAGCAAACGGTTAGTGCACAGAGCCGCGATTTAAGCCAAGCAAAGGGCGATGTAACCATTTATGAATTACCCAAGCTTAATCCAATTAAATCACAACGCATAACAACATCACGCGAAACTGAATCTAAAGAACCAAAAGTTATTTTTGACGTGGTTTTAAAGCCAACAGCTCAAAATCAAAAAGACGAGGTTTGCATTTGCATGCAGTACAAACGATTTTCCCTTCAATTTCAATATTATTCGCAGACGTTTCTATAAACTGTCTAGAACTATCAAATTTCAAGTGAATAACCGAGTTTTGTACTTCGTCTGTCTACTTATGGATTTGTGCATATAAGTAAATCCCAAATTTGAATGTGCAGAACTATTCATATATATACTGTATGCTACCAAGCATTTTTGCATAAAACTATATTTTATTCTAAACGAGGGTGATTCTGAAAGTTCCCTAAAAACCCAAACGCACTTATTTCAAATCAAAATTGTAGTATATTGCAACTTTTGATTGGTGGAACGCTTTCTATTTGTGGACCATGCTTATCATAAGTTTATCTAAATGTAGTGCGATCTTTTTTATATTTAATAACCAAAATCTACTTGGATATAGTATAATTCCTGGAACATATTAATGAAAACATACTATTTCCAGGGCTCCCAGATTATCGCAGCAGATAACTTTTAGCACCTCCCTCGCTTTTTCTTTGTATTAGCTTCTGGCGTTTCCGGGCACTAATTTCTGATTTTCTAGCCCAATTTTATCTGTTTGCTTTTATTTCTCCTATTATCTCTTTTCCTTTTGTAAAACTATATTGAAAATGATTCTTCATGTATCTAATATTATAATTTGCAATCTTTGTGAAGAATGGGTGCAATAACAATATCGAAACAATATTTGGTTACGTACTCGTAAATTTAGATGCAGGACTATATACCTTCTTTCTCACATGCTCGTAACGTTGCGTTCATTTTACATATGTTAAATAAAATACTGAAATGTCAATAATGCAATATATAAAAATATTCATGGAGGTATACTTATATATTTTCTATGCTTTTATAAAATTTGTTCTACTTTTCTAACCCTTTATACACTTAAACACATGTTCATAACATATTATTCCAACATTTACCAATTATACAATTAAAAAATTGTAAAGGATGAAAAACAAGTAGAAGAAGAGAAAAAGAAGTTGGAAGCAGATGCTCAGAAAGTCGAAGAAGAAAAGAAAAAAGCCGTTTTCGAAAAGAAGGAAAAAGAAAAAAAGGTCGAAGAAGTAAAAAAGAAAGCAGAAGAGGAATTGAAGAAGGCCGAACAAGAAAAAAAGATAGTTGACGAAACAGAAAAGACGTCTAAGGCAGAAAAGAAAAAGAATGAAGAAGATTTTAAAACGCTTGATGCGGAAAAACCAAAACAAAGGAAACCAAGCAAAGATAAATCTGCAGTTACTAACAAAGTTATTGTCGATGAAAACGACGAGGAGGTAAGAATGTTAGAGAAATATAGCATATTGATGGAAAAATAATAACAGATAACATAAAGTGGGCTTCTAGAAAAAAATTTGAATAAGCAAAAATGCTGCTCTGAATTAAACTCTGCGGCAAAAACACTCACATCACTACTCATATAAAAAAACACAAATTGTGTTCAGGTTGCTTTTGAATGCTTTAACAAATGCTCATTTTAATAATCACAAAATTTTTTTATTGCAAAAACGTGGTTTTAGCTATGCAGTTAGTTGCAGTTGCTAGTAAAACTTTCTTTCTTTTTTTATTTAAAAATTTTAATTAATTTTCTTATATAATTTTCAGAAAGGACAAACAGAGCAAATTGGGCTTAAGAAGGTGGAACGCAAAGTAAGTATACTATAAAGGTTTACTAATAGTATAAGATAAATATTTTGCTATTTGTTGTCAACTAATCCACCAAAACCGCATCTGCATTTCTGTCGGTTAGTCAGGCGCAATGTTCAAAGCAGTCTCCATTATTCTTTCTTATCACGTCACCAATAAGAACGGTCAAGTTGGCTTAGACGGTCTTCGACATAACCTTTACCTTAAGATAATTAATGGTTTAAGGAGGATCCGGAGGTGCAGGGGGAAAAGACTCTAGTGGCCACAATGGGCCTGGTTAGGACAGCCATATAACCTACCTACCTACCTGAGATAATTAATCAAATCACACTCAATAAATTGGTCCTGCGAGTTAAAGCATGCTGATATTGGACACATACATTGTATATATACTTTATTCATTATATTATAAACTCATATCACTCATATAGTTGAAGCATAGGTGGGGTATTTTTAAATATGGTCGCAAAAGTTATTTAGGTATATGAATTGGAAGGGAAGTGGACCTGGCCTTTATCCGAATGGTTTCCAATATCTATCTACTTCTGTCTGCAGATCCAGTATGTACTTTTGTTAAGTTTCATTAATGTATCTCTAATGCTACGGATAAAATTTTACCAAAAACAGACAATCGGACAAAGGGGCGTACAGAAAGAATAGAAATTGCACGAGAAAGTGAAGCTAATCGTTTATAGTATCCATTCCTGCCACGCTTCCCTTAGGATGTTACGAAATAGCTCGCCAAAAGACAGGTAAGGACATTCACCTACAATAAAGAATTGCGCAATATGTGCAAAGCAGCCATAGGGAAAATAGTAGGTTTTCTATCAGGTCATTACTCCCTGAAATATCACCTGACTAAAATCCACATTGATGATACGGAGTGCAAAAATACTGTGCAACTGCATTGCGTTGGCAAGAACTAGAATGAACATATTCCACCGCGATCAGCTGGCTCTGGAAGAAATAAAGAATGCTCCTGTTCATAGGACATTCTCAAATTCATCTATAAAGCGGAAAAGATAATGGAAGAACATGACTTTCAACTACTTCCTTTCTTTAGAGAAGGAACATCTAAGTGGAAAAGAACCTGATGACTTTAATTGTGATGTTTTGACATCACCAAACGGACGAAATGCTAAGGCATTACGGAAGAAACGCCGGTACTAAACCTATAGGGCATAGTAGATTGGACAGTTGTGATCACATGGATCATTAATTACATATGTAGTATGACACAAAAGATCTTTTAGGAAGCAGTGTCGGCCATGTGGCACACTACTAAAACTAAATATTTATTATTATTATACGAAACAGCTCAACCGGACAATTTTGGCATACCCGTTTATTAGGGTGCAGGGCATAAAAACTAAACAAAATTTTTATATGATTTCTTCAAGAGAGAAAATACCCGTATCAATACATTCAATTATTGAGAAAAAGTCTTAAGGTATATTGATGTACATGTAATAAACATTTCAATTTAAAATATTTTCGTACCTGGTCTTGTAATTTTTTTCCATCCATGCAACCTGTCCTAATGAAGGTAGTTAGGCACTTTAAGGCGATGAGACCGGAAAGCAGTATCTTAAACTTTCCTATAAGTTACTGTAAGCAAATATATTTATATCTACTTAATGTGTGTTGGTATCAAACAAAATTAATTTAGATCCGACACACTCTTATAAGAGTAAATTGTGGAATTACAAATTTTGTATATTGTTATTACATTCTACGAACAACTAAAACCTTAAAATATCAAATAAATCCATTATATCAAACGAAAGTAAATCTGGATTGAACATTCGCACAATTACAAACTAATTAATTCAGATGGAAATGCATAGGTATAATTAAACAATATATCCAGGTTAGGTTAGGTTAGACTGGCCGGCCGTGAAGGCCACACATAGACCTATAAGGTCCTTTGCGGTGCCAGATGGATATCCATTTAGGAGCTATAGTATGAATCGTTGAACACGGAGACGCTCTTAGCGAATCTAAAGAGAGAAACTAGTTGTGCGACCTCTTCTTGTCCTTCAAAATAGGGGGCTCCAGATGTGAAAAGCGCTCTTTCGATATTGCGGGGCATAGGCATAGTAATTGCACCAGAGTTTCTGTTGTGCCTTGCTCCCCACATTTCCTGCATTCATTATTGTTTGTGAGTCCCATCCTTTTAGCGTATATCGCCTATAGACAGTGACCTGTGAATACTCCTACTACCGTTCTGCAATCTTTTCTTGGAAGTGCCAGTATCGATTTGGTCTGAGTGCCGTACGGTTTGCAAATGAGCTTTGCGATATTACAGACTCCACCATTCTTTCACCTTTCTCTTCATGTCATCTTCAATACGGCTATTGATCATTCCTAGAGGCATCAGTACGTAACTTACTTGCTCGTTTGGTAGTAAGATTTTTTTGCAATGGTGTCCGCACTCTCATTTCCTTCTATGTTCTTATGCCCTGGCACCCAATAGATGTGTAACTTCCGGTTTGTGGCTAGTCTATTATCCATTGCTGCCTTGCATTGCCGAACATTTCTGGAAGATACACAGCATGAAGTTATAGCTTTGTAGAAGTTTATGTAGAGCTCTGCTGCGAAAACTTCCGCTGGAAAAATACTACAGCAGGTAAGTTGTCTGAAGGGCTGTCTGATAGCTAGTTCGGGGCAGTAGACACCTGCTCCAACCCCATCCTCCATCTTCGAGCCGTCCGTGAATAGGTTGAAGCTTTTACAAAATCTAGCTTCAGATCCATACATAGACGCAGCAATACTTTTTTTTTGCCCAGAAATTGTACATACGTTGAATCACTTAATATGGTTGATGTAAGGGTGATGTCCCTTAGATCTCTTTATAATTCTAAAACGAGCATATATCAATAATACGATAAAATTCCAAGACAATCTCCGGTTTAGAATAATAAATAATAATAGAATATTCGTCGTGTTTGGAGAAGTTTCTCCATAAACTATAAATCAAACATGATACTTTCATCTGGTTAATGGCGCGGCATTGAGTCAGTATTCGTGTAGTTATAGTGAGTACATATCTTAGAACCATTTTTAAAACACTACTAAGTGTTTATGAGAGAGAGGGGCAGAAATTTGCAATTCTAATTTCCATCTAAAGTATATCCTATCAATCTAGAAGGTCCAAATGTCCAAACCATCCTTTCTCTACACCATTTTATGTGTGAGAAAAATATATTTGACAATTTCTTAAGGTCAGTATCTTTGATGTAAAATATAATTCAGTGAAAATTCTCATTTGATTATCTTGCCT
This sequence comes from Clusia tigrina, assembly GCA_920105625.2. Classification (NCBI taxonomy): domain Eukaryota; kingdom Metazoa; phylum Arthropoda; class Insecta; order Diptera; family Clusiidae; genus Clusia; species Clusia tigrina. The sequence goes on from CAKKTE020000529.1 coordinate 362,323, forward strand.
CCGTCTAGTTATCTGATAAATACTAATAATAAAAAATATAAAGCTTGTCGATTCATGCCGGGATGTATTTTGGACATATGCCATAGTTGTTCAGCGGGCATGCAACATGTTTTGAGAAACAGAAATAGTAATAGTTTTTCATAATCTTTGGTGTAACTGGTATCTCAGTAGTTTACCGATTAATAAATTGTTAAGATTCATAATAATAAACTTTCCATAAATGAGAGAGCCCAAACGTAAGTTGTACTTGTTGTTGATGCATTTTGTCTGCTTTCTTATTTTTATTTTCTGTGTTATTTGTTGTATGTTATATGTATTATTTGTGTTCTATATAGGCAAGCGTATCTTCAGTAAAAGAAGATTCCAAAACCGAGATACATCGCAAATCCAGTGTAAGAATGGAGGAAATTGTTGGTACAGACCAAAACATATCGTCCAGGCGCACTTCTTTGGCCGTAAGTCATATCTGTTCCTACACTAACATAGTTATTAGCAGTTTTAATGATCCTTTATTTATATAGCGTGGGTGTATGAACAGTTTTAAGTTTAAATATAAAAACAGACCTAAAAGCTTGAAATGGTTCAGTATTACAGAATTGGTTTCTTTGAATCCATTAATCCAAAGTCAATATTATCATTAAGCTGCATACTGCAAAGCAAATAAACATGTGCTTGGCACACTTATTTTAAATATCAGCCAACTAAGTTTTAATCGTGAAACTGGTTAAATTCATAGCTTCCTAGCAAATAGTTACCAAACTTTTCAAGGATACTTATCCAATTAGACTGCTGAGAAAAGTTGGTGATATACTTGCACATGCTATTGAATCGACGAAAGCAGTTGATATTTTATTCCATGTGTTGCTGTATTTGTTAATAGCTGTGCTTCGTTTAACACGAGTGTGAATAAAACGCCCGCTTATGCATACATATTGACCGCTTAGTTAACGCCAACTGTTTGTATTCGCTTATGGTTTAGCGCCTCAAACAGAAGTGCTGTCAAGACATTTTTGTTGTCTATTGTGAACGAGAAAAAGAGCAAACCAAGAATTAACCGATTTAATTATATAAAAAGCTGTAATTATATAAAATATATAGTATATTATCGTGTATTAACTAAAATGTACACATTTAAAGTTAAATTACCAACGCTTGCTCAGAATTTGCCATTTTCAAATTTTCCTGTTCTTCTTTAAAATTTGCTTACAAATGGATATGTCAAAGCATTTTAAATGTCAAAACCAGTGCTGCCAAATACTAAACTGTTAATCGACGGGTGTCGTTTTATTCACACTCGCGTTGAAAGAAACACAGCTAATATATATATGATAAGTTGAAGAATTTACATGCTCCCTGCTTATATAAGTAAAAGTTCAATGAATAGTTCATTTATATTTTGGTTTTATTATTTAGATCGAAGAATCTAAGAGCGAGTCACGTCGTTCATCCACTACCGAACGAAGTGCTCTAGAGGTATGCATTGCTATTTTTTTATAACCAATATCCACAATTATTGCATTCACATATATATTTGCTCATATATTTTTATTTATTTTACAAATCCTACGTCGCTTATTCAAACCAAAAATAAAAAATTTAAAAAGAAACCCGAAAATAAGAAATACGAAGCAAATAAGGCTCCAAAAGAAATTAAGGAAGAAATTCCTAAACTCAAGCCTGCCGAACAAAGGCGTGTGCGAAAGGTGAGAGAGTCCAAAAAGTCTGCTCCAATATTTGCCTCTAATTGCCTATTACTCTGAGTTGCTTCTTATCTATCTCTCTATCTACTTATATTCCTATCTCTTTTTTCTGAAAAATGTGATCTATCAACGCAGATTAAATATGGCTACATCTACTTCTCTATTTCTATCTACAATTTATCTGTCCGTCACCGTCTATCTTTTACTCCAATTGATAATATCTCTGTAACTTATGCATACAAGATAGATTAAGATCCACTAATATTTTGAGAGATTCGTCGTTAATAACATTTTACTATTCGATTTTTCCTGCTAATAAATTTGTGATTAATTATTTGCTGGTCTTGCACTGATAACTTGTCTATTGTGAATGACTAATATGTTGTGCATCTGCCACACTAATTTATAGATTGTAGAAGAGGCTAAGCCAGCTGAGGAAATGCCAAAATTAAGGAAAACATCAGTAGCAACACCAAAAGAGGAGCCCAAGGCCGAACCAGCTAAACCTAAAGCGAAAACGAAACCGAAATCGAAACCAAAATATGAGGAACTACCAGAAATACCTGATTACGAACGGCCCGAATTGGAAAAATACGAAAAATCTGAATTTTCACCAACTGATTTTAGTCGAGATCTAGAAGTACCCAATAAAATGGAAAAACCAGTATTGGAAGGACCTAAAAAACAGCCAGAACAAGCGGTTCTAAAGAATGGTTTGCCAAAGGTTAGTTAAGTTTATTTTATTCGATTGAACGAATTTTTCATGAACTGTATAAGGGTATTTTTAGAAGTTCTTGGGACCAATTTTAATTACATTATTTCAACTTGAAATTTGAAAATTTCTAAAAATATTCTTTAATTGACAACAAAATTCGCTATTTTTAAATTGTTTCTGGTTATATTTGTATTTCATGTTACGTCCAAATTTACAATGTGCATGTGTATATGTTGGTATAGAAGGAAGAAGCAATAGAGAAACCTGCTGAAGTACCAACAGGATTCAAGGTTGGTAAAGGCCAAATTCCAGCAGATCGTAATGATATAGATACGGCAACACTGCGGCCAGTTATAATTGAACCAGAGGTAAGTAAATATCGTCATTCCAACGCCATCTTTTAAACTATTGCTATAATACCTGTCCCTTAATTCCAATATTCCGACATCCTTTATATTAACCAAACAATATCATGAATCCGCACAATCAAAAACTACAACGAAATCCACAAAAAGAAAAAGATTGCTACTGATAACACTGAAACCCCTAAAGAGGTAAGTTCAAATATGCAACCAATATACAATTTTGTGTTAGTCATTATATACATTAATAATACAGTACTCTATCGTAAGTTTCTATATATTTGTATCTAGAGGGATTCATTCTTTTTTTCTAAAAAAAAACCATAATATATATGCAATGGTGGGTGTCGTCGGTCCTGGCAACATTACATAAAGTTTTGTTGCAAAATATATATATATATATATATATATATATATATATATATATATGTATATATATATATATATATATATATGTATATATATATATGTGTATATACCCTACCACCATCAACTAATCAGATGGTGTGTCAACTTCGAAACAATATATATATATATATATATATATATATATATATATATATATATATATATATATATATAAAATTAAGTGTAAGGAATCCAACTCGTTAAGTTAGGCGAATCGAAAGCAATTATTATATTTATATTTTTAATTTCTAAATCGTACACAAAACCCAATCTTTACCAATGTCTATACATAAACACATACACAGGATACAAAGAGTGGAAATCTAACACTTATGGAATTAATAAAGCAGCGGCGCCGTTCCTCTGTCAGAAATATCATGACTAAACAGCCAATTGCAAATGAAAGTTTTCTTGCCGTTGTACTAAAACCTGTTATTAAAGATGCAAAAGAAACACCTGGTCCTCAACAAGCTAAACAAATGCTTAAGGTAACAATTGGGCACATCATAGATCCATCAATTTTCTTAGCTCCTCTCTTTCCTAATATCTGTACCATGCTTTCTGTTTTTCTTCACTTACTACTCTTTTATCTTGATGTACTTAGCCTTAGAAATATGCATTATTAAAGTAATAAATTATTACACACAGCTATACCTGTGCTAGCACATTTTAAGAATACACTTTTTCCACAATAATTAAAGTTCAAGGAACTTATTCTATATAATCATAAAACTGAAAGTAGGTTTCGAGAAAGTAAATGATCGAAACATACATATTTTGCCGTTTGGCACAATAGAAAAACCTCACATATGTATACATACTGAAACTTGTCATAAGTTTGTCGATTAGTTACCATAGAGATCAAAGTGTTAAAATAATCGCAGCGTAGTAATTGGCTTGAATTGTCTGAAGTAGAAGACAAGTCTTCCAGGTATTCCACGGACGTGTATGCCCGTAAAAGCTGTGCGAGAACAATTCGTTTTCAAGGAGTCCTCGTCGATCAAATCGTAAATCTTTGAACCTCTTGTAGCATATCTTCTATCTGTGAAAAAGTAAACATATTTAATATAAAAGATTGCCATAAAATACCCAGTGTCGGGCATATTTGCCAGTAGTGGGGTTTCAAGCAGGATTGTCCAAAGGAATAAAAATATTAGTACTAACATACTTCAATAGGATTTCAAATAATTAAATAACATGAAAACCTTTAGAATTATCCTCATATATGTGTAGAGAGATGTAAATAACCTCTTAAACATACTTTTTTGACTATTTTCTCTGTTTCAAATTCTTTTATTCTATCTAACTTCTGCACAATTTCTGCAAAATATGTTCGAGTTCTTACTCTTTTTAATTTCATAGCATTATTGGCACTTCTCTTTTTTCGCATCAACGTTCTTGTTTCTGATTGTCGATTCCTTCTACTGCTATTCAATACATTTACACAAGCAACTTTTTATAAGCCACAAATATAATTTATATATACTCCATAAAAAAACTTTTAAGGAAACCATCAAAGAGGAAGTTTTGAAACACACATACGTCGGAAGGGCGCGCATTTCAGAACTAAAAAAGCCCGAAGGTTTGCCATCATTGGAAGATGATTACCACCGTCCAGAATTAGAGATTTTTGAAAAACCGCAGTTTCAAAAAACTAAAAAAGATACCAAATCCCAAACATTGGCTGAAATTAAAACTCCAGCCCCTGAAATGAATGCACGTACAAACTCAATGAAGGTAAGGTTATGATTCTTTGCAAACCTAAGGCCTTACCATCTTTAGTTTGGCATGACCCTATTTCAAAGGTTTCTCATGTCTAGATTATATAAAAAAAGCACTCAAAATATTATAATATATAAATAATCAAGTATTTCCTAGCATTGTAGCCTGAAATATATTTTGTTCCAGATCCATAATGCTTCTTTATTCAAACATTATGCAATATGTCTTTTTAAAGATTTCTGACACGAGAGAAAGCATAGAATATAATTTTCATTTAGTTGCAGGCTTTGCAAGTTAAGGGGAGAGAGTTGCTGCATTTATTTATATATGTATTATTGCTTTTTATATTAGTCTTTCGATAAAGGTGCGGAGTGACATGAAACAGAAGCAGAAACAGACACAGAAGAGATTATTATAATTATTTCTATAGCTCGTTCTGTAACTGAGTGGAGAATTTCTCTTCACTTTATCAATCGTTGAGACCAGAGACCACAGAGACGCGAAATTTAAACTAAAGAACATACAAGAATAGACAGTTGATATGAATGTATTTGTTAAAGTTCTGCTACTGACAGGAGGTTTAAATTTATGTATGTAGTGGTAAAAATACAGTGCACCCCCCTTAACTCTAACTATCGTCATTCCTCAATTCACTTAACTTCTCAAAATAACTGAAAACATACAATTTCTTTGATAATTTCTCATTGTCAATGAACCCTCAAGATCCACAAGTCGAAATATTCCAGTTGCGTTTAAGTAAAAAAATTAATTCGACAAAATAAAAAATTGTTTTCTTCATTATTAAAGAAAGAAACACTACCTCTGTTTAATTAAAATCATAAAGTCGTTAACTTAATTCGTTTAGCTGCATTTTGGACCTATTTTGAAGATTTTTCTGAGATTATTGAAACTGTTGTTATACGAGTATGTGAGAATACTGTAAAAACGTTGAATTCTCTTTTGACCGGCAATTTCTTAATCTTTGTCTCTTTCTGTTCCAAATTCTAATTTTTTTACTGTCCCCTGTGCACTTTCATTCGTTCATGGCCATTATATTTAAACACGCTTGGGGTATTAATGGGGCAGTCGGACCCCATTTTAATATAAATGAATTTTTATTAATTATTTTAGTTATTAGAAGTATAATATTATGGCAAAAAACCAAATAATTATTCTACATCTTATGAATACTATGGTGCGTTTACAGTGAACAGAAGTGTAAATGGAAAGCAATTGGATCATATTTTACATTAAGAATAGTTATAATTTATTAAATGAGCTTGCTAACATTTGAGTTTTCAACTCTAAATTAAATAATACAATTTTTTTGGATGTATTATCACCTTTTTTTTTAGAAGTTTCGCAGTTCGTTTTAAAATACAAATGAAGTGACCCCCTAAAAGGTTAATTTAAACGTAGCCCTGATTTCTTCTGATTTTTTTCTCATAATATTTGCTATTTTAGATAACATCCCAGCAGTGAAACCAACTAGTTAAAGTACTAGTAAAACTCAGATTATATGTAAAATTCATATATATGTATGTACATAATATAATAATGTGTACTCGACATGTAAAATAATTTTTGTGCATAAATGAGGAGTGTATTAATTCAGCATGTTAATTCATGGTGCCGCATTTCCACTCATCTTTGGGGACACTTTGCGGATATTTAAAAACACGCGTTAACTTGAAGATTTATCTCTAAATTGAGGACTTACAAAAGGTGGTTGAAATTATAGAAAGAACTGTTTATCTTCAAATTCAAATGTTTGTCTTCGCTTCCTTTTTTATTAAATTGACAAGAAAGGAAAAATTTAGTATACACGGCAATGAAGTGCCGCTAAGAAAGTAACCACTTGATTTTTTACTATTAAATTTAGTAATATATTTTGAAGACTGCCTATAATTTTCACTACAGGGATATGGAATATTTTTACAACAAACACAATAGATTCACATACACTGTACGTGTGACCAAAAAAAATGGTCGGAACGCTAAATAAATATGGAGGGAATTGATTGTCTTTTCTTTCTTCTTTGCTTAAACTTCTCTAGATTTGCGCACACTTACGCATGTGCAAAACTGTAGTAGTGTGGCTGATTTTCTTCAGAACCAATGATAAACAAACCTACCCATATAGCAACTAAGGATAAACAAAGACAGTTGTTTTAAACATCTCAAAATTTGACGTTTAAGTGTCGCTTCTCTGTATTCTCTGCGTGTTTACTACACAAAGTTGTGTAAAGCAGCTAAAAAAAAAAAAAAAACAAGGTTTAGAGACAAATGAGCAGACAATTGAACATAAATTGTAAATAATGAGTGAGATAAGTGTGATCATTTATGCTATAATATAATAATAATGCGATAACCGAAATATGCTTAGCGATCAACGTCGGCGGCTGGGAGATTCAAGTGATCCATTTCATATCCCAGAGGCGCGATTCATGAACTTTTTCGGCTAATTAAAGAAGCTTCCATTAATCGTTTAGAAGAAATAAGTCCTTTTATGAAGAGTGGAGTTAGAAATACCTTCATACAAAAGTGACGGCAAGAAAATTTTGTTCCAACCAATTTTCCCGACGTAGCTGTAACAATTGAATTTATAGAAAAATGCGATCAAAACAAATATGCAAACAATTGCAAATAGAGTTTTGATTTGAGTGAATAAGAGTTTTGTAATTCTTATTTAATGTGAAGTTTGAACACTATTAAGAAATTTTGAGTCTATTTAACTATTAAATATATTTTATATAAATTGTGTACCACTTTAAGCAGCTCTTATGTATTTCTACATTCCTCTCAATTTCGTTTATTTTGAACTGTACCTAATCGCACATTGCTTATGTTTGACAATTCCGGAGGTACGGAATTCACCTTGCAGTCACCATGTAAGTAAATTCACCTTGCCTTCATTTCGAAAAATTTAAGTGGAGTAGCTCAGTACATTTTTATGCAACTGGATAATTTCTTCGTGATATTGGGCAGGGTACGAGGTAACGGATGTCATTTTATGAAGTTTTTTTTAGCTAAAAACGTTACTTACCACATTCCTTCTCAACTGGTTGTGTCAGTTCTCACTTGCTAAAGTGCAGTTGACAATTTCTCTACTAGTAGAGAATTCAAAACAATACTCACCACAGTTACAGAAACATAATAGTAGAGAATGACGCAACTCTGACGCCACATTCTCTACTAGTAGAGAAATAATAGGTGGAGAAGAGTTACAGAATCGAGCTACTGGAGTAAATTGTCTTTCTGTTTATGATGGACTTGCAGTCCCATAAGCTAGAAATAGACACAGAGATAGAAGCAGAGTTCACAAGAAATTATGCAAAATTGTATCTCGTTTCTAGTGCGGACGATATAGAATTTTGTCATATATATTTAAAAGGTAAATAAATTACAGCGCAGAAATGGAATAAGAATTGGAGGTGTATAGTGTAGAGGGATTGTATGCCTCATTGGATTGCTGACAGCTCTCCTCACAGGCCACTGTCGTTTAAGAAGCCACCTCATGAAACTGGGACTCTCAACAGTAAGCACGTGTAGTTTCTGGACGGAGGCAGAAGAAACACCAGAGCACTTTCTAATGAACTGCGAAGCCTTAGCTCGCAGTACGAAGAAATATCTGGGGCATTACTGGCCGGAGGGTAGAGACATTAGAGCAATAATCCCCAACTCAGTGCTAAGTTTCCTTATAACTATTGGAGAAGACCTTTAATAGGTACTTGCAGGAGGAATACAATAGATCAAATGGGTCGAGGTACATTTACCATCTATATTTCATTCATTTATTCATTCATGTCACTCTGCACCTTTAGAGTAGTTTGTGCATAATTTCAGGATACTTTCTTTAACTGTGTTAACTTATAGATATTTATGTGTGTATTATATTTGAATTTATTATATATTATAGTGAAGCACTGCGCAAATAGTTGTCACTTGTTTTAAACGCTATTTTTTTGTGTATTTTGTGAGTTTGACCTGGAAACTGTTTCCTATTTTTTTTTTGTTTTTTTTGTTTTAGGTAGAGACGCAAAAATGCCTGCAGCATAATCAAAACTGTCGTCACAGATTTGGTATGTGAGAATTGGACCCACTAAAACATCCCGCTCCCTCGCTGAGAACATCTCCCCACCCTGGAACCCTATTTATACTTCCTTCAAGGTGGAGATTCTCACTTCGTCTCTATTGGACTCTCAACATTATTCCTGCGTCCAGGTTCAGCTTTTTCCGTCGGAGCAAATTTTCCACATATTTATCTACGTGGTCCCAGTTTTCTTTGCTGCTTAGCATAACCTCCACAATGTTCTCGGTGGCTAAAGTTTCCCCGATTTCCATTTCAAGCGCGGTGCGCTCTGTTTGCCACCTTGCGGATTTGAAAAAGGTGTGCTCTGCATCATCCACATTGCTGTCGCCGTATATGCACTCAGTCCCTCCAATTTTTTCCATTCGGTGTAGATACTTGCAGAAGTATCCGTGACCAGACAGTAACTGCGTGAGGTAGAAATTGACGGTTCCGGCTGCTCCTCCTATTCAGCTCGCTATGTCTGGTATGAGTCTCGCTGTCCATCTTCCGCGACTCTCGGCGGCCAATCGTTCTTGCCAATGCTGCACGGTTAGTTGCTTTATATTCTGCGCGGTTCCTCTGGTATTCTTACCCATCTTGGCTTCTCGTAGGTGTTTTTGTTCGATATAGTATAGTAATAGTTCCTATTGATTTCATGATAATATTAAACAGAAGAATATTATTTTCAAGTGATAATTTTTACTTCGACAAGCTAATTAATATTAACAGTTTTAATTTTTGCTTGATAGCGTGGTAAAATCTTATCGGGATACACCTTTTGTGGAATGCTTTGTTTGGTAGTGTAGAAGAGGTACACTTCACTTGCCTTAAGGCGAAGTCATTGCTCGGGTGTCACGCTAAAAAAGGGTAAAAAGTGTATACGAAGTTTGTGGGTTTGAGAGGTTTTCCAACCACAAGAAGGAGGCGTGGCAGGTATGGGAATTAATATGCACATATTCTCAGAATCACTTTCTGAGCAAATTGATTTCTATCGATTCGTCCGCCCGTCTGTCCTTCTGTGACGACTTTCTTTCAACACAGTTAGTGATATCTTGAGGAAACTTTGCAAAAGTACAATCGGGACCAACAACCATTTCTTCAAAGACCACGCCTACTCCCCAATTATGTAACTTTTTCACCTTATTAGAATGACTATAACTTTGGTCGAATTGATGAAATTGTGAGGCAAATTGGTATTTATGTAGATGTGGCTCTTACTAAACAGCATGCAAATGTCGCCAGTATATATTAACTGACACGCTCACTAGTAACAAATATTCCTAACTTAAGATCCATTAGAGATTTATGGATACAATTTTATGAGAAGTAGCATATGGACATTATAACGCCAACTACAAGAATTATGGTTGAGCAGAGAAAGGATACACCCACCTTCTATATAAGGGACTTTCGGGAATAAAATTGATATTTGCATACTTCTGCGCGTATTGCTGATATATGAACAACAAATTGCAGTAATGTACTACTGTGGTAGTAATCATTCGGAGGATATTATTTTGTCGCCTTTGAATTTTCTCTATATTTGACGCTGAGTACCCCATAGCTGAATCCCGTAGCACCATAATGGTTTTAGAATCGAGTCGTATAGTAGAAATTTACAGTCTAGGCTTAGTGTGGACTTTTCTCCCAATAAGCCAGTTAATTTGAACCGTTTTTAGTTTCTTTTGGATCAACTTTGCTTCTATGTAGGTTTTCCATGTTAATCGACGATCAAGATGAATACCGAGGTATTTAACCTCGCTGTGTTGCGGTATAGTCTGGGTGTTAATATGGATAGGCGAGCATGTTTCCCTGCGCAATATAAATGTAATATGTGCACATTTTTGTTCGTTCACCTTTATCCTCCATTGTTGTAGCCATTTTTCCAACTGATATATATATTCCTGTAAATTGCAGGATGCTTCTTGAGGGCTTTCGTGGACTCTTAGGAAAGCTGTATCATCAGCGAATGTTGATACGTGGATATTATTGCTTATTGGCATATCAGAGGCGTATATCAAATATAAGATAGGACCCAAGATGCTGCCTTGGGGAACTCCGGCTTGAATCGGTTGAGGTGTGCTCAGAAAATTACCAGTTAAATAGTTTTTGAATAGCTTATGAGTGTTTGCGGGTAAGTTTTGCTTTAATTTCAAAATTAAACCTTCATGCCATACTTTATCAAAAGCCTGGGAAACGTCAATGAAGAGGGCAGATCAATATTTCTTTTCTTCGAACGTTTTTCTAACTATGTTTACAAGTCTATGTGTTTGTTCAATAGTGTTATGTTTTCTTCTAAATCCAAATTGATGATCTGGAATGCATCCATTCTCATTTAGTATGGGGGTCAGCTTGCTCATAAGTAGTTTTTCAAATAGTTTTGACATGTTAGATAATAGGCTAATAGGTCTATAAGATTCTGCTTTCGTATGGTCTTTTCCGGGCTTAGTTATCATGGTAATCAACGAAACCTTCCATTCAGTAGGATACTGTTGGAGGCGTAAAATAGCATTAAAAATTACAAAGAATTATTTTTCTTACTATACGGGGCAGTTTTAAAAGCATCTTATTACTGATTTTGTCAATACCTGGGGCTTTCCTCGGGTTTAAGCCAGCAATAGCGGTTTCAATATCTCGAATATTAAATCTTAGAGGAATCGCTGCTTCCGCGACCACTGTTGGCAGCTCAAGTATATCAGCAGATATATTTGGAGTGAAAAGGGTTTTCAAATGGTTTACAAAAAGATTCCCTTTTTCAGTATCAATTCTTGCCAAAGCTCCGCCCAAAGTTCTTAGGGGAGGCTTACATATCTCAGGTTTTTTAAGTCCTAAGGTTGCTCGCCATAGCGAATAATCTGTTTGTGGCGTTGCATCGAGATCTAGGAAAAATTTCTGCAGAGATGCTGATTTTTTATATTCTAATAATTTTCTAAGCTGTTTGGTACATTCTTTGAGCCTAATTTTTAACTGCGGGAATCTGTATCGTTGCCATTCTCTTCGATCTCTTCTTTTTTTTTGACAATAGCCATTCTACATTTACAGAGTGGATTCTATGGTATCTGACCTGTCGATTGGTAGAAGTAGCATGTTCAAGGATTGCTTGAGGATTGCATCTAGCTTTCTAATAGAGCCATCTATGTCTGCAAGCGTTCTAAACAGCATGCTATTCGTGCAATGGCCATTGAGGTATTTCTTGTATATCAACCAGTTAACATGTGTAACTGTCGTCGCCAACTCACCAGTTTCTCGGGGGTTCCGTATGGTAACAATAGTGGGAGAATGATCTGAAGATAATTCTAGTGAGGCCTCAACTATTTAGAAAGATTTCGCTGGGAACGCCCCTTACCACTCCAAAATGAATAACATCTGGAGTCTTTTTTCGATCTGATGGCCAGTAGGTTGGTTGTCCGCATGAAATTACTTTTAACCCCATTTTAGTAATTGTATCAAACAGAACACGTCCCTTCGGGGTGATTAGCCGTGATCCCCAGAAAGTATGCTTAGCGTTGTAATCACCAGCTACCAGAAAACGTGGTCCTAGTGATTTATAAAATTTACTGTATTGACTTTCTGTGATTGAAAATCTGGGAGGAGAATAAATCGATGAAATTACGAAGTCCTGGTGGCAAATATTTGTTGCCTGAAGGTAATCCTCACGAGTGTCTCCCAGAGAATAGTGTTTGAGTTGCGACTTTATAAGTATTGCCGAGCCACCACAAGCTCTTCCTCGTGGGTCCTTGGTGTCGTATAAAAGCTTCTAGATGTCAAATGTGTCTCAGAGATCAGCATTACGTCAATTTGTTCATCCAATAGGAAATATTCCAGTTGCTTTTATGTTGGCGGATGCCGTTTGCGTTCCAGACACAGATTTCTACGTTCATGGTTTGTTTAAAACCGCCTGCAGTAGTGTAGATTGCATTTTCAACATTTCCTGCATCATGCAGGTCATGTTGTTTGTCAAACTATTTACTGACTGAATTAACGTCTCTATTAAAGCTTGAAGACTACTAAAATGAAAGCTGTGGATACCGTTTGCTGGTAGTTCTTTTTGCACTATAGTCTGGCTAGACTTGAAAACATTTGCGTAAGAAAATTGACTGGTAGATGGTTGGGCTGACTCTGGGAAATTTGAGTTACGTAGATTCACAGGCTGAGTGGATGTAGGAATAGATTTTTTGGTCAAAGATCGATTGACATGCGCGTAAACAGGCAGCCCCTATAGTTGGCAGTATAGTTACCACCGCAATTGCTACATTTTTTTTCTCTTCATCTTTTGGTTTGATACATTTGGCAGTACCATGTAGGTCCCCACACACTACGCAAACGGAGGGTAACTTGCAGTAAGTCTTAGTATGGCCAAATTCTTGGCAGTTCAGGCATTGAACGGGTCCTGCACATTTATGCGGATCTTCTACAGTAACTCTACGGTGCAACAAATATTTTAGGTTATAAATGGGGTGAGGTTCGTTCTTCTTCAGTTTCATGTCACCTGGTTCTAGTTCCACCCGAAATAGTGTTTGTGGAATTCTGTCTCTGTTTCTGATGTTTTGTAACATTTTTAACTTTAAAGCCATTGATTTGCAAGCCCCCCTTTACCTCCTCTGGAGCCACGCAGGAGTAATGCCTTTGACAACAATCTGTAGACCCTTGGCGTTTTTTAGCTGGTAAGTGAAGAAATTTTTGTTTTGTCCTTCAAAATCTGACACAATTTTGCGGTAGTCATTTTCCTGGTTTACCTGGATTTTCGTTTCTAAAATGTTACCACGTTTTATTGGAGTTACGTAGAACGCCTTTTCACCAATTAATGATATTAAGCTCTTTATTAGCTCGTTAGAGTTACGCTCCCTCAAATAAATCGGGTGTGGCTTATTCGACCTTTTCAGAGTGTTAGAATCATTTTGGGAACTTGGGATGTCTGCATTTCCATCTTTGGGTACTTTTGCCATGGAAGCGATCTTCGAAGATTTTGGGCTTCGTCTCCGTTTTAGCACGCTTATGTATTTGTCCAATCCCACTTGAATTTTTGATTTTTCCGGACAATTCACTGAGAGTGTAATTTTAAACGAGACTCCAGTTGTGGGGTTAGTTAGATTAATTTTTGTTGTTTTTTCGTTTGTTTGTGGGGCTGGCATGACCAATTTTCTTGCTGGCTCAATTGTAGGTGTAGATTCACTCTTTAACAATAATGCAGGAGAACATGAAGGAGCCCGACTTATTGGCATGGTTGTTAGGTACAAGTTATCCTTAGTTATTTCTTGTTTGTTTTTGCAGTAATCTTCAGCAACCACCGTCACATAAGCATTTCTGATGTTTGTAAGTTTGTTTATATTCGGGAAACTCATTAAGAGTTGAGAAAATGAAAAATTAATAAATGGCTCAAATGCTACTCTGAGGAATTTTAAATTTAAATAAATTAAAATTAAGTGACATCACCAATCTTCCTAGAGTACTAACACAGGTGGCAACTCCTTCTAGTTGTTTTCCCCTACAAACTAAATCAATTCATAAGCTCAAAAAGTTGAAAAGAAAAATTCAACATGCCCGTTTGATCTAACTACTTTTCCTTACTGATTTCTTAATTTTCATTTTAAATTAAACTAGCCTCATTTGCAAACAACAAGGTCGATTTTCTTTGTCTTTAATTTTAAAATTAATTTTTCTTTCCAAACTAAAACGAATAATAATTCAACAAAGATTTCTTTCTACTGAAAGTATAACGAGTTGAGAAAATGAAGAATTAATAAATGGCTCAAATGCAACTCTGAGGAATTTTAAATTTAAATAAATTAAAATTAAGTGGCATTACCAATCTTCTTAGGGTACTGACACAGGTGGCAACTCCTGCTAGTTGTTTTTTGGCGCGCACTTTTATTTTTAATGATGTTTTAATTTAATCTGTTTTTGCAGAATAAAATATTGTTAAATTATATAAATAATTTGCACTTTTGTATTAGCGTCTATATCGCGAAGTTTAAAGAATGAATTCAGTTTGAACACAGTGAAAAACCGTCCCAATCACGGAGCACGTATGAAATCGCGTCCGCACAGTTCAAATCATCAACCATTGACCATTGACAAGAAATGGGGCCGATATTTGCCACACTTTGTAACACTCGTCGAGTGTAATTAGAAAAAGTTGGATTTTGTGTCACACTATGACAAAGAACAAATAGAATATACACTTGATATGAATGCATTTGTGCGAGTTTCTGCTAGTGTGAGAGCCTTTCCATCGCGCAGGCTTTTGAATCTAGGATTATAAATACGCTCCTACACTTCCGTCTTCCAGTTTGGATCCATCATAAAATTTCATTACTTGTTATTTCCGATTTATAAAAAAAGTATCGATTTATATCGAAATTTCGATATTGTCAGCTTTGAGATACTATATTTTTATATCTGAAGAATTGGTAGGTTACCATTGGAACTAGGCTATTCGTACTTTTGGAATTTTTTAGCTTACTGCGCTAAAAATAACTATTTACGCGTCTCGGTTTTATTAGTACCTGACAATCGTCAAAAGTGGGAAATTGGAATCCGTCCCCGTTTATACGGATCAAGAACGGAACTTTATCTAAATTTTTAATTAAATTCGTAGATACTAACGAGTGTGTACTGCTCCTTCGTCATCTTATCCCCTTGTAGCAAGACGGTGAAGACTAGCCTCGACTAAAAATTGTATGCGATAAATGATTGTTGCCGAAAAACGTTCCTACATTTTTAATCAAATAGAATTAACTTAAATTTCAAGAAATAAACCATTTATAATAATTATAACTAATTTAAAGGATGATGTTTCCAAAGTGCCGAAAATACACCCACCCGCTCCTGGCGAACCACCAAAAATTGAGGTAATACGAGAAAAACGGCCTTCTCTAGCACCCGAACCAACCAGTCGACGTGGTTCATTGGTACCACCTGCTGAAATGGGACGGCGTCCATCGCTTATTATCAATGACGAGGTATGTGCTTAGTTAACAGTAGATTCAAACACAATTATTGCTATGTATAACAGACAAAGCTTTAAATTAAGATAGAATATTATATAATATATGTAATATATGTAACGCTGGAAACATTCCATTGCAAAAGTTAAACAGTAGCAATGATAGATTATAGCATTTATCTGATTATCAAATGTTCCATTTTATTGATTCTCGCAACCCAGTTATAGGTTTATTTTGGCATCTATTTAATACCTATAGAGTATTTAACGTTTAGTTTTAATTGTCATCTAGTATAAACACTGTGTTAATATTGTATGGGTACAGACAAGAGTATTCCAAACTGAGCAACCATAGAATATCTTTTGTTCGCTTAAACTCTCTCACACGCTTGCATGCCCAATGCAGAGAAATAGCTGTGTTTCTTTCAACGCCCGCTTATGCACACATATGGACCGCTTAGTTAACGCAGGCTGTTTATATTCGCTTATAGTTTAGCGCCTCAAACAGAAGTGTTACCAAAACCATTTTGTTGTCTATTCTGAATGAGAAAAAGAGTAAGCCGCTGTAATTATATAAAATATATAGTATATTTTCGTATATTAATAAACATGTACACATTTAAAGTTAAATTACCAACGCTTACTCAGAATTTTAAAATTTGTTTACAAATGTTTATGTCAAAGCATTTTAAATGTAAAAACCAGTGCTGCCAAATACTAAGCTGTTAAGCGACGGGTATCGTTTTATTCACACTCGCGTTGAAAGTAGTACAGCTAATTTCAAAAAGTAGAAAACGAAATTATTTGACTACGATTACAATCAGCATATGTCGAATGTATTAAATTTGTAAAAATCGCTTTTTTATACTTCAATGTGAAAATTTCCGATATAAGTACATACGAGTATATAAAAAAAAAAATTGAAATTTCTATTCAATGCGCTTTTGTTAAGTGTGGTGTGCGCTCACTTTTTGTGTCGTATTTATCACCTTCATCATTAGCCAGACCATAGTGGAATTACTTTTCATGGTGGTAAAACTTCATCTATGCTCCCATTAACTTTAAATAAGGCACATCTTCAATATATATATTTTTGTGATATTTCGTCCAATTATCGCCTCTGATAACTAAACTATATATCAAAATAAACATTTATATTTCTTATCATAGACAAGCAATTTTTTCGGGGTTTCCAATAACAAATTTTGGAATATAAATATGTTCGCTGACATTATATGAATTAAGTACGTAGATATATTGATTGTTGATCCCTACCACTATAAATATTTAATAATTCCACTATAGGCGTATTCGATTCGCCAGAGAGCCTTTTGTATGAAAAAGTTATCGAATTACCCATTATAAAAATTACCCATGAAAATTTCCCTGGGATTTTTTATATTTTAGTGGCTTTTTAAAACAGTTCTGCCAAGTATACCGCTTACTCATAGCTATTTTATTCGCACAACTCGATATGAGCTCGATACAAGTTACGCATCGAATACGCCTTATAATACATACTGCAATGCTCATGTCGGTACCCAGCCTTATGACTCATATCATAAAGTGATCATGCCACCAACCGCAAAAAAGCTTTCTGAAAATTTGTGGTACACCCTAATAGAAACTCTATTGAAGTCTGTATACATATGTGTATATGTAATTAGACATATGTACATACATTTAAAGTATATAAGTATAAGTAAATATATGAACTTGTATTATTTTTAGCCATGTATATAAATATAGTAAATCCGAGTATAATCAGTATCAATTCTATATATTAAGTGTAAGTTTTATTTAATGTAGCAGAATTCCAACAGTTATCATACATATATGTACGTAAATTATCAAAATATATTAATAGGTAATAAATGTCTCTGACATACTTCTTACATTCATTCTCTGACATTAATTCAGAGTCAGTGGAATCTTGAACTTAAATTCATTTAGTAGCTTCATACTTGTTTGTAACATATATATTCGCATTCAATATTCTATTTTTATAGATATTTTTACATTAATAATATTTCCCACGTATTTCACCCCAAATTAATTACATGTATTTTATTTTTGTTCGTTTATTGATATCAAACAACCTATGAATCAACCAACACTATCAATTTACTTCAACAACAACTTTAACTACAATACAACCACCACAACCGTTCCAATTGCAACAACTTACACTCGTCAATGCATCTGCATCCATTAAAATGTTAAAACCAACAACAACTATCAACACACTTACAAATTACAACAACACACTTACACTTGTCCATGCACATCACACTCGCACTCATTTGAATTGACATTTTGTATTTGATTTGTATTTGTAAAACCTGACAATTCCTCACTCTGCAGAAGAAACTGCGCCCTGGTGAAGTAATGGACACACGGGTAAGCAAGCAATTATTCATCCACGCAACAACACTAACCATTTTCTACTTAAGCAATTAGATTTTTCGGTTTAGGTCTTTTTCTTTTATGTTAATACTCGATAGAGTACTGCTAATTTTCGTATATGTGCATATAAACATAACACATATTACATATTCAATTTAAAGCAACCATTTAAGGTTGCCAGGTGTGGTCGAAATTTTCTTAGGGTCTTCACTCAATCATATTCTGACTTATATTTCCGCAGACGAGATTTCTCCTAAAGTTTTTATAGTCCATTTATCCGAAGTTTATAGTCCTATTATATATTTTTATTAGCGAATTCCACAAAAGCAGAGATGTTTACCAAACCTACAACTCCATAAAAATATCCGATGTGTAAATTAGGGTTGTGTAGTCGATATAAAATTGTAGGACTTCTTTAATTAGGAAGGTATTCAACGACCCCGCTCCAAATCAGAGTCCTCCCAAAGACCCAAATGATTAAACACATTAGATTTTCGTACAACCTGTAGTGGCAAAATGATAACAAAGATATTACACACAACAATACCGATGAACCAGATAGATCGAACTTCGGTATTCATATTGCCACATATAAGTTCTTAATAAATACAATATCCATAGGTACAGCGGGCAGGCGCTGGTCTGAATTTTCAGGATGTAAAATAGCTAGACAAACCTGGCCAGAGATAAATGTCAAGCGCTATAAAGGCCTAGTGGCTCTAAATAGGCAAAGCATATGTTCCGTGATTAGCATCCTAACGGGACACTAGACTCTGCGCACACACGGGTGTAGGCAGGGGATCCGTTCTAATGAATTCTGCAGGAGTTGCATGGACGAGGAGGAGGAAGAGTCCACTGTACACCTATTATGCACGTGTCCGGCATTGTCCAGAAGGAGGTGCACTTTCTTGACTCTTTTGGAGATATCTTAAATAAAAAGATTAGCTCCGTCAACTGCTTCATTAAAAGCTCTAAATGGCTGGACCTTTGAAAGGGATGGGACCTGATTTCGCATGCGGTTACAAGGAGCAAAAAAGCCGTTCATAAAAATTTCACAAGGTTTAATTTATGTACTAAACCCAACTGGTGTTTATCGTGTGCTCTTTGAGCTCCATTCATTTCGTAAAAAGATATTAATATTTTTTTAGAGTATTTTACCATATCTGAAGAAATAATTCTTCAACACTTGAAAATAGACGTTTCCGATAGTGATAACCAAATCTTTGGAAGCCAATTATTTTCCATTTCCGTAGACAAAAATAAAGGTGGCTTCAATTCGTATACTTGTTCATGGAATTCTTCCCTGCGGATCCCCAACCTGTACACCAGTATATTATGTTGATGAAATAAACATTTTATCTTCAATAATTAATGCCGTTTTCTTGCAAATGTAGTTAAACCGTTCCAATAGGTTGGAATAATATTTACCGGTAAGCGACGCGTCGTGCATTCCGCAAAACTGTGGCCATGCCCTTATTGGTCAATAAGGTCAAGGCCATATTGGCCATCGTTGGCGTTGATTGGCCGCGAGAAATACAATGTGCCCACTGTTCTTTGATATCTGATGTACTGTAATGGATCCATGTTTAATCCACAGTTATGAATCGACTGTAAACATCCTTAGCATTGCACTTTGACGTTGCAAACATGCCTTTCAAGTTGTGACATGTGTGAT
Source organism: Clusia tigrina (assembly GCA_920105625.2). NCBI lineage: Eukaryota > Metazoa > Arthropoda > Insecta > Diptera > Clusiidae > Clusia > Clusia tigrina. Next base: position 382,329 of record CAKKTE020000529.1, read on the forward strand.
GTTCAGTGCCGAATTAAGCCAGCACGGGGCCTGTAGCAAAATTTTGTCAAGGGGCCCTTGGTTTGCTTTAGGCTCTCAAGTTTAGGGTATTAAATAAAGCAAAACTGTTACAAATAACCTTTCCTAGATTTAATATGGGCAAATTTAGAGATAACTCTTTCAATATCGACTTCTCTAAGCAAATCATGCTCTATATTCAACAAAGTGAGATGATTAAGACGTTATTGGCCCATCGTGTTCCTTAATTAATTTTTAATTCGTTTGAATGTTGAAAAAGAACGTTTGCCACTGTAGTTAGTGATCATGAGAGACAAGTAAATACGCAATGCAATTTCTAAGTTTGGGAAACACGATTCTAAAGAATCATTTAATAAAAGTTTATAAAATTGCTGTTCCAGACGCTCCTGTTTCTTGCTGTCAATAACAGTAGCCACATCTGTTTTCAGCAGCTCTGCGAACTGCACTAATTCGCCACCAAGGCTGTTCTCCTCCATCTTCGTAAGCACTGACCATACTTGAGGATTTTTCCAAAATCTCTTCTGATGTAAGAGATTTTAGCTGTCGAAATACTTCAAAAACACTAGTAATCTTATGATATGCTTTCATACGTTTAGTTAAAGCAGACATTACGTTATCAATAATGACAATAAACACCTGAACTTCAAAACGTTGTCCAGGTGTTTGATTTTCAACAAAGTCGTTGAGTGTAGTAGAGCCGCTGAAATGGTCGTACTTTGTATTTCGCTTGATTCGTCTTGATGTATGTTGCTGGTATTCTTCACAGTTTGTCAGATCTTTGGCTCTTGCCTCAATATCTGAAAATGTGGATCGCATTGCTTGGACGTAGCCATATAATTATTCATAAAGGGCGTATCCCGTATTAAGGTCTTGATCAGACGACTGCAGCGAAGCACTAGTCGCTTGCAAGCGTTCTAGGATTCCGTTCCACGTAATTGTCATTATTCCCGTTTCTACTTATTCATCGTTGAAACTAATCCGTAAGCTTTATTACGGCACTCCGATTTTTGATCCACGTTATTGAAAATGTCTTCCAAAACTTGCTTAATAGTGATAAAACCACATAAAAGTGCCTTCGTAGCATCAGCTCGGGCTGACCACCTAGTGTGCGATAAGCGTTTCAAAATTGGAATTTTTGAAGTAGAATCTTTAAGTGCGTTCGTAAGACGACCCCATCGATAGGTAGAAGCGGAAAAAAATGTATAGAGGTTTTCAATGAAATCTAAGAAAAGTAATGCTTCTGTACAGCAGTCTGCAGCGCACTTAGCAACCAAATTTAATGAATGTGCAAGACAGGGAATGTATTCGGCCTACTTATTTGTTTCCTCACTTCGGGCTTGTAAAGCGGTGTATTTCCCACTCATGTTGCTGGCATTATCGTAGCTTTGCCCACGACAATCATTGATATCAATGCCACTCTCACTTAAGAAATCTAGTAAACTTTGATCGAGTTGTTCAGCAGTATGACCTTCCCTGTCCAAGAACTTAACAAATCTTTCCACTGGTTCAGAGGGCAGAACATAGCGCACTATCAGAGTCAGTTGGTCTACATGCGATATATCTGGAGTAGAATCCAATGAAACTGAGTAGTATTTGCATTTCTTAATTTCGCAAATAATTTGATCCAGTATGCTTGATGCAATTAGATGAATAAATTCCTCACAAGTTGTTTTTGATAAATATGACGTATGTCCCTTTCCTTTATTAGCATGATTTTGTATATGTTGAGCCATAAAAGCGTCAAATTGGGCTCTTAATTCTAACAAGCCTAAATAATTTCCATTGTGAGGTGAACCAACAATTTCGTCACTACCGCGAAACGCAAGACCTCGTTCTGCTAAGAACTTTATTACTGCAATGATTCGTTTTAAGAGTAGCCTCCAATACTTTTGCTCAGTCTCAATTTGGCTCACAAGTTGAGAATCAACACGCGTATTCTTGTTTTTGAGGTTTAACAGCGAAATTATGGCTTGTTTATGCGGTGTGCGTTCTTCATGTCTTGTCAACAAATTGTGCGCATTCTTCCAGTCATCTAATCCGTCTTTTGTAAACCGTGGTGACGAACTATCTGAATTCGTAACTTTGCAAACAAAACAGAAAAGTCGTCCTTTGGTTTCCGAATAACACAACCAGTCTCTGACGTGAGTTTTATTCGTTAGTTTATGTTTATAGGTGAAAAATTACTTATGGCAGAATCGTGGCTTATTTTCGTTTTCGTAAATTTTCTTTGAAGACAAAAAATCACTATTCATATGTTGCAGTTCGCTGCTGCCCTTTTCAATCCAATTATCTCTATCAAAGTTGCTCGGCCATTCACCAATATCGTTGGAGTATATTTTGCTTTCGTTCTGTTTTTGACTTGAAACTGTAGTGACTTTAGAATCAAGTAATAATATGCCATCGACTACTTTTTGGTTAGAATACGACGACTCTTGATCGAGAGGACTGGCTGTGCTTTTAACTTCTCTTTGGTTAGAACATGATATAGCTAAATTAGGAGGAATTGCTGTCTCTTCACCTACAGCATCACTTATAGAAAATGTAGCTTAATCAAAAATGGTAGTAGTACTACTATCATATGTACAATGAGATGCAACTTCTGCCTTTTCTGATTTACTTTCTGTAGATTCAGCAACATCACTCTGAACATTAAAATACTCGATCAGCTTACGTGTTTTTGATAGAACACCCTGTTCATTTTTTCCTTTTCATCTTTTGCTTTACGCTTAGCACTTCCAGAAGTGTAGTGCCGACCCGTATTTCTAGATCTGCTGCTCATGTTATATATTTGCCTTTGTACATACAAAAAGTCTTTTATTGTGTTTTAAAAAAGATAATTGAATGAGTTGCACACAGCGCTACGTCACGCATGAAAACAGTACTCGAAGCAATGTCAAAACAACTTTTCTCAAGAATGGCTCACATCTAAAGTGTTTTTAAAAGTTTTTTACGTTGTGCCAAAGGTAAATGTATAGCAATTTCTTATTGTTGATAGTCAATAGAATCCTATTTTATTTATTCGATTTACGACTAGCTCGATTGATGACAATGTCAGGGAATTCCCCTATTAGTTTTGCTGTGCTGCCAACTTGCGTGTAGTGCAGTGCAAGTAGTACAACACATAACTTGTGGTGTGGCCAGCGCTCAATTTTAGAAATGTGGTACAATTTAAAATTATTATTGTAGATGTTGATACCAACGTTTCTCGTGGTAAGTATTATACCTACACCCATAGAATAACACCAAGATGATAAACGCTCATACAAACATGAATTCGCCGCAATATGGCAGACAATGTGGGCGAATTGATATTTGCATATAAAAACACAAACTAACAATGGCTTAGCTGCTGTCAGACTAATAAAAACAAGCAGCAATTTTTGTTCGTTTACCTTCTTGGTATATTCTATGCCTACACCTAAAATAAATGTATAGCTATATAAAAAAATAAAAATCTGGCCGCTTGAAGGGTAGAAACGTGGTATAGATGCTAGTCTAAATATATCGATTATAATTAAACATTAGAACATTAACGTTAAAAAGTTCGTAAAATACCTACTTATTTTTACGATTTAACGTGACGAAATCGAGTTTTAGATTTTCCAGTGGAAGTGAAACATAGCCTAAGCGCTTCGCGTTTAAGTCATGCAAGATATTTTACGCTCCTATCTAAATTAATATTATTTTATTACGGTCAGACAGGCGTTGGTGCGCGGGGCCCCCAAATTCGCGGGGCCCGTAGCATTCGCTACTCTTGCTACATGGCTAATCCGGCACTGCTGATGTTATATACAATACTGCGAAACTTGTGGAAATCTTTCTCTTATACTTATTGATTGCTAAATTTTCTGCATCCCTTGAAATGTCCAAAGTCTCAGTTATTTTCTGCTTCGACTGTGCTTATAGGATTACAATTATAATCATTCACTTATGAATCATTATTATTGATGGAGTTGTCCATAATATTTATCACGGGAAAAACCCTTTCAAATAATATTGCATTATTTTCCATTTTTGCTAGCAATGTTTGAATAGTTGCAAGATAGGTTTGCATATTTGAACGAAGTCATTTACATATTAAATTTTTTGATACTAAATATTTGAATTTAAAAAAGAAACAAAAATGTCCTCGCATTATGTTTTAGGATATAAGAGTACTCATGCATACAGCCACACATACATACGGGTACATCCAAATTTAGGGAGAAAATATTTACGTGTATATAAATATATACACGTATACTCGTATATGTCTCTCAGATCGCAATCAGAAGTTAGGAAATCGCTTTAATTTAAAATGTTACCGTAATATCTCTAGATTTTTCGTTGAAGCTTTGTTAATGTCTAAATTATATATCATTATTTTATCCATTAGATTTCGATTTATTTAAGGGTGTTCTACACCGCGACCCGAAAGATATATTGTAAGCTCATCTACAGATCTTCTGTCAGGTTGATTTCCGACAGGAATTCATATATTTTGGAAGAATCATGTTGAGGGTTCTTGCTCATATCTAAGATGTATTCTCCAATACACCTGAATCTTTTGTGTGCCAATGATACGCAGTCTGTGATCAGGTGCAGTGAGGTTTCGTCACTTTCTCCGCAGAATCGACAGATGGTATCTGAAGATATACCCAACTTAATCATATGGAAATTGAGTCTACAGTGTCTGCTTAAAATGCCTGTGATGATTCTTAATTTACTCCGAGGCATATTTATTAACTTCTTAGCTCTTTTGGGATTAAAATTTCCCAAAAGAACTTTGGACTGTCTTATTCCCGGAAGAGTTTTCCAGGTTTGACTTCTTTTTGCATCGGTGGACCTCTTTAGCAGACCTCCAATGGTATTGGATGCTAGTTCACAGAAGGGTTCAGGGCCATTGAAAGGAGTATTTTAACCATAGCCAGGAACTTTGTTGTTTAATAAACGGTTCTCTTTTGATAGTCTTTAGCAGTTTGTTTGGTTACAATTTGGTTATTTATTAAAATACGGTATCTATTGGACGTAGAATATCTATAATCAATGTATATAAAAAAATAGATATATTAAATTTATACTATAATCTTCTTGTAATCTTTCTTGCCAGTTTTCTGACTTGATTTTGGTACCAAATCTTTCAATTGTCAGATTGTATACTTGCTGCGACTTGATTTGTTTAGTTTTCTGCGAAATTATTTTTATTTAAACGCATTGGAATTAATTTTAACAGCCTATAAATAAAGCAAGACCACACAACGTGACTGGCAAGCACAACTTGTCCTAGACACTTTATTAATAAACGATATATCAGTATAACAAGTTACAGTTAAAAATAAAACAATGGCAAAATGAAAATTTCAAACTATAAAATTAAAAAAATTTTATTTACCATTTGCCAGAAGAATGCTAAATTTAAATGACACAATTTCAAATACACACAATTTCAAATTTTTATATAAACGCACATGATTATATACAGGTCTATAACTCAGTAGCGGATCCGCAATTTTAACAAGGGGGTTTCGAAAGTATATATATATTTGCGGATAATTCACGTCTTATATCGTCGGATTTTTATATTTGATCAGTTAATAAAGCTAAGACGATTCCTGTCGTCTCTGTTAAGAGGAACAGGAAACAGCAGAACACATTCTATGCACTTTCCCAGCGTTGGCAAGACGCAACCATAAATACATAGGCATTGGGTTCTTATCATGCACACCACCACCTCAGCAGAAATGACATTAAACTCTATAAAACTCTATACTGAACTTTTAACAGGACACTGTAGACTCAATTACCATCTGAAAAAAACAGGCGTGGTAGAAGACGATTCTACATACTTGCCCAGCGGTGGCAACACGCACCCATAACTACCTAGGCAGTGGGTTCTTATCTCCAAATCACCTAGTTAAAATTAAGCCCACAGCAGTTACGAGGTTTATAAATAGTCTAGGATTGCTTTAGTTGGGTACGAGTCTGCAGAATAGATCCTTCAGGTCGCGCTGTTCTTTTAGCCTGTTAAATAATAATAGCTATTTTTCATTTTTCTGTCAATTAAGTAAATTTTTTTGTCGCATTTTGGATGTTGAGTAATCTGTCTACTTCAGGGAATGCACAGACTTTACTGCTCATGCAGTTTCCGCAATTTCGACTATTATGATCATGAAAACATTACTGCCTAATATCATGGGACAATAATGTCGTAATGGGCTTAGATAGATAGAAAGATAGATTGAAGTGGGATAGGCCGGAGAGCCGCCGAAGAAGGAGGCCTCCAAGCACTCAGGCATTGAAGCCCATTGTAATGGTCTTGCTTGATGATGGAATTAAATACTGAATATTTTGTTAATCTCATATATTCATGAATTTCGGAGGGAGTAAATACAATTTATGCAAACCACCGATCGTGTGAGAGGGAACCCTGCCTCCTACGTCCATTGATCCAACACTGACAAAACTTGATGTGTAGTGTGATGTATGTATGCACATATAGCATAATGTTAACAAACGTTCGACTTGATTCGCTGAAAAAAAACGAACACAAAAAATATGACTGATGTAATTTGTTCGAAATCATGCATTAATTGTACTCAAATAATAAATAAATATTTTCTAGTTGTGAGGAATCGCAAGATTAATATGTAGAGACATACAAATTATCAGTTCGCAGTCGTAAGAGAAGTGATGCTCGTGCACAATTTTAATTTACAATTAATTTTTTGTGTGTGTTTAATTTAAATTTTTTATATTTTTAAAAACACAGATTCTGAAGAAAATAAAAATAATGAAGTCATACTATTAAAAAAATAATTGCAACATATTAAAATAGGTAAAAATACTTAACCTAAAATATATATGCATAAAATTCGACTACACGCATATCTAATGTTAAATTTTGATTCTACACTAAAACCTTCTACGTATGCAATAGATTTGTTATAAATTAATTATACAGTTGAAAATATAGTGTGGAATGTTTTAAAGATTAAAGAGTTCACTTCTAAATTATGAATGATATGCAACTGGAGCTGTGGAAGTCAGTGACGAAACCAGGAGTTAGCACAGGGGGATATGAAGCCTTATAGAAATGTTTTCTTCAACTGGAATTGTTCACAAATAAAACTCGAACTGTGATAGTTTACTTACTTCATAAAATACAGTATTTGGAGGATCTTCGTTTTCCCGAAAAATCAAAACGTTCCTGTGAATATGTGCAGCGGGGCAAGGACGCCTTAATATAAATACACTGGCCTACTAATTTTAGGTAGTATTATTGTGTAGGGGATTTAAAGCACCGCGACCTTTCGATCTATTATTCAAAGTACTAACAAGTACAGCAGTAGACCGAGCCAGTTTTGTCCCACTAAGTGTTCTCTCTCATTAAAAAGTACCATAATTTCAGAGACTTTACTCAATATGTTTCTTCGCCTAAAGTAAAATAAATTTTCGATCAACTTATATAACCACTATATTTATCTTTGCCTGTATTTATACTTCTTTGTATCTTCTACTTGTTTATATAATATTTGAGAATACAACCACCCTCCACAAAAGCTACATATTGGATATGGCCACGTACAGTAATAAAAAAAAAAAATACACTATAGCAATGGAATATCAGTTTTATGATATTATTGGGTAATTACTTGTCACGAACTACATATATAGATCGAAGTGGGAGAGAGCCACCGAAGAAGGATGCCTCCAAGCACTCAGGCATTGATGCCAATTGTACTAATACTATATATATACATACATCATGGAATCCATTCAAGAAGCGTTATGAATTCATATTATGGCTCTAAGAACATGTGGCAGATACGAATATGTAGAAGCATAACTTCCTATATCTATATATAGCATATCTGTATATATCATATCCAACTGTTCAGACCATCAGCAAGATTTTAATAAAACTTGGAATAACCATTACATTATATATGAACAAGAATTAGTAGTCATATATAATCTTCATTTTTTAGTCTTAATTGATATTTTCAAATTTCAATACAAATACTTTCCTTCGATTAGTAGTATTAGAATATTTTATTATTAGTATTAAAACTGTATAATTCAAGTAAAGATTTAAAAAAATTCTATAATTCGCTATCGCCCGAAGACCCGATTATATAATATCCTAATATAAAATTCTCCTATAATAACAGGATTAGGTGCCAGGTACAGATTTGAATCCGATTAGCAAATGATTTATCTGATGCTTAAAATAACTTAACAGCATTTTGTTGATATTTTATTTTTGTGTTCTGAGAAGTTCCTAAAGTTTCTGCTTGCTTTCAGTTAAAAAGTAATAATTAATTTTCTTTTGAAATAATAAAAAGGAGCACTTAAATCGATCGCCCTTATGTTATGTTGTTAGGAGAGAAGGGACACTTAAGCATACAATTTTCAGACGTTTAAAAAAAATCTCTTCGTTTATCATTAGTTGCCTATATGATTAAGTTTTTTTATAATTGGTTAACCAGAATTCTGAAAAAATCATCCCCACTACTACAGTTTTTCACATGGGTGAGTGGGCGCAAAACAAGACTAAATTTTATGTTTTCTCTGGGATAAGTTTACATAGTCTAGGCTCGAATCAATTATGGTCGAGCTGTTCGTTATCTCGTTCTCAATTGACAAGCGAACTTCGGATTTTCGTGTCGTCAAGTCATGCATTGTGTATTGAGTATTTAATAAATTTGTAATTAATGAGTGGATTGTTGATAACGAGAAAGTTTTATTTAAAAAACAAGAGTTGAAAAGAGCCACGAATTCTTTTTCCACATCCAAAAAGTATTTCGGAATATTTTGTGAATAAAAGAAAACCAATAAAGATAATTTCTATTAACATTTTCGCACAAACCCTAAGGCCTAAGGCAAATTTTTCAAATTATACAATAGAAACACCATTGAACGGTCGAAAGTTATACAAGTCTGCTCTTTTGATTAAATCGCACCTTAAACTAACTGGTTTCTTTTACCCGTCAGAGCAATCAAATTTAAATGATAAGAATAAGCAAAATAGACTTAAAGTCCGGTTAGTCTTGGCGGACACAAACAAAACGAAACGAACCAAACGTGTTGTTACAGAAACGAACCAAACGTGTTGTTCGTGTGTAGCGAAACGTGAAAAAGAAACATTTAGCGCCTGCTCAAATTTTCTTTTACAAATTAATAAAGTGAAAAGATATGAAAATAAAGAGAAAAGAAAAGAGACGAAAATGAAAAAAAGTAGTGATTGCGCTTTTAACATGTATAATATATATTTTAACGACTTTTTTTCTGCCGGTGTATCCTCAGCGGCGTCCAGGAGTCGTACACAGAAATTCTTCACACTTTTAACCTTATTTGTTCTTATCCTTATTTGTTTATTTATTATTAATAAAACTTCCTGGTTCACAATAATTCTCGGGTTTATTTAATTTCACTTGATTGTCCTTATGATGCCTCTGCATGTCATTTGATCCTGTAGTCCAAGTCGGATGTAGTCCAAGTTGCTTATGTTCGTTATGTCACTGATGTTCCTGATGTCGCTGACGTAGTCCGAGTTGCTTATGTTCCTTATGTTGGCGATATCTCGGCTGTGCTTAATTCGTTGGAAATCCTTAACGAACTTAGTTTTTCCACTTGGAACGTTTGTTATTCCACTTCGAAAACTTGTTCTTCCACACGAATACTTGGTTTTTTGACAGCGTGTTATTCCACACCTCTGAAAGATTCTTAATCAATATTTAATCTAGTAAAAGTTTAACGTGATTGAGAAACAAACGAACTGAAATTCTGACCCACCTACTTTCAGTTTTATTTTTTTGAAACAAAAGATTTTGTGTGGGTCAAATTTGTCCGTGGAAATATTTCATCTCCACAATATATATATAAGAACGTCATAATTGTTTTAAAATTAAATAACAGAAAAAATTAAAAACACGCCGACCACGTTCGCTGTTCTCTACTGCTCATCGTGATCACAACCACAGATGAAAGAGCATCGAAACTTAAACCAAAGAACAAATAGAATCGACATTCGATATGATATTGTATAGTGTCTTTGCATTCTTTCCTCTATATTAGTAGAAGTAGTAAAAAGCGTTCAAAAGTGTCAAATGTCATCGGATCATTTACGAACGCCGATAGAAAATCTTGAAATTTTTCTCGTCGTTCATAAATAAATGTACGGTTTGTCCGTAGGAGACTAATCGCTCACATTCATTTAAATACAGTTTGAAAGCAACTGTTCGCATCGGAATTTTTGTTTTGTTACGGTAGATTGTTTCGTCAAGGTCCTTTAGTCTAGATTTCTGAATTATAGAAACAGAAAATTTCCAAAATCTTCCAAAATTTATGTTGAACAATTTACCTGATAGGGCTTAGGCGAAACTGACTTATAGAATCCAGCCTATAGTCTACTGTTTGGAGAACCAAGTTAATTCCAACGGAATAATCGGAGAGCCGTGAAATTTAAGAAATTTTTAGTTTAGTTTTTAATAATACAATAAAATAAGAAAAATATTTGATATATGGATATATTATATTTTTAAAAATATAGAGTGCAAGCTCATTCATCTGCGATCATTTACAAAGCAACTCGACCATTCTTTATGTTCCTCAGATCCAGGACGCTCATAGTTCTATAAGCAGTGCATTTGTTATATTGTTCTTTGTTTTATATTGAAGTCTTGCAAGTATATATAAGTATTCTACTATTCGTGGTTCAATATTATTAAAGTTCAATAAGTAAATTATTTGTAGAGCACAGTTTAATTTTTTATGAATTTATTGAAACGAATTTTTATATTATTCATTTTATAATTGCTGAAAAATAAATATTACAGTTGTTAAGACCTGGAGAGGTTGATGACGGACAGGTGAGATAATAATAGCTGGTCCTAGTAAAAATAAATTCAATTAGTATCTGGTTGCATAAATTAACGAAAGTAACAAAATAGTTACACAATTTAATATAATTTTTTATTACACTTATAATTAAATATTAAAAAAATATCGAAATAATTAATCGCAAATTTCGAGAAGGCTACAATAGTTTGTGTTTCATTTCTTTCGTGCTAATAAAATACCCAAGTATATCATTTTCCTTTATCTTTGTAGTTCGATTGCATATTAAAGATTACAAAATTGATCAAGCATTGGAACGAATTTATTTATTCTAAACTATCATAACACACGTTTCACAACCGGAACAAAGTATAAGGCAAAAATCAATGCATGAGCCAGTAGAGGCATTACTAAAAACGGCACGCCTTAATGCTCCTTACCGTTAAAAACAACGAGCTACTCAAAGCCGATGAACCTAAAGCCATATTATTATCAAAGTGAATAGCTCAGTAAAATCGTTCTGACAATCCTTTTCTAATTGTTTCCTCTTTTGCTCGATACTTTTTCCTCAATCTCTCAACTGAAACTTCTTATTACTAATTAATAGAAAAGTTCCTGAATTGTTAAGATTTTTAATTCAATATACACTTCGCACCGAGCGTCATTGCATATATCCTTTTTGTGAATGTATGGTGGACCGGTATGTAGAATGTATATACTGAGCTTCGCAGACTATGTTCTAGCCGTATAAAATGTTGTGGAGCTCGGTTCACTATCAGTAATTATTACTGGAATATAACAATAAGTAATTACACAAACGTAACACATGATTTTAACATCAATAACACAACTTAAATAAATCTCCATACCTTGAATGAATGAATGAATGAAAGAAACAGGAAAAATGTACCTCGACCAACCTTCTATTGTACTCCTCCTGCATGTACCTATTAAAGGTATTCCATTAGTCCAATAGTTCTTAGCACTGGGTTGGAGTTCTTTGCTCTAATGTCTCTGCCCTCGGGCCAGTAGTGCCCCAGATATTTTATTCTACAGCGAGCTAAGGCTGCGCAGTTTATTAGAAGGTGCTCTGGTGTTTCTTCTGCTTCCGTTCAGAACCTACACGTGCTTACTGGTGAGAGTACCAGTTTCATGAGGTGGCTTCTTAAACGACAGTGAACTGTGAAGTGATCTGTCAGAGTTCTAAAATTGTTTTTGCTTAAATGTAGTCATAGAGCTGCACGTTTTGAGTGTAGTCCCCAATCATGAGCTTGAATTGTCTAAGTTTTGGTAGTGAGGCTCGGTAGCGTGATCTTCTGGATCCATACCTTAAATTCATAAAAATTTCTGCCGAAAACATTATTTTGAAATCCGTGTTTTTTGGCCCGTGTTATATTGAATATGGGTGGAGGAGCTCAGCGATATGCCTCCTCCAATTGGCAAGCGTATTTGCAAGTCACTGGACAAGAACCGTAATTTAGGTAGGTTATATGGCTATCCTAATTCTCATTCAGGCTTGTTCAAGGCCCATTGTGGCCACTAGAGCTTTTTTTCCTACACCTCCGGATCCTCCTTAAACCATCGTTAGCTTCATCCGGGAAATCTCCTCAATGCTGTCAAGAAATGCAAATTCAAGAGTGGAGAACCATTTTCTGTATAGAGCCATGAAGCCATACAGGAGGTGTTCCACTGTTTCCTCTTCCTCGACATCTTTACAGCTCCTACAAAAGTCATAGTGGGGTACCCCCAATATACTTGCATGTCTCCCAATCAAACAGTGACCCTTCAGTACCACTATTACACATTTAATATAATAGTTTCAACAGCAGTGTTGAACGGCCACGATTCCATTCCGGCCAAGTTTCTCGACCTGTTAGGCAGGACGATAACTGTCCCCATCTAACATTTGCCACTTCGACAGTGTATCGGTCTATTAGCAATTTGCATGTTGCGTTAGGCATTGGTAAAGGAACTCTATCCGGAAGGATAGTTATTGCTGTCCCCTCCCTAGCCAGCTCATCAATCAAGCAATTGCCTTCAATATCCCTATGGCCCGACACCTACACCAGATTTATATTAGAGTATTCAGATAATTCAATTAATAGTTTATGGCATTGCACCACGGCTTTCGACGATTATCTTACTGCCTCCAGCGATTTTATGGCCGCTTGGCTATCCGAGTAGATCTATATATATATATCTTTCGAGGATAGAGGAATAATCTTTATACGTAGCATACCCTCTCTTATTGCTATTACCTCTGCTTGGAACACACTACAATGATCCGGCAAGCGGAAGGATAAACTGATGCTCAGCTTTTCAGAATATACATCTCCAGCCACCCGATCATTAAGTTTTGAACCGTCGATGTAAATGCTAATTTCGTTCTTATTGATCATGATTCTAGTATCCCCCAGTCCTTCTTTGTGGGGAATATGGTGTTAAAGGATTTTCTTCAATTCCGTTCTAATGAGTTACAGTAATCTGTAGTATCGGGAATATTAGGAAATACTTCTACTATGGTCGTATGATCTCTGCTACTTGTAGTTAAAGGTGAGAGTTCCCCGAGTCTAAGAGCCGATTTGATTGCAAGTTGTAATGTTCAGTGTAAATGTTCACATTAACCACAAACTGTTAAAATTTTAGCAATTGTTTTGTCTTCGAGACCTAATGTGGCGGCTAGTTCAGAGCAGTGGCTACTCAAATTTGCATTTATGGCCAGTCTCAAAGATGCTTAACACTAGACGGACTGATCAGATTCACGATCGGTTTATTTTAAATAAATGATGATAAATGTAAATAATCTAATTTAACTTCAGAGTCCATTAAACATGCTTAATTTAATTTCACATTCTTAACATACTTAAATAATTATTTCATCACCCAACAAGTAATTTCGTAATGTTCTTACTGCATACAAATTGTTTTTCCGTTGTGAATTTCTATGAAATATATGCACAGATGCACCTAATATAGAGTTAACGATAGATTGTACTTACGTAAGAGAAGGTATATATTTTTATAAGCAAATAAATATGTAAAAATCAATTAGTGATCATAAATTAATTGGAAACTAAAATCCGAATTAAGAAAAATTTATTGAATTTTAAAATACAAAAATGTGTAATACAGATATTTCTACCTTTTTACCGACTTTAGCGAAAACTTAAACGACCAGGTGAAATGGGTGACACTAAACAGGTTCTAAACTTGGCGAAATCGCAATTTTTCATTCTTGTTCCTGTTTTAAATATCTTTTTATATTTTAAAGGAAGTCAATAACATAAATTGTAAATATGGATTGGAATATTGATAATAATTGAATCACATACTTTATACATATGTTACATATATGTATTTATCTTGTGTTTATACTCATAACTTTAAATTGGATGATACATGTGTGAACTAATTAGAAACATCAACTGCATTTTATAGTTTAGGAATTTTGAACTGGAAACTTGTCGAGTATATCGTACGACTGTACTTATTCGTGAAAAATAGACTTCTTATAATGATTTATGTATTTACATCCCAAGTAATATTGTTTCATACCACTACGGAGATGTAAGCGTAATTTTTTTAATGAGAATACTTGTGAAAGCTGAATGTCAATACAATTACAAGAATACAGTGACAGATTTTACCAGTTTCTCAGCATTCTAAGGATAATATCCCGCAAATAACGAAAGAATTTATAAAGAAGGACAAACCAAAACTCAACCATGCCTTCTCGCGTGTGCAATCATTAGGGGTTGAAATCGACGCTCACCCTAAAACCAACAACGAATCAGATGGCGTGTCGAATTTGGCGTGACAATATATTTGGAGGTACTTGTGCCACAATTCAGCGGCCGCAAGATGCTAAACAAATTTACATCATTCTAATTGTTTTCAAATTTTATAGATTAGCATTAAAAACTCCATAAAGAAACAAATTGAATTTGAATTATATTCCCTAAATTATAGGCCTTGACGCCTGGTCACCTTCATGATACACTGGAGTGATCGGCAATTTACTGTAACAGTGCAAATACCTTTTTCCACCTTTTTTACAGTTTGAGAAAATAATTTTAATACATCTTATATAATATATTATTACCTGCAAAAAATTATAAATAATTATTGCTTGTTTAATGCTAGCAAGTTTCCCTGTTTAATATACAATAAAGGATTTACCTTATTCAATAAACGTATAAAATCAGAAGATCCATTGCTCTACTGATCACTGGCCCTCTTCGTACCACATCTACGAAAGCCTTTTTTGCCATGCTGCACTGACTGCCTTTGGGGCTCCTGGTTAAGCAACAAGCCAAGTTGACAGCGATTAGACTTAACGCTCTTTCGCATTGGCGCTTAACCATGACGGGCCATGCCTCTATTCTGAATCAGGATCCACCTGTCCCCAACTTGATCGACTACAGGGAGTTTGACCTCACAATTCCCAGCCGAAATGACTGGACTTCAAAAGACATAATCGTCGGTGAAACGGTCGATATCTATATCGACGGTAGGTAGAGTCGGCAGCGGTATCTTTTCAGACAAACTGCACTTAAAAATCTCCATACGTCTCCCTGACTATTGCAGCGTCTTTCAGGCTGAGGTCATGGCCATTTATCACGCAGCTAAACGGATGCTGAATAGCGATATCGGCGCAGTCGAGGTATCCATCTTCCCAGGCAGCCAAGCCACCATCAAATCTCTTTTTGGCTTTATGGCCACCTCAAGACTCGTTCTGGAATGTCGAACGCCTCTAAATGAGCTCTCAAGATACTCTCAGGTGCGCCTAGTCTGGGTTCCCGGATTACCACACCCCGGGCAACTGCGAGGCGGACGAGCTTCCCAAGGCAGGAACGCTACTGCACGAAATTCAGCACTCCGAAAATATCGGCATCCCAATTACAAGAGCCATTCTCGATATCAAACGGAAATGCCTGGCTGGCGTCTAGAAATCCTGGGTTGACGAGGAATCCTGCCACACGGCTAGACTAACTTGGGCAAGAACGTACAAAAACAGAACCAATCAACTTCTTCGACTTAATCGCGTTTCACTGTTGACCGGCCACTGTATACTGGGAAAGCTCGCAGAAAGACTGGGCCTACCCTCCAGCGATTTTTGCGAGGCTGTGGCTCCGAGGAGGAGGACGAGACGGTTCTCCACCTATTATGTCACTGCCCATCCCTGAGCAGAAGAACAAATCGCATATTTAGTGCCGCATTACTTTCAAGCCTGACAGAGCTGTCATCTTTTAAAATTAGGGACATAGTAAGGTTCATCAAATTATCAGGATGGTTTCCTGCAACATAATGGGGGAGTCGTGCCTTTCCCAGCGCTGTCCTTGCGCTGACTATCACCATCACAAGTAAGAGAACTTTTTAGTCAGTGCTTGAACGGCGCCACACCTTGGTATCGCAATGGGTGTGCTCAAGTGTATTTTTGGCAAACTAGGCGGCTACTCCTACCTACCTACCTAGTCAATAAACGAAAGTAAATAATAAAGTGAAATTAGCGTTTTATCTCGCATGGTTAATGTATGAGAAGTATGAGATGTAGGTCACAACAATTTGTGCTTTTTCTGGATTGGATTTTTTTAATTTGGGGTGGCCAACATCTCAAGTTGTCTCGATTTATACCATCATATCACCGTACCGGTGCAAAAAATATATTCACTAAGCATAAATCGTTATTATACAATTTTAGCAATATGTTGAGAAAATCTGAAAATAGAGTCGGAATCAAAATTTAAGATTTTTTAAGTTTTCTTGTGAACTATTGGTTTTTAGACAGCTTGGTAGGAAACGTAAAGTTGTGTTTCTAATTGGTTGCTTTCACCATAAGTTCGTGCATTCACTGATTTTTTGTAAAATACATAATAGTATTTAAGTCGTTATAAATTGCGGTAAAATAGCATTCAAACCAATATTTTTGAACCGGTTTATAATTTGCTCTACTTCATGGAAAATTATGTACATACAAATAAAAAAATAGTGGGCGTTTGTGTAAATATGGCCACACCCAAATACTGAAAACTTTCTGCATTTGAAACCACTCAATCATTTAATCGAAAATAACATACACACGAAGTGTCAGAGAATCCATTTGTTTGAAACATTGTCAGTCAACTTTCCTGATGATCAGTGATAAAGAAAAATTACCCCTAACATCAATATAAATGTTCTAATGTTGTTTTGAAATTGGTGCTGCTCTCAAACGAGAACTCAAATATTAACAGGCAATATTTGCACATACTCGTACATGTAGGAATTATAGCGAGCACCCTATACGCGATTACTGGCGTCATGGAGTGATCGCAACAGAGGCGAGAGACAAAGCGCAGTTCGCACCAAAAATAATAGAAACAAAGATTGCGCAAAGCTGAGTACAATAATTTTTCGTTCTGCGCATCTATGTTACAATAGCATGGTTGCAAAGAGAAACGTCAAAAAAATACCTATCCGTATATTTATCCTCGACACTGCGATGATAAATATACACAAAACTCCACAAAACTCACAACAACGGCGAAAAGTGTGTATTCTCATACCAATGGCTTCACACGATAAAACAATTTATGATTGCGGCTGAAAAACAAAACAAAACAAACTAAAATGCCAAATCAAAAAAAAGAATACTGCACAATTCGCATAGTTACCGGCGGAAACTTTCAACCGTCCAGCGATTTTGTTGTTTATTTTGACAATTCTGCTTGCATCTTTTTCGTTTTTATTTCCGGGGGAAAAAACAGACGAGACAGACCTTTTTTAATTTCTTTGGAAAATTGATTTTTTGGCACTTGCAGAAGAAATTTGTATACCTACTTACTTACATATGAGACTGCAGAAAGTTCAAATTGAATTATTATTGCATTAATGCAAAGTGTGTGTACGTATATCTACGCTCCATTGTATAAGAAATCCAATTAAAACATAAAACACAAAAAGAGCGGAGGAGACCTATTTTTAGTTTCTGGGGAAAAATGATTTTGTCGCACTTGACGCTGTGACTAATTTCATATAGAGTCGGACTGCGGCACCTTAAATTTAAATATTGGTTTGGTTTTGGGACTTTGTTGTGTAGTTTTGTGTATATTTATTATCGCCTATGGCGCCGTCGCCTTGTGTGTGAAACGAGGCTTATGTAGTTTTTGCTATATTGACGTCACAGCCCAGCGACGAAATGTCAAACTCAGAAAGAAAATTATAACGGACCTGCGCAATGCGTAATCTTCCTCTCTATCATTCTTGAGTTCGCACTAACGACTGAAACCTACATACATATGTACATATATGTATTGCCTGTGTTTTGTTTGTATTAGATGAATTGAGCCATCAGCACGTCTTCCGAAAACCAGTTTCAAAGAAGTGAGAAGAATCGTGTTTTAATTTTAAATTATTTTGTATAATTTCGTTCATGAATCCAAAGAATAAGTTAATACCAGCGCTTTGAACATTATCCTTGGAATTCCCCCCTTTCGAAATCAATCTGATAAAATCATAATATTATCCTACCCATAATTTTCTAGTGATTCCGAAAAAGTTGGAAATAAAATAAGTACATCAACGAAATGAACGTAGGGTATTTACAAAATGAGAAATTTACAGGTTCCCCACATACGATTTGTTGCCAATTCCAGGACCCATGCCTACTTACTATAAATACACCCAATTAGAACATTAAATTCATACTACAATTCTATTCGTAGGTCTAACGAAATTATTTATTTAAGACCAAGTTTTATTAACCACAATTACAAACACGTCCAACATGTCGGTCCCACATATAATCACAATAAATGAATCGAATAACATTATTATTGTAAAATGTCGCTACACCATAAATATTGCCCTCGAAATACTCGGATTTTAATAGGAGATAAATACCATGTCAATGGAAAGCAAAGGTTGCAAATATAGGAAATTGGCAAAGTCCCCAATATTGTTTTCAGACACACTCAACCGTTAACAGACATTTTAAACAGCATTTATCTCGCTACTTGCGTGGAGCTTAAGTATCGCCATACTCCTATATTTTGAGAACGAACACTGCTTTCAATGACCTCAGAGAAAGACTAAATTTTTGGATTCCTTGGAAAACCAATTTAATAGCCATCTCTCTATATGGAAACCTAGTGGCAAGTCACACTTGAGCTTTAAGTTGTTGCTTCTCCAAACAAATTAAAATATGCCCTGGAAACAAGCATTTTAGGAGAATTGGTTTTCGACAGGAAGCATAATTGGAAATTAAATGTAGAAGATAGAGTAATAAAAGCATCAATAGCACTCTATTCGTGTAGAAAGACAGTAGGACAAAAATGGGGAATGGCCTCCAAATAGTACATTGGTTATGCCGATATTAATGTACGGCATACTAGTATGGTGGCCGGCACTTCATAAAAGGTATGTTGTGAAAAACTTTGAGCGTATTCAGAGAGCAGCTAGTTTATGTATAAGCGGAGCTTTCAAAACTACTCCCACGGCAGAATGGAGCATTATGCTAGACCTTTTGCCATTTGATTTGCTTGGAAAGAAACTTGCAACCAAATCGGCTCTTAGACTCGGGGAACTCTCCCCTTTAACTACAAGTAGCAGAGGTCATACGACAATAGTAGAAACATTTCCTAATATTCCCGATACTACAGATTACTGTAACTCATTAGAACGGACTTTAACAAAATCCTTTAACACCACATTCCCCACAAAGAAAGACTGGGGGATAATGGAATCATGATCAATAAGAACGAAATTAGCATTTATATCGACGGTTCAAAACTTAATGATCGGGTGGCTGGAGATGTATATTCTGAAAATCAGCATCAGTTTATCCTCCCGCTTGCCGGATCATTGCAGTGTGTTCCAAGCCGAGGTAATAGCAATAAGAGAGGGTATGCTACGTATAAAGATTATTCCTCTATCCATGAGAGATATATATATATCTACACGGATAGCCAAGCGGCCATAAAATCGCTGAAGGCAGTAAGATAATCGTCGAAACCCGTGGTGCAATGCCATAAACTATTAATTGAATTATCTGAATACTTTAATATAAATCTGGTGTGGGTGTCGGGCCACAGGGATATTGAAGGCAATTGCTTGATTGATGAGCTGGCTAGGGAGGGGACAGCATTAACTATCCTTCCGGATAGAGTTCCGTTACCAATGCCTTTCGCAACATGCAAATTGCTAATAGACAGATACACTGTCGAAGTGGCAAATGTTAGATGGGGACAGTTATCGTCCTGCCTAACAAGTCGAGAAACTTGGCCAGAATGGAATCGCGGCTGTTCAAAACTGCTGTTGAAACTATTATATTAAATGTGTTATAGTGGTACTGAAGGGTCACTGTTTGATTGGGAGACATGCAAGTAGACTGGGGGTACCCCACTATGACTTTTGTAGGAGGATTTGGATTTGCATTTCTTGATAGCATTGAGAAGATTTCTCGGATGAAGCTATCGAATGTGACTACTTTTATCAAATCCAAAGGATGATTTAAGGAGGATCCGGATGTGTAGGGGGAAAAATGGTCTAGTGGCCACAATGGGCCTTCAACAGGCCCAAATGAGTCTTAGGACAGCCATAGGTAGGTCGGTTACCTACCTACATATCTAGGGTAAAATGGAGCATGAGACTTTTTTCAAATTTGCAGTTAGCGATATCCATGAAGTTCATTCCTCTTTGGTTTCTTTAGAAGGTCTTTATTTTGCGATTACCTATTATAATAATTTATAATGATGCAAAAAAATACATCATCACCAACCGAAAGCCCAGTTGAAGAGATCATATTTGCGTGTATTATGTAACCAAATCCTGAATTTTTGTCAATTGAAACACACAACACTGGGTTTCAATTTGGAATAATTTTAATAATAATTCCAAGTTATTTTTGTCAGTATTATTGGAGAAGTAATGAAAGGAAGCTCAAGTGTGACATGTTTTTCCCATGACAATTTACTGAAAGTTCTGAATATTAATATACTAAAGTTTAATGATTTAATCTTAAGATATTAGCGAAAAATATGTTCTACAATGCTAAACCCCTGCACTGCATTCTCACATTCTTCATAAACAATCCTCAAAGTTCTCGTGATAACAGAAACAAACAATATAAAACATTTTTAAATATAATTTTTGTTTTAAACTATAAACGCTTATATAAATTTTCTATAATTTACAAACCAGTTAGTTAGGAATGTTACGAAGTACATCAGTTGCGTTTCTGCAACCTATATACAAAAAATAATCGTTCAACTGAAACACCGCCGCATTATAATAATTTACAATATATATTAAAAATATATTGGGCACTAAATTGACTTGTATGTATGTGTTCTAATCTAATCAAATGGTATTTCACTATAATTTAGTATTTTTTTTACAATATCGTACACAGCTAAGATTATTACTTATGCTGAAAGATTGCTTCAGAGAATTTCATGAGTTGATGTGCATATATAATTGCTGATTCATAATAACAAACTCTAAATGCAAAACATGCTCAAAGACTCACAACGTTTAAACTATAAATCAACAAAAGCTGTGTTTCTTCCAACGCGAGTGTGAATAAAACGTCCCATTAAGCACACATATTAACCGCTTGGCTAAGACAAGCTGTTGTACAAGCACATGTACACATTTAAAGTTAAGTTACCAACGCTTGCTCAGAATTTGCCATATTCAATTTTTCCTGTTCCTCTTTAAAATTTCTTTACAAATGTGTATTTCAAAGCATTTTAATTGTCAAAACCAGTGCTACCAAAAATTAGACGGGTATCGTTTTATCCACACTCGCGTTGAAAAAAACACAGCTAATATATGAATACAAGGAAAAACTAATAATGAATGTTGTGTAATGAATGCACATTCTGCATTATATGATTCATATTTTGAAGTGTTTGAAACAATACATGATTCGAATCATCTTTGGTGAGAATGTATAGAAACACAAAAATATCAGTTTCTACGCACAACTGATATGAGTGCATTTGAAACAAACGGTCATTATGTTCTTGTCCTATGAAACTGTGTATAATAATATGACTCATAATGTATTGCAGTGTGCATGAATTGTACAGTTCACATTTGTATCTAAAGTTTAGGGTGATGACTAGTGACTACCAGGACATAGTGACAACTCGGATAGAAAGAAGCAGTGGAGATCATTTGTGGAGAATATAGTCCCGCGAGATCTTATTTACCGAGGTCAATATAATCAGGCCTGTTCTGAAAATCGAATCGATGCGGTTTGGGCGCTAAAACCGAACGGAGGTGTTCTGAAAACAGAATTCGCTTTCAACCCCGATATCGAAAAGAATCGTTTTTCAGAACAGTCCGCCGCAATACTTGATTTTTTCCAACTTTGAGTAATTTGTGTTCTGCAGATAATTTTCTGTTTATATTAAAGCGCTTTTTTATGAAGCAATATGAAGCAATGCATCGAAACCATATACCATAATAATACCTTTGCAGGAGTTAACCATTTTTTATATGGGTAGTGTCAAAGTTCAAAATCTTATGGTAACTAATAGAACCATACTCTGCAACATATATACATATATGTACATATGATAGAGACAGTCCTGTTTAAACTCTTGCAAGCTGTATTTTTACTAAATTATTGTTTTGAATAAGTTCCACTACATGAGAAGGTGCCATTGATTTCCTCACACAAGCACTACTCAAAATACTTATATTCATGCATTCATCACCCAATCGTACTTTGCTTTTAATCGTTGTTTATTAATTTTTTATGTAACATGATTTTGCTGTGTTTTACTTGTTAAATTTGTAATTTTATAACTCAACAAGTAGTTTAGCTGCTTGCAGTTTGTAGTTTGTAATTTGTTTTTCTTTACATTTTCGTAAAGGCCTAAAAAGTTGAAAACGTAGATTTTTGTATAATAAAAACGAAAAGAGAAATCTACCCAAATTTTAGTGAATATTTATATCAAAACAACTAATTGGATTTTTTTATGTACTCCTAATATGTTCCCTATTCCATGTTTCAATTGTCTTTCCGTGGCGATTGTGTCCTATGTGTTCAATGTGGTAACAACAACAACATGAACAGCGCCGAAGAACATCCATCGATGTCCGACGCCCAAGCGTACAAGATCTTGAGGATCTTATTAACAAACCTTCCACACCGTTGCGTGATGTAGGCGATGGTGGCCCTCCACAAATTGTCGACGTACAGGAATCATATTCAGCCGTCGAAGGTAAGAAAATACAATAACTTTATTTTTGGAATACTAAAATTAACGAATTATGTCAGAAATTCGAATCCCACAAGATATATACTTGTCATTAATCCTTGTGGTTTTGTTCGAATATGTTTTTGTGGAATGCGTCGTTGTCCATCGGTCATGGATACATGTACTAGTTAATTATATTGTTACGAAATTGCCCTCCTGACACTACACTAACTCTCCATACTCGGATTCGTACCAGTAGATTGTGTAGTAATCAAGCAGTCGCTCGTTTTCGGTTTTTGGGTAGAAATTGGATGTCTTCATAAAGGAAATTTCTTTTAAAATATGGTTTTACGAATACCCAAATATATTGCAGTTCGTATTTTAAGTACCATTTTTTAGTTTCCTTAAAACTCGATTACACTCAATTTCAAAAACAACCAAAACTTCCGTTTCTTTTCTATATTAATATACTAAAATGCAAGTTGCCATATATGTTTGTAACCATAATGTGATTCACAAGAATCTATCCCGAAATGGAGCTCTGTTCACTGGATCGCAACGAATTATAAACTGTTAAACCTTTATTTCGGCGCATATACGAGGTGTGATCAAAAAATAACCGTTATTGTGTGATCAAAAAATAAAGTATTTATTTATTCATCAACAACTATCTTGTCCCCTTTAAAGTAATTCCCCTCAGATATAATACACTTATGCCAGCGTTTTTTTCAATCCTCGAAACACTTCTGAAACGCTTTTTTTGGTATCGCCAACAGCTCCTGTTTCGATTTTTCTTTTATCTCCTCAATCGTAGCAAAACGCTTTCCTTTCATCGGTGTCTTCAGTTTTGGAAAGAGGAAAAAGTCAGCGGGGGCCAAGTCCGGTGAATACGGTGGTTGAGGCATGGTTTTGTTTTTGGTCAAAAAGAGCTGCTGAGCGATGTCCATGCGACGTTGTTTTTGCTCAAAATTTAGCAATTTTGGAACAATCTTCGGTGCCGCACGTTTCATGCCTAAAACATCCGTAAAAATTGCTTGGCATGAGCCGAACGATATGCCAACATCATCAGCAACCTCTCTGCTAGTGATTCGACGATTATCCAAAATCATTTTCTTCACTGCGTCAATGTTTTCATCGGTTGTTGACGTGCTCGGGCGACCAGGACGAGCATGGTCATTGACATCTTCTCGGCCTTCCTTAAACCGGTTATACCACAATTGAACATGTGTTCTCCTCATAGTAGACTCGCCAAAGGCCACAGTCAACATTTCAAATGTCCTTGCGCATTTAATTGCAATTTTTACACAAAACTGAATACAGTTTCTTTGATCCATTTTTTCGAATAGTACAAAATCGAAGAGCACACCAAAACACGACTAACCTTTTTATCTGTCAAAAACCAACTGACAATCCAAAATGGTTGGTATTGCCAACATATATAACAGACATGTGTACCAACATAAAAAAAAAAATGCGAACATCGAACATACGTAACTCACGAAAAGATGAAATTAACGGTTATCTTTTGATCACACCGAGGTGTGATCAAAAAATAATATTCTATATATAATATAATATAATATTCTATATAATAAATTTTCGTGAGTTACGTATGTTCGATGTTCGCATTTTTTCCTGTTATGTTGGTACACATGTCTGTTATATATGTTGGCAATACCAACAATTTCGTATATCAAAGTGACTTGAAATACATTTTGTTAGGTTTGTTTTTTGTCTGAAATCATTAAGAAAAGAAAAATATTTAGATTCCGCATAAAAATATTCATTCGAAACCTAAAAAACAATAGGTAAGTATACTACATTTTTGCATTACGAAAGCATTTGTTCATTGTCTCCATATTTATTTGACTACTTATTTTAATTAAATGTTAATTATTGTGTATTTTTACTCCTTGTAAAATTGTGTGCGTGTTGTGTGTTTGTCACATCACCACATTAGATTCCACTGCATATATGACCGTCGGTGTAGAGGGTAATCCAGCACCTACATTTAAATTCTACAAAGGTGTTAGTGAGATAATAGAAGGGGGTCGGTTTAAATTTCTTACCGATGGCCAATCTAATTCAATTACACTATGTATGCGTAAGTGCAAACCCAACGATGAAGGTAAATACAAGGTGGTGGTATCGAATATACATGGTGAGGATTCGGCAGAAATGCAGTTGTATGTCTCCGATTCTAGTGGCATGGATTTCCGTGCTATGTTGAAGAAACGTCGTTATCAAAAATGGGACAAAGAAGAACAAGACCCCAATTGGGGTGATTTAAAAGAAACGGAAAAACCGTTACCTGCACTTAAAAAAGTCGAAAAGGTAAGATCAGCAGCACACATTGTTGGAAATGTGTGCCGTGTGCGACTGGCTAATAGCAATAAAAAAACTATAGAAATAACATACATATGTATATGACTTAACCTCATTATTCAATATTTTTTAATACTTCATCTAACAAAAATTTGATAATAATGAAAGTGCTTTCGAACATCGACATATTCAGGCTTATATTGGAATCTAAAGGATTCTAAAAAACATAGAATATGTCAACTGGTGATGAGTTAATGTTCTATCGCACTCTTCCAGCATTTTTTTATATTTATTAAAATAAAAATTCTGAAAATAACGCAAAATATTGAAGCTAGGTCCTATAGCGACAACTGCCATGGTCATTCAATCGGGTGGAACGGTTAATTTTGGGAGCTGTATATTTCCATTGTTTAAGTTTTCAAGCCTGCTATCCTTAAATAATAAAACGAAAGTATCCAGGCACAACAGAATGATATATTAGTATTCTTATAAGATAACGTCCGAATTCAGAAATTATCCGCTAACATGGCAATAATGGTAAACTTCAAGTCGAATCAGCAATATGTATGCGTATCTCTAAGTGAAGTTAAATTGCGCTATAATTGATAACACTGTTCTAAAATAAAAGAAGTGACGAATATTCTTACTTTCTTCATTTTGCTAATTTTACATCCTGACATTGTTCAACACTTCCAAAAACACTTCAAAACTAGCAGTCTTCTAGTATATATCATTCTAACCGTAAATCTTTAACCTTGACTAAAGTACAGCGAAAATAATATAATATAATGTCCATAACAGGCATCGTCTTCATTTAATTCATATTATATTAGTAGATGTCTTCGGCAGTTTGCTTACCAATCCATGTTTGTGCATACACGCATACTCCCATATTATAGAACAACTCAATGCGATCATCTGCTTGCAGTTTAGGTATTGAAACTGAATACGGTTTCTTTACCACCGGTGCCGCTGAAGTCAACTAATCTCCATATTTATTGATTGAAAGTTTCCGACTTCCTATAATTGTTTACGATACATTTACTGTTTTTATTCGAGACTTTTCCTAAATCTCGTTTCTCATTTAATCAAGTTTTTCACCGACATCTGAAATGCTAAAATGGTCTAAAAGCGGTCTGTGTCCTACTTTTAGCATTCAGCTATTCGGCTGCCCTATTCGGAAAGCCACTAGAAAAATGAGCAAAGATCAACTGATCTGAACGCTAACAGAAAATTCTACAACTTGCAGAAGTTGATGTCGTCGTTCGTAATTATACCTTTTGTCCGTAAAAGGCTTATCGCTCACATTGCTTCGCAAAGAGTCTGAACACAGCAACGGGATTTTAGTTTTGTTAAGACTAATCGGACATTAATAAAGTGATATATTTTTCGTCACATTTCGTATACACCCGAAGTCATAAACCGTGACAAATGCATATCTGACTGCGGCTGTATATTTATTGAAATCAGCCATTTATGCACCACACATGACATCGACATATTTTTTCCGGACTATTTTTCTTCACCACAATTTGTCCATTATGCCAAGCACACAATGTCCCAGAGTATAATTATAATCGGTATATGGTAACGATCAAAGTGTGGGTCTTAACCACTCATGTGGTCAGAATTTGGGAATTTAATTCTGTTTTCTTTTTTTTTGTATGTACCATTATCAGTGATGTATTTGAATTGTAATATTAATGTAAATATCAATGGAACTCACTATAGAATATTTATTCATACCAGACAAGAATTTTTGTATTAAATTTCACAAACTATTACGAAAAATTATAACCAAAACATATCACCTTCAGCTTCAACACCGTGCATTCCTCCACTTTTGTTCTGTTCGTATTTTTATCCACCATCCCAATACGATTAGAGTAGAGAAAGATTGCTGCAACCATAGAGTAAAGAAATAAGATTCACAATCTGAAATGTCGCTCATTTTTTGACATAGATGAGATCGGTCGGGAGTAGTAACCATAGTGGCGCTACGATATGAACATAAGAGATATTGAGTTATTGGCGCTATTAGCAGTCACCATACAAAAAGTTTGTTGTTCGAAATTGTGACTCTTATATCTTTACTCTATGATTACATGAACGAAGCGAACTACTTTATTCGTGCAATCATTATCATACTCGTATTTGCTAAGCTACAAAAGCATTAATCCTACACAAATACAAAATGAACTTATATATAGGCGTATTCGATTCGCCACTCTATCGAGGATAGGATAGACTTTTGTATGGAACAAGTTAGCGAGTAAATTGTACTCGGATGAAACGCGAGAGTTTTTCTATCCTAGATAGAAAGCAGAGAACACAGAGAAAAGAGTTCTAAAAAACTGTATTTGTTTATCATTAGTTGCTATATGGATAGAATTGTTTATCATTGGTTAACCAGAATTCTGAACAAAATCAACCACACTACTACAGTTTTGCACATGTGTTAGTGTGCGCGAATCGAGAGACATTCAAGTGTCGCTTCTCTGTGGTCTCTGATAGAAAGTGCTTCCAAATTGGAAATTGCTTGAAAACCAACGAGATTAAAAATTACCCATGAAAATTTCCCTGGGATTTTTTATATTTCAGTGCTGCCAAATATACCACTTACTCGTTTGCTGTTTTAATCGCAGAACTCGATACGAGCTCGATACAAGTTACGAATCGAATACGCCTTATATGTGATATTCATATATGATATTAAGTAAGAATACATATGTGATCAGATATAAATGGTGGTGAAATTGATGATGCATATTTTTCCGCAGACATTTTAACCTGAAACAAATTTCATAACTTATATTATGTTAATAAAAATATTCTGTTAAATATTCGGACCACCCTTAATAATAATAAACCTAACAAACATCCAAAGATAACTATTTTTTAGTTAGAATAGAAAATGAATTATAATGACATAAAAAAAAAATTTCATCCTGAAACTTCCAAACAGGAATTTATAAACATCGTTTTATTTAAAAATGAGGACCTAGTATATAAACGCTAGTCGGCCTTTTAAATGTAGGTTAGTTTGGGATTAAAAGATAATAGATTGTTTCGGTCAATTGCTCAAGATTATGTTGGTTAAGTTATAAAAAAGTTTTCTTTATGGATTTCAAATAAATGAGAAATACTTAATTAAAGTTAATGGAATAAAATGTTTGTACCAGTTGTAGTGTGTATGTGTATATATATACTCGTATAAATAAATGTATAGTTTCATATACTCATATATAAATTAGGCATCATCATCACGTAGACCATCGTTAGCTGAACTGATACCAGATTGGCCGATATTGCATCCATTTCGTCGTGAGGAGGTTCGACACAATCTTTTAATTATTTTATACTGAGTATATCATGTACTGCTACTTTATTTCTCTTCTCCTGCAATTATTTTACACATAATTTTTCAATTATTCACATATAAAATAATGTAGTTTTTGTATTAGTCACATGTAGCACTTCTCTGCTGAATATATTTTCTAATTACTCTTTCTCGCAAGTGTGTTCTCTTTTTTTCTAGTTCATATTTAATAAATATGCACTCGAAGTTACAATTTTCTAGTTGTAAAACTAACCATTTGATGTTTAATTAAACAGTTACTCGTTTTTCATTTATATCATAAATCCTTCTCTATGTAGCAGTTTTATTTAGAAGAGAGACCGAATGGAAGGTCAATGGACATTGAACAGGTAAAAGCCTCCCGGAGAGAATCGCGAAAAAACATCAAAGTAACGTAATGTCAGAGAACATTACGTTAGTTTGAGAAAGTAAATCAACATAGTAGTGCCCACTGATCGTCCTTCCCTTCTCCAAATAATCGGTAAAGATGATGCTTTGCGAATCCCAAAAAACGGACGGCCTGTGCGAACACATTTTCGGCTACGCTTCGAAGGAGCATGGTTCTTATAAATAGCAAGCAACTTCACATTGAAATCTAATCACTAATCGATATTGCTATTTCTCCATGGTTGCAAACAAACACGAGCTTGACCAATTTCAACAGCTGTCAAAACAAAACTAATAGATAAAATTATCTGAAATTTTTAGTCATCGTTTCAAAAATGACAATAAATGATGGCATACTCTTTTTGCGTCAGTGATGCCGTCAGTCGCTAAACACGGGTACTTATCATCAGAGAACATAGAGAGCCGACACTTAAACGCCAAATTTTCTGTCTTTGTTTTTCATTTGTTGGCAATATGGATAGGATTGTTCATCAGAAAATCAGCTACACTACTACAGTTTTGCGCATGCGTAAGTGTGCGCAAAACGAGAGACGTTCAAGTTTCGCGTCTCTGTGGTCTCTGGTAATGTGTTCTTTGCTTTCGCTTTGCTTTCTGGTTTATGCCAAAAATTAAGAAAGCGGTCATGATCGAAGTTAGAAGAAGCTGATAACATAAAGAACAAATTTTAATTGTAAACTTTGCAATGAGTTTTTTTGTTTATTAGCACAAATTATATCTTCCCAGCATATTACAGTTGTGTTTGTTCAGTGTGGATGGGTTCAACACATTACTGTCAGTAGCAGTAGGAACAACGAGTTTAGCTAAGGCCGGATTTCGGAAGGTTTTCACCTCTTTAATATATATTATCCCGCACATTTTAAAGATTTATTAATTGTACCTGTCCATCAGCAAACTTTTTTGGTAAATTATCAACAGTCTGGAAAAACGCATAGCAATTTCAGAGAACTCCACTTTGTTTCAGTGTTTCTCTTCTTCATATCCTTTCCCATTTGATTCTCTCTCTACATATTTTTCTAATTTCTTCTTTTTCCTTTTTATAATTAGAAAAGTGGTTTCATATCTTTACATTCTTCAGAGCCTATCATTTTATATTATTTTCACTATTTTTGTTTTTTGAGGCAATATTATATTGCGTGACCTTTTTTATACTTTATTATGATTATATAAATAGTTAGTGCAAGTCACAAGATTTTGTATATTTTCAAATTATTCCTTCTTGGAGAGATGGTATCTGCACTATCGTTGACACATACTATGAAACAGAGACAAAAAAAATTAATATGTAAATAAAATAAATAAAAGTTCAATGAAACTTATGACGCAAAAACTAATCCATTCAGTAAAGCTACAAGTCTAAAACCTACAGGAATATATTGGTTTACAGGCGCTGTGGAGCATGTTTGGATAAACTGAGTCAACCAAAGTACAGGTTCTGAATTATTAGCTGTGTTTTTTTCAACACGAGTGTGAATAAAACGACCGCTTATGCATACATATGGACCGCTTAGTTAAGACAAGTTGTTTGTATTCGCTGGTTGTTTAGCGCCTCAAAAAGAAGTGCTGCCAAAACCATTTTGTTGTCTATTGTGAACGAGAAAGATGGTAAACCAAGAACCGCTGTAATTATACAAAATATATAGTATATTATCGTGTATTAATGAACATGTACACATTTAAAGTTAAATTACCAACGCTTTCTCAGAATTTGCCATTAAAATTTTCCTGTTCCTCTTTAAAATTTGTTTACAAATATGTATGTCATAGCATTTTATTGTAAAAACCAGTGCTGCCAAATAATAAACTGTTAAGCGACGGGTGTCGTTTTATCCACACTCGCGTTTAAAGAAACGCAGCTATTATGAACTCATTTAAGCCACTCGAAATGTTTCGATTTGGATAAACTTACATCACACCATAAAAAAGCGGTTTAGCAACATTAATCATGAATTATATTATCAATCGCGTATTAGAACAAATTTAGAATCAACGAGAGGCCAATGTAATCAATATTAGATATTTTATGCAATATTAGGCGGTCTCGGTTCAATTCGATCTCATGTGCGTAGAATCCATAAAAACATCGTGTGTATAAAAGTTGATCTTTGTCATCAAACTTTTCTCACCATCTCTGAAGCAGAGATTAATAGCAAATACATTGGTCAGACAAATCCTGTGCCCATACCCAATTTAGTTTATATCACTCCATAAACTTTCATCATTCGTAAAATTAGGTCCCAGTTTTCTTGCTATGCAGTTTCTGGCTTTTAATGAATAAGTAACTGCATCAAATTGCTTCATGCCAATATAAAATATACTGTTTTATCCGGAATGGACTTACCTTAAATACGGTATTAACTCTTTCCGGCGCACTATTTGAAATCGACAAAAATTAAAACCGATTTTTATTTGCTTTTATTCATAAAAAATATTTATTTGAAAAAATGTAAAAAAAAAATGTTATTCTTGAGGGATTCACTGGAAGGATGTGGTATAATTTGTATACCACCGTGCTTAAGAGTTACATCTATTTATGGAACTCATTAAAACAGGATTTTGTTTTGCTTAGACAAAGTGAAACATCGCAGGTAGAGCACATCCACTGAGTTCTTCTTTGGTGTCCCGTCTTGCTGCAGTGCGCGCATCTTCGTAGTGTAGTTCTTATTGGTTGGTGGTAAGGCGTGGCTCGAATGCTTGGATCTACAAACGGTTAATTTTTTTTTATTCTAATAGCAGTTTTTGTTGGCCTTTGCAGAAGTCACTGATGAATCTGAGTGACACAAACCTGCAATTAAATCCAGCTTAAAATCTTTTAGTGGTAACTTATAACCAACACTTTTAGAAATTATATAAGCATTGACGACTGCCCCATCGAGAAAATGGAAAAAAATTGGCTGCCACCATTTGCGTCTCTTTCTGTTCAATTCATAATATTTCTTTAGTTGGTTTAATTTATCCACGTTATTCATATGTATATTGTAATCATGTATAATGCCTGGTTTATCAATTTCCTTGACTGTACCGTCACTCTGGCGTTGCATTACCTTGATTAGTTCATTTGGATTATGGAAATTAAACAGAGCTGTGACCGCTCTTTTGTCAATCCATTTCATAAAGAGCACACCCGTATCGCTTATTTGCCAAGCATATTCTTCTCTTTTTAATTGTTTATCAGGCTTAATATCGGTTAGGAGATGATTTCGGTTACTTCGTACTGTTTTATCAAGCGTTTTTTTAATTCCAAAATGAGGTTGTAGGAAGTGAAAAAATTATCAAAATACACTTTATGATTTTTTCCACCAAATTGTAATAGAAGATCGAGAACAACACGTTCTCCAAGCCTTTTTTCAACTAGTTCGCCTTTCTTGCCAGTATAAATTTCAAAACGTTGAACGTAACCGCTGCTATCGCACAACATCCAAGTTTGAATCCTCTTTTTATTGGCTTTTTTGGCATGTACTGAACTAGTGTTGAACGGCCTATAAAACAGTTAACTCTAACTAAATAATATAAACCTATAATTATATACATATGTCTTGAAAATTAGCTTTGAATCTAATCATTGATTCATCAACCGCTAGATATTCACCGGGATAAAAGCACAAACTGAATCTTTCTTGCAACATATCCAGAAACGGTTGAACTTTATATAACTTGTTAAAGTTAGGTGATCCTTTTTTAGGCATTTGGATAGAATCATTCAAATTGATATTAGATCAAATCCAATCAAATCTTCTTATAGGCATTATTTTCGATACATAGCCATCATTCAATTCTGGACGAGATGACCAGTAGTCTCTGTAACTGGCTTGGGATTTTATTCCCCTTAGAAAATTCATTCCAATAAAATCTTTTATTTCTGAGGCATTTGTTGGAGTATAGCGTTTACCAGATTGTTGAGCATACAGATTCGTTTGAAAGACAATATGCTCAATAATTTCTTTTGTTATTATTTTATTAAAAATATCAAAATTGTTATGGGATGCCATGTTTTCGATAACCTCTGTAGGTCCCTGTTTTGTGCCAGTAGAAGCGATTGGTGTTTTTATTGAATTTTCCTTACTCTAATTTGGTGGGGGGGGAGGAACTTCGTGGGTACTTAAATTGGATAAAGGAATATCGTCGTCACTATCAAATTGTTCATGCGAGGCATGAACTCTGCTATATCCCGGATTTTCATCTTCATCAATGTTTTGCGGTTCGTTGTCGACTGCAACGATATAATCAAACAGGTTTTGAATTTAGTTTTGAACATCGAGGTCCTCCACGTCATCGACAATTGATTCTGCATCTGATGGAATCTTTTCCGAAACAATTTCATCCTCGATTGATTCCAATATATAAGAAATATCGCTGTCCTTTAGTTTATTTATCGCCATAGCTGTTATGCGCAGTGCTATTATTTTTATACCACCAACTTTAAACTTCTACTGCTTGAACGCTGTAATTTATTTTAAGTGTTACTGCTCTCAAGCACGTTTCTCACTTTATGATTTATCAAAAATGATAAAAGTACAAAGACTAATGCAGGTATTTTTAACAAATGCGCTAAATAACGGTACCCTCTCTCATCGTTTAAGTGATGGTACTCAAGTTTAGTACAAAAAAATATATATCTATCTCCTTCAAACACTTGCTGTATTTTTTTTGTTAAATATAAGCTTAAATCTACATAGAAAAGTGGTATTTAGATTATACCACGGAACACAGAAGGTATGAAAATTAATAAGATAAGTGGTATAGTTTTTATACCACCGCGCCGGAAAGAGTTAAACAAAACGGTGGTATTCAGATTGCATGGATGAATCTAAAATAATAATATATTAGTAAACACTACAAAGAAAACACGAAAAAGAAAAGCCTACGTTCCTATTGTTATTTGCAACAAGTTCGTAACTTTTTCTTCTACTTATTTGTAATTTTGTCCATATTTTAAAATCGATTTAAAATTGTTTCTTCAAACAGTTTTGGTACTTATCTTTACTCTAGGAGACCTGTACCTGTACTTGTACAATACAACCATATTAAATGAAACCTTTTGATCGTACAAACATACACGCATATATTAATGGAATCTAGTTTGATAATATCAATTGATAAATTTCTGTTTTGAGGACACACAATTGTTTTTAACAAAAAAAAGCTGGGTTTAGTTTTTTCTACATTAAAGTGTTTTTGTCAGATTGCTTTATCTATTCTATGCGATCATATCTTGCATGCGGGTTGTCCACTTTTGTACATATAATCACATATCTGTACATATGTATTTATATACTAAACTAATATTTTCCTAGAAATGCTAAGATATATCCTATTCTATGTCTATACGCTTTAATTTTGTTTGCTATTGACAGTTGTACCTTATAACCTAATATGAATAGCTTTTTTGCGTACTTACAAAACGTGCATTTATGCAAAACAATAGCAATCATACAGAAGCAGTGCTATTATAGTTTGGCAATGATATCGAAGTCACTCTGTGTTCTCTCCAACATGCAACCAAAGAGTAAACATAAATAGAGTTTGCATGACGAACGAAGTTATTGACGCAAACATTTTGTTCGAGGGATTTACTAGTAAACCTAGACTCTTTGCATCTCGCTTCCCCTCACCAAGTTTTGTGAAATCGTCTTTACTTCCCTTTCACAAAATTTTGAGGGTATCTATGTATGTATACTCTTTGATGCAACGCTTATCGATTTTTGCAATTTACTCATGAGAGAATTGGTCTCCCAGAGTCGGATATTAAAATATTATATTTAAATGATGTGAATTTATGTGCGATTACTATTGTTTTGTCCTCACTGTACAAAAATACACCTTATTAAATTTCTATATTTAAATGACAATTAGCCAAAACTTGTACTTGTATGCGATATAGAATGAACACACTCAAAAAAAAAAATTAAGCGCAATAAAATGTAATTTTAAATCAGGGGCACTAAAACCGAAAGCAGAAGTTTCTGTTGACCCCTGATTAAGCCAAGTGTGAACAAATACGCACGTACACACGCACACACAGATATGATATTTGCATAATTTGACTCAGACTCTGTGTGTGTGCGTGCGTAATAGAATTAAAACTTGTAAGAGTGGTTATCGTATATGAAAGTTCGGTACAATTTCTTTTCCCATTCTTTGACAACGCAAAATAATTAAAAACTTCAACTCCTCTACTTCATAAAAATAACAAAATTGTATAATGGAAAATTTGCGAAAACCTGAAACACACAAACCGATGACTATTAAAATTAATTGATGAATATTTGCTATCGACGATGACCGGAATCAAATACTCCCATTACCAATAAATCTGGCACGATCAAAACCCTCTAGAAACAAGAATCATTCTTAAGCCCACTTATCGACCAGTTCGCAAAGGAAGGAAAGGACAAAAAGGTTGTATTCGAAGCGAGATTCAGCAAACCAAATTGCAAACCAAAATGGTTATTCCGCAAAGATGTAAGTATGAATAACCACATATCTAAAATTAGAAAATAATTAATGTGTTAATATAATAATTGTACATACTCGTACACATATATGTCAGTAGATAAATGATATGATAAATGAAACATTGGAATTAATATATATCATTTATATTTTACCGTGCTCAACGCCTTTCACTTTCATCTGATATAGTCTTATCCAATTTTTGATAACCGATGCACATACTTTAAGTGTCACTTCCACTTAGTACATTACCTATGGTATTAAATGAGAATATTTATAATATCCACTCATATATATAGCAATTGTTGAAGTTTACTCGGTTTGTTCATTGTTAAACTGAGCGTTTGATTTTCCATTTTAAAATATTATCACTAAAACAAAATCCAAACCATAGATGTGACAATGTCAGAGCCAATATTTATAAGAAGTTCTGCCTTGGTTCCCTTGCAAGTCAGAAAACAAGACTTTGATGTATCAAAGCGCATCTTTTTAGTTGTCACTTAGTTTTGTTGTGGCTCTAATTTACAGTTTCGCAATACATAACCCCCTTTTCTACGGGAAACTATTCCTCAAGCTTCCTTGTCCACACAATGGAAACTATTTTTGTCACAATAAAATCCAAAGACAGTTTGCGAAACAATCTGATTTGAAGTTTACATTTCACCGCATGTTTCGGCCAAAGCGAAAATAAGATCCATCAGCAAGGTGCTGTTGTATCACATAATGTGGCGCTCTCTGTGACCGTAATTGTGATGCAGTATGAAGGAGAACTAATTCACTCGAGATCAGACCTAGATAATATGCTGAATAGACCACTGTTTTAATGGCCTATACTTTAGGCCACCTAAAATTTTTAATACGGCCATGTTTCAATGCATAATATAAACATACTACCGTTCAAGGGCTGAGTCCACCGAAGCCGAACATAATTCACGGCCCTCCTGACATATCTTTTGATTGTTTCTTCATTAAATATAAAACAAATTATAAAAATAATAATCGAAACTTCAAAATATTTCCTTTTAACCTACAATCCAATAGGAGTTATTTACTGGCAGCAAATATAAATTTAAGAATGAAAATGATGCTTATCAGTTGATAATAATGGGTCCAAAAGTTGAGGATACTGGCAAATACACAATCGAAATTGGTAGCGTCTCCAGCACCGGGTTTTTAAATGTTGAGGAGGCCGATCCCAATTATACTTTCACCAAACCATTGAAAAAGAAATACGAAGGATTTACGAAGCATGAAACTACCTTGGAATGTACCGTTAGCAGCAACATGGCAAATGTAACTTGGTTTAAGGACAATAAAAAGATTGAATCAGATGATCCACGGTATCTGGTTTCCAAAGATATTAATGGAAATTTGAAATTAATTATCAAAGAATCAATGCTCGAAGATACAAGCCAATATAGATGCCAATTGGACAGACAACCGGATAAGACGGAAACGAAATTGAATATCGTTGAGTATCCATACAAATTCGTTAAAGTTCTCAAATCGCTGCAATGCGTAGAAAAAGACACTGTTACATTAGCTTGTGAGATCGATGATGCTGCCGGTGAGGTAGTGTGGTGGCGTGGAGATGATGAAATTAAACCAGACAAACGGCTGCAAATAGTACAGGATGGACGAAAACGTAAACTAATTATCAAAGATTGTAAGGTTACTGATGCGGGTTTGTTCAAGTGTACGACAAATGCTGACAAAACTGAAGCTGATATAATTATCAATTGTGAGTACTTATACAATTTAATACAAATTTAAATGTTATACCAAGAGAGAAATTGGCCTCTTATATACGACAGCTAAATACTATTTACATATATCAATTGTAGATCAAAATCGTTTTAACAAAAAACTTAAGGATACCGATGCCGTGGAACGCGAGAAATTGATACTCGACATCGAACTGCAAGATCAGACAGCACCGTGTGAATGGAAATACAATGGCTTGCCCATCGTTTCCAGTGATCGTATTGAAATTAAGAATCTAGGTGGCGGCAAGCATCAATTGATATTCAATGCATTGGATTTGATTGATGAAGGCGAGATTACATGCGAGTCAGGTCAACTGTCGTCAACGTGTAAATTGTCTGTAAGGAAAGGCGAGAGTAGACCAAATATTGATTGCCCCGAAGAGTTTGCTGGTCCAATTAGTGCTCCGGTTATATTGGAAGTACCATTCAAAGGTAAGTTATATTTCTGAGTTCTCATTTTCAATCATATATAATTTAATCACTAGTAAGCGGTACTAAGCAAACACCTGTCGAGGCAAAACTAATGAAGGACGGCAAACCTTTACCGGTTAAAGAAGTCGATGTTGCAATTACTGATGATAAAGTGGTGTTTAAAATTAAAAAACCAACTCGAGCAATGTCTGGGCCTTATCAAATTAAACTCAGTAATGGCCAAGGTGATGATGTGAAAGATGTTACAGTTATATGCCAGGATGTGCCACAACCACCACGTGATGTGGATGTTACTGATGTCTATCAGACATCTTGTAAAGTAACATTTAAAGCACCAGAGGATGATGGTGGTGCTCCTATATCTAAATACGTAATCGAACGGCAAGATCTAAGCAAAAAACAACATTGGGAGCCTGCAGCTGAAGTTCTGCCAGGACAATTATGTGAAAAGAAAATTGACGACTTAGTACCAACAAAACAGTACAGATTTCGTATACGTGCTGTGAATAAAATAGGTCCGTCTGAACCAGCAAATTTTAAGAATATAATACTAGCAAAAGACCCATGGGATGAGCCAGGGAAGCCAAAAGCTGTAGAATTGGTAGATTGGGATAAAGATCATGCCGATCTTAAATGGGAGGTTCCGGACAGTGATGGTGGTGATCCTATATCCTCATATATTATTGAGTATAAGGAGAAGTTCTCCAACAGTTGGGTAAAGGGCAAAGAAGTGCCCGGTGACACATTAGCTGGTACAGTGGATGGTTTGAAAGAAGGGCAGCAATACGAGTTCCAAGTTCGTGCTGTTAATAAGGCAGGACGAGGTGAACCCAGTGATAAAACTAAAGTAATTGTTGCTAAATGTCGATTTGTTAAACCGTTCATTGTTGGTGATTGTCTCAAAAATATTACTGTCAAAAAGGGTCAAACAGTTCATTATGACATTAAATATGATGGTGAGCCCGAACCTACTGCCAAATGGTGGAAGGATG
Organism: Clusia tigrina; assembly: GCA_920105625.2. NCBI lineage: Eukaryota > Metazoa > Arthropoda > Insecta > Diptera > Clusiidae > Clusia > Clusia tigrina. Next base: position 421,087 of record CAKKTE020000529.1, read on the forward strand.
CAAATGAATTGCAATTTGATAGTCAGCGTATTTCCTTAGAGCAAATGGAACGCAATTCTCTTATAACAATTAAAAAAACAGTTCGCAAGGACACTGGCACTTATAAGCTTATATTATCTAACAGCTCTGGTACAATCGAGTCTGAAGCTCAAGTTGTTGTGTTAGACCGTCCATTAGCACCAATAGGTCCTTTTGAACCAGAAGAAGTGAGGTCTGATCATATTAAAATGAAGTGGAAACGGCCTCAGGACGATGGGGGTTGTGAAATCACTGGTTATGCCGTAGAACGCATGGATGAAGAGACCGGGCGTTGGATACCTGCTGGTGAAGTTGGTCCAGATGAAACATCTTTTAACTTTAAAGGATTGACTCCAAATAAAAAATATAAATTCCGTGTTAAGGCCTTGAACAAGGAGGGCGAGTCTGAACCACTTGAAACAACTGAGCCAATTGTGGCCAAAAATCCATATGATCCACCCAGCTCTCCTGGCAAACCCACAATTGACGATTACGATAATAAAAGCGTTTCACTTAAATGGAAAATTCCCCCATCGGATGGTGGACGCCCAATTTTAAATTATATCATTGAAATGAAGGATAAATTCTCACCAACATGGAATGAAGTTGCAAAAACCGAAAATACCACACCAGAGTGCAAAGTAGAAGGTCTAAAGGAAAAAATGGTTTACCAATTCCGCGTGCGTGCTGTGAATAAGGCAGGCCCTTCTGATCCATCGGAACCAACTGATAATCATTTGTGCAAACACAAAAATCGTAAGCATTTTACCAAATTTAAGATTCTGATATTAATTTAATATATGGTTCTGGACGTTTTTGAGTTCGATAGTATTCAAATCGAATTTCTTGCCAATAGTAATCAATGAGAAAACCTGGGTTATAACATACTTTAAGTGACGCAACTGGAAGTATATAAATTCCAACAAACTAGAAAATACAATATCATTAAATATATGTAACACATATTTCATTGTGCGGAAGGGTCAAACGATGCCTCCGAAGTGGGGATACCGTCCGCACACGCCTTCGCAACCGAACAAATCAATACAAATTTTTAAGTTTAGAACACAAAAGCAACATTCAGTTCCTCAAAACTGTCACAATCTAATTTAAAAATGAAATTTGGTGAACTACTTAGCACCGCTGAGTACTTCCGTGAATATCGGTATTGTTACCAACTATAATTAAAAAACCTATATTTGAGATTTTTTTTTTGCAGTTGATTATATACAATTTGTAGAGATATTGTGGAAACATGTGATTAATTTGACCACTCCCCCGAATATCATTTTTAGGCTGCGCTGTGTTTCTTTCAACGCGAGTGTGAATAAAACGCCCGCTTATGGACACATATTGACCGCTTAGCTAAAGCACGCTGTTTGTATTCGCTTGTTGTTTAGCGCCTAAAACAGAAGTGCTGCCAAAACCATTTTGTGGTCTATTGTGAACGAGAAAAAGAGTAAACCAAGAATAAACCGCTTTCAATATAAAAACCAAAACCGATGCTACCAATACTAAACTGTTAAATGAGTGGTGCCGATTTATTCGCACACGCGTTGAAAGAAACACAACTAATATAGTATTTTTACCCTTGCTTATTGATTCTTATTGGTATATAGTTATATGCAAAGATTTGGAAATAAAATCAAGTGCACGGTTGGGTTATATGAACTTAAGAACTTTTAGAGCCACTCTGATACTATTTAAAAAGCCACTCATTGCTTAGCAAAATAGATTTCATTGGGCAGGAATGTTACAAATATTAGTTTCAGCTTTTATAAATTATAAACGCTTTTACTTGCAGCAAATAAATATGTGGTGTTCATTAGTTGTTTTTAATATTTATTATTATTTAATACCCAAACAAACAAAAATGCTTTGTACGCACTTCCTTTTTGCTGATTTTCATCGTGGCTTAACATTCATAAAAATTCGCAATGAGAGCTCGGCGCATATTCTAACATGCAGCTAGCAATTATGGCATCATATGGCATCGTAAGTTCAAAACACAGCTTTACTGAAATGCTTTTAATTGCTCACAAATTATTAAGGATTCCATTGTGAGCAATTGTCGATACTGCTAATAATTTCCTTTTATTCACCTATTATCCACACCAATAACCAGTTAAGCCGCATATTGACCGCTCTACATTCAAACGGATCACTATTAAAACTGGACGCACTCACAAATGGTCAGTAGACATAAGTGGTGAGCCAGTACCAACATTGAGCTGGAGTTGGCGCGATGACGTCCCTCTAACGACAGGCGATCGTATTAAGATCGAAGATATTGATTATCACACTGATTTTGTTTTGACAAATGTCGTGCGCAAAGATAGCGGTATGTACACGTTAAAAGCTGAAAATCGCAATGGTGTCGATCGCGAAACAGTTGAGCTTATTGTGCTAGGCAAGCCAAGTTCACCTAAAGGGCCATTGGCTGTTAGTGATGTGACAGCTACTGGCAGCAAATTGCAATGGAAGAAGCCGGAAGATGATGGAGGTGTGCCAATTAAAGAGTATGTTGTGGAAAAAATGGACACCGCTACTGGCAAGTGGGTGCGTGTTGGTCGCTCACCAGGTGAGAAAGAACCGCCCAGCTTTGATGTGACTGGTTTGAACCCAGGAACAGAGTACATGTTCCGGGTATCTGCGGTTAACGATGAAGGAGAATCTGAACCGCTAACAACGTTAGTTGGCGTTATTGCTAAAGATCCATACGATGAGCCGAACAAACCAGGTGCACCTGAGGTGACCGACTATGATAATCAGAGTGTCACTTTGAAGTGGGGGCCACCTAACCATGATGGGGGCTCTCCAATTGAAAAATATATCATTGAGAAGAAGGATAAGAATAAACTTGACTGGGAAAAGGCTAGTGAAGTTCCTGGTAATCAATTAGAAGCTACAGTAGCCGGTTTACCAGAATATGGGGAATATCAATTCCGTATTGTAGCTGTTAACAAAGCTGGTCTATCACCTCCATCTGATCCTAGCAAGCTACAAATTATCAAATATAAAAAATGTAAAGCAAGCAATATCGTTTATACTCGTTAAAGTTGTTTATCACTAATTTTCTTTGTTTCTAATTTTAGTGAAACCACGCATTGACAGGACTAATCTCAAACCTCTCCTTTTGCGAGCTGGTAAATCCATCAAGTACGACATTAACGTACGTGGTGAGCCTGCACCAACAATAACTTGGTATCAGAATGACAAAGAACTTAAATTGGAAGAACTACCCAGCAATGCTGAGATCAAAAATATACCTTACAATACAAAAATATCGATTATCGATAGCGTACGCAGGAACACTGGTATTTACAAAATTCGTGCCGTTAATGAGTACGGGGAAGACGAAGCTACTGTTGAAGTTAATGTTTTAGCTGCCCCTGGCAAGCCAAAGGGGCCACTGGTTGCGAAGGATGTTACCAAAGACAGTTGCAAGTTAAAGTGGCAAAAGCCAGAAGACGATGGTGGAAAGCCAATAACGGCTTATCAAGTGGATAAATTTGATAAAAGCCAAGGACGTTGGGTGCCTGTCGGTCGAACCTCTGGCAATGATACTGAAATCGATGTCAAGGGCCTGCAAGAAGGCCATGAATATCAATTCCGGGTCAAGGCCATCAATGAGGAGGGTGAATCAGAGCCCTTAGAGACTGATGGCAGCATCATTGCAAAGAATCCTTATGATGCTGCCAGCAAGCCGGGTACACCTAAGATCGATGATTATAATGAACATAAGGTGAAATTGAAATGGGAGGCACCAAAGAATGATGGTGGTGCACCAATTTCTGGCTACATAATCGAAAAGAAGGACAAGTTTTCACCAGTTTGGGATGAAATTCTTACCACCGATGTAATTATTATTTTATGTTGTGGTTTTAAAAGTTCATGGTTCAATACTGATTTTTCAATATAATTGCATCCAAGTCACATTAATTTCTTCAACATTCATTATTATCTTCAACAATAAGTATAAAATTGCAGTGCATTACATATCGAGAACTAGGGGTTAAGACTCGCAAAACTGAGAACTTTTTCAACTACTCTACTTAAAACAATAGTAAATTTTTCATTCGCCATATTACAGTCACCAGCAACAGAAGCCACCGTTGAAGGACTTACCGAAGGGAACGTTTACCAATTTCGAGTACGTGCAGTTAACAAAGCCGGCCCAAGTGATCCTAGTGATGCTACTGAACCACACTTGGCAAAGCCAAGAAACCGTAAGACTTATGAATGAATACTTAGATATTTTAATACCACTTCGCTTTTTCAATATATTGTTAAGTTTTGCTATTTACTTGAACAGGAATTTTTTATCGCTAATTAGTAAAAGCGCTCATAATTGATGAAATATTTGCTAAGCAAGAAACCTTTTATAAGGATGCTATAAATTAGTTCTAATTTTATTATTGTTTTTTATTGCAATATTACCATGTTCTCCGTAGTGAAACCATCCATTAATCGTGAAAAAATTAAACCGGTTAAAGTACGAGCAGGACAAACTGTCAAATTCGATGTAGATGTAAAAGGTGAGCCTGCACCGACATTAACTTGGACATTTAAAGAGAAGGACCTCTCTCCAACGGGGAAAACTCGCCTTGAGAACGAAGATTACAACACAAAACTTACCATTCTGGAACCCACGCGTAAAGAGAGTGGTATTTATAAGCTCAAAGCTGAGAATATAAATGGCATCGATGAAGCCGAAGTTGAGGTTATTATTTTGGATAAACCAGCTAAACCGGAAGGTCCCTTAGAAGTGTCGGATGTCCACAAAGAAGGTTGTAAACTTCAATGGAGGAAACCTAAGGATGATGGTGGTGTCCCAATTACTGGCTATACTATTGAAAAAATGGATACAGCTGTTGGTCGCTGGGTACCAGTGGGTACTGTTGACCCCGAAAAAACAGAGCTAGATGTAAAAAATCTTGAGCCAAACCATCGTTACCAATTTCGTGTCAAGGCTGTGAATGAGGAAGGAGAATCGGACCCATTAGAAACAGACTCCGCAATTGTTGCGAAAAATCCATTCGACATATCGGCCCCACCTGGCCTACCCGAACTAGAAGATTGGGATGAACATCACGTTAAACTTAAATGGGAACCGCCAATTCGTGATGGTGGTGCACCAATAACAAATTATATAATTGAAGTAATGGACAAAGACTCTGGTGAATTTGTTAAGGCTGCGGAAACTGAAGGTCCAATCTGTAAAGGTGTTGTGAAAAAACTTGAAGAAGGTCAGCAGTATAAATTCAGAATACGAGCTGTCAATAAAGCTGGACCCTCGGAACCATCGGAACAAACTAACTGGTATACTGCTAAACCTCGGTTCTGTAAGTTTTTTTTTTCATTTTATTTATGAGAAATTCACATTTTCCTTTCTTAATTTCAGTGAAACCACACATAGATCGCACCAACTTGAAACCAGTTATTGTGAAAGTTGGTCTCTCAATTAGCCTTGATATCAATGTTAAAGGTGAACCTGCACCTAAAGTCGAATGGTTCTTTAAAGATCAATGCATAGTATCTGACGAAGAAGGTGTTAAAATCGACAACGTAGACTATAACACTAAATTGTTTGTGATGCGTGCTAAACGTCTACAAAGTGGCAAATACACCATCAAAGCTACCAATGAAGTAGGAGAAGATATAACTGAACTGGATATCTCAGTAGTGGGTAAACCTGGTAAATCTAAGGGTCCACTGCAAGTCAATGATATTACCAAACATGGATGTAAATTAAAATGGGAAAAACCTGAAGACGATGGTGGAACACCAATTGATTACTATGAAATAGAAAAACTTGATCCACACACTGGTCAGTGGTTGCCATGTGGGAAAAGTACTGAACCAGAGGCTAAGGTAATAGGCTTACAGGAAGGAAAACCGTATAAGTTCCGTGTGAGAGCAGTGAACAAGGAGGGTGAATCCGAAGATTTGGAAACTGAAAAATCTATAATTGCAAAGAATCCGTTCGACGAACCCGACAAGCCTGGACGTCCGGAGCCCACAAATTGGGATAAAGATTTCGTTAGTTTAGCTTGGGATCCACCGAAAAGTGATGGTGGTGCGCCTATAGAAAAATATATTATTCAAATGCGTGACAAATCCGGTCGTGCATGGACCGATGCGGGAACTGTGCCAGGTGATCGAACAAAAGGCACTGTTAATAATGTTGAAGAAGGTTACGAGTATGAGTTCCGTATAGTTGCCGTAAACAAAGCGGGTCCCAGTGAACCCAGTGATGTCTCAAAATCTGTGATAGCAAAGCCGCGCTTTTTAAAGCCACATATCGATCGGAAAAATTTACAGAAGAAAGTATTACGGTCGGGTCAAATGTTACATATGGAGGCTGTTGTGAAAGGTGAGCCTTCAGCAAAAGTCACTTGGACATATAATGGAGAACTACTTAAAACAACAGACAGAATTAAGATTGAAAATGAAGAATATAAAACAACCTTCATTATGCCGAAAGTTAAACGTTCAGACAGAGGTACTTATATTGTAGTCGCGAAGAACGAGTCTGGAACTGACACTGTAGAAGTTGAATTGGAAGTATTGTGTAAACCTACGAAGCCGAAAGGTCCTCTTAATGTTTCTGAGGTAACGTCAGAAGGTGTTCATCTAAAATGGGACAAACCTGACGACGATGGTGGCGAACCAATAGATCACTACTTAATTGAGCGGATGGATATTGAAACGGGACGTTGGGTTCCCGTTTGTACCACGAAAAATCCTGAAGCGGATGTCACTGGTCTAACAGAAGGAAAAGAATATATGTTCCGTGTGAAGGCAGTTAATGCTGAAGGTGAATCGGAACCTCTAGTTACCGATTCACCAACAATTGCCAAAAATCCCTACGATGCCGCTGATACCCCGAGCAAACCGCAAATTTTAGACTGGTCAGCCAATCATGCTGATATTAAATGGCGTGCCCCAGACGATGATGGTGGTGCACCTATTACTGGTTACGTAATCGAAAAGAAAGACAATAACACTGGTAAATGGCAAAAGGTTCTAGAAACTAATAAGCCTGACTGCAAAGCTCGTGCCAATGATTTAGTCGAGGGTACAAAATATCAATTCCGAGTGAAAGCTGTTAATAAAGCAGGTCTAAGTAAACCTTCTGAGCCCTCTGATCAATTGACTGCCAAAGATCGTTTTGCTGCACCAAAGATAGATCGCACAAATATAAAAGATATTATTATAAAAGCAGGCCAACATGTGCGTTATGATATTAAGGTTTCCGGAGAACCACCAGCTACCAAGACTTGGCTCCATAATAAAGCTCGTATCGAAGATGACAATATTAACATCGATTTAGAATCATATCGCACAAAATTTGCTATACCATTTGCTAAGCGTTGTCAGTCTGGAAAATACACTATTAAGGCAGAAAATGAGTCAGGTCACGATGAGGCTACTTTTGAAATTGTGGTGTTGGATAGGCCAGGTAAACCGGACGGCCCGTTGCGAATATCTGATGTACATAAAGAGGGATGCAAATTAAAATGGAATCCACCCTTAGATGATGGTGGATTACCAATAGAATACTATGTTGTAGAGAAAATGGATGTTGAATCTGGTCGGTGGATGCCTTCTGGTCGTTCTAAAGAGCCATTCGCAGAATTAAATAACCTTGAGCCTGGTCAAGAGTATAAGTTCCGTGTATTAGCTGTAAATACAGAAGGTGAATCCGAACCACTTGATGGTGATCATTCAATAATTGCGAAGAATCTATTTGATGAACCTGGAAAACCAGGGACTCCAGAAGCTGTTGATTGGGATAAGGATCATGTGGGTTTAGTTTGGAGACCACCACTTAATGATGGTGGCTCATCAATAACAGCATATACAATTGAAAAGCGCGAAAAAGGTACTGATAAATGGATTAAGGCTGTGGAAGTATCTCCTCCCCTAATTAGTGGAGATTGTAAGGCTAGTGTACCAAACTTGGATGAAAACTGTGAATACGAATTTCGTGTAAAGGCTATAAATGCTGCTGGTCCCGGACAAGCATCAGATGCCAGCAAATCTGTTATTACAAAACCTAGGAAGTGTAAGATGTTAAATATATAGTATTTGGAAGTGAAATTAACTTATAATTGAAATATGTTTTAGTGGCGCCCAAAATTGATCGGAAAAATATTCGGACATACAAAGTAAAAGCTGGAGAATCAATATTTTTGGATATTAACATCAATGGTGAACCTGCACCAGATGTTACCTGGTCCCAGAATGACAAATCCATACAGCAAATCTCAACTTGCCGAATTGACAATGTGCCATACAATACAAAGTACATAAACAACAACCCCGGACGTAAAGACACTGGCATCTACAAGATTGTTGCTATTAATAAATATGGCCAGGACGAAGTAGAATTCCAGATAAATGTTTTAAGTAAGTCCAAATACATTTATTTATTGCAAATATGGTTTTTAAGGTACAATCGTAACTGTAGGTAAGCCTGGTAAACCAGATGGCCCGCTTGAAGTTTCTGATATAAACAAAGAAGGTTGCAAACTTAAATGGAAAAAACCCAAAGATGATGGCGGTGAACCAATTGAAGGTTATCTGATTGAAAAGTTTGATCCCGATTCTGGTGTTTGGTTGCCGGTAGGGAAGAGTGATGGAGCAGAATTTGAGGTAGATGGTTTAATACCAGGACATGAGTACAAGTTTCGGGTTAAAGCTTTAAATAAAGAAGGTGAATCGGAACCCCTCGAAACATTTGATTCAATTATAGCAAAGGATCCTTTCAGTATGTTTTATATGAACTCGAAACTAAGTATGATTAAATAATATAATTTTTCTAATTTAAAGGTGTTACTTCCAAACCTGGTACTCCAGAACCAACAGACTGGTCTGCGACCAAAGTAGAACTTACTTGGGCTGAGCCAGCCAATGATGGTGGTTCCCCTGTCACTGGTTATATAATTGAAAAGAAGGACAAATACAGCCCAATGTGGGAAAAGGCACTAGAGACTGACACAGCCATTCCAGTTGCTACTCTTAACGGGCTTGTGGAGGGTAATGAATATCAATTTCGAATCGTGGCTGTCAACAAAGCTGGCCAATCTGAGCCTTCTGATGCAAGTAAAACTTTTGTTGCTAAACCACGTTTCCTAGCACCAAAAATTGATCGGCGTAATCTCCGCGACGTGACAATATCTGCTGGAACTACCCTTAAATTAGATGCTAATATTATAGGGGAACCAGCACCAAAAGTAGAATGGAAAATCTCTAATTGTCCATTACAATCGGGAAAGAACGTGACTATAGAATCACCGGAATATTATACTAAATTGGTTATTCGACCAACTGTTCGAGGTGATTCTGGAGAATACACAGTTATTGCAACCAACAGTTCGGGAAAGGATAGTGTTTTGATTAATGTTGTAATCACCGATAAACCCACTGCTCCAAAAGGTCCACTGGAAATTTCAGATATTCACAAGGAGGGTTGTCATCTTAAATGGAAACGCCCACTGGATGATGGTGGAACTCCAATAGAATATTTCCAGATAGACAAGCTAGACCCAGACACTGGATGTTGGGTACTATGTGGTCGTTCAACCGAGCCACAAGCTGATGTTACAAGTCTAAAACCTGGGGGAGAATACAAACTCCGCGTATCTGCTGTTAATGCTGAAGGAGAATCGGAACCACTTATTGCTGATGAAACAATTATCGCAAAGAATCCGTTTGACGAGCCTGGAAAACCAGAAAATTTACGTGCTACCGATTGGGATAAAGATCATATTGACTTGGCTTGGACTGTACCATTTAATGATGGTGGTTCTCCTATTACTGGTTACCTTGTGGAAAAGAAAGATAAATATGGGCAATGGGATAAGGCTTTAGAAGTGCCCGCTGATCAAACAAAAACAACTGTTCCCGACTTAATTGAAGGACAACGCTATGAATTCCGAGTATCTGCTATAAATGCTGCCGGAGTGGGTGAACCGTCTGATGCCACACCAACAATTGTAGCTAAGCCTCGAAATAAAGCTCCATTAATTGACCGCAGTAATCTAATAGAAGTACGTATTAAGGCCGGACAGAACTTTACTTTTGATTGCAAAGTCACCGGTGAACCTGCTCCTAAGACTAAGTGGATCTATAAAAAACGTGAATTGTATACAAAGGATAACGTAAAAGTAAACCATTTTGATTATAATACGAAACTGAAAGTAATTAATGCAACGCGGGCTGACACCGGAATATATACTGTGCATGCCGAGAATGCAAATGGTGAAGATAGCGCTGACGTGAAAGTTACTATTATTGATAAACCATCTCCACCTAATGGTCCACTAAAAGTTGAAGATGTTCACGCCAATGGTTGCACACTCAAATGGAGTCCACCAGATGATGACGGTGGTCAGCCTATTGAGAGCTACGTGATAGAAAAACTTGATGAAGTTACAGGCAGATGGGTGCCAGCTGGTGAAACCGAAGGGGCAACGACTAATTTTAATGTTCAGAATTTGACACCCGGCCATAAGTACAAATTCCGTGTCCGTGCTAAAAACCGTCAAGGCACATCTGACCCATTGACTATAGCCCATAGTACTGAGGCTAAGAATCCTTATGATGAGCCATCTAAGCCAGGTACTCCATTAATAAAAGATTATGATAAGGACTTTGTTGATCTCGAATGGAGTCGTCCGGAAAGTGACGGCGGATCACCACTTACAGGGTATACTATTGAAAAACGTGACAAATTTGCACCTGACTGGGAAAAATGTGCGGAAATAGAGGGCGATGTTTTAACTGGACATGTTCCTGATCTTATTGAAGGTATGAAATACGAATTTCGGGTACGTGCGGTCAATAAGGCTGGACCGGGTCAGCCAAGTGATGCTACTGCACCACATATTGCCCGGGCCAAAAATGTACCTCCTAAAATTGACCGTAACTATATGTTAGATATAAAAGTCCGCGCTGGAAATACATTTGAGTTCAATGTACCTGTTATTGGCGAACCTGCTCCCAGCAAAGAGTGGACACATGAGAGCAATATGGTTATTAACACTGATCGTGTTAAAATTGTAAATGAAGATTATCATACCAAAATTCGCGTTATTGATGCTAAGCGTGCTGATACTGGTGTATATACTTTAGTTGCAAGAAATATTAATGGCACGGATAAGGCCACTGTGAAAGTTACAGTTTTGGATGTCCCTTCAGTCCCAGAAGGGCCGTTACGCCCTAATGATGTAACAAAAACATCTATTACTCTTAGTTGGCGTCCGCCAAAAAATGATGGTGGTTCTGAAATTACACACTACTTTGTTGAAAAAATGGACACAGATGCATTACGTTGGGTACCAGTTGGAGACTGTGTCGATACTCAAATTCGCGCTGAAAATCTTATTGAAAATCACGACTATCAATTTCGTGTGCGTGCTGTTAATAAGCAAGGCCATTCTTTACCATTAGCAACAACTCAAGCAATTACAGCGAAGGATCCATTTTCGCGTCCTGAGAAACCCGGGCAACCTCAAGCAGTTGATTGGGGTAAAAACTTTGTTGATTTGGAATGGGCTGCACCTAAACGCGATAGTGGTGCACCTATTATCGGTTATATTGTTGAAAAACGTCCTAAATTTGGTCTATGGGAGAAAGTCGCTGACGTAGTAGGAGATGACACTAAAGTCCATATTCCAGATTTGACTGATGGTGGTGAATACGAATTTCGTATTATTGCTCTTAATCGTGGTGGTCATAGTGATCCATCTGATCCCTCAAACTTTGTTACTTGCAAACCACGCTTCTTGGCACCTTTCTTCGATAAATCCTTGTTGAATGATATTACCGTACACGCAGGAAAACGCTTAGGTTGGACGTTACCAATTGAAGCTTCTCCAAAACCGGACATTAAATGGTTGTTTAATGGGAAAGAAATTGTTTCTGGTCCTCGAGTTGATATTAACCTATTCCAAAATGAATTAACCTTTGAAATACCCATTTCTCAGCGGAATGATGAAGGTCGCTATACACTAATTTTAAAAAACGAGCATGGATCTTTCGATGCATCTGCACATGCAACTGTTTTAGATCATCCAGGCCCACCTATTGGTCCATTGGATATTACAAAAATTTCGAAGGATGGCTGTCACCTGACATGGACAGTGCCCCAAGATGATGGTGGTTCACCTATATTACACTATGTTATTGAAAAAATGGATTTATCTCGTGGAACATGGTCAGATGCTGGTATGAGTACACATCCTGTACACGACGTTATCCGTTTGACTCATCGTAAAGAATATTTATTCCGTGTAAAGGCAGTCAATGCAATAGGCGAATCTGAGCCATTGGAAGCTTCCAAGAGTATTGTTGCCAAGAATGGTTTTGATGAACCAGATGCTCCAGGTAAACCTAATATTACAGATTGGGACCGAGATCACGTCGATTTACAGTGGGCAGCTCCAAAATCAGATGGTGGGGCTCCACTTACTGAGTATATAATTCAAAAGAAAGAAAAAGGCAGCCCATACTGGGTAAATGTACTCCATGTACCTGCAAGGAAAACCTCAGCTACTGTACCTGAACTTACCGAGGGACAAGAATACGAGTTCCGTGTGATTGCTGTCAATCAAGCTGGTCAATCAGAACCATCTGAGCCATCTGATATGATTTTAGCTAAAGCACGATATCTTGCACCCAAAATTATTACTCCATTACATGAAGTTCGCGTTAAAGCAGGTTTAATATTTCACATTGCCATAGATTTTATTGGTGAACCTGCACCGGAAGTTATTTGGAATCATAACAATTATCCATTGACAACAAATGAACGTTATACTATAACATCTATTGGACACCATACTATTGTTCACACTGTTAACTGCCAACGTAGTGATTCAGGAACATATCATTTGCTTTTACGGAATGATTCTGGCATTGACGAAGGTAGTTTCCAATTAATTGTGCTACATCGTCCTAGCCCACCTATTGGCCCGCTTGAATATGAAGAAATCACAGCCAATTCTGTTACAGTTTCTTGGAAGCCACCAAAAGATAATGGTGGCTCTGAAATATCAGCATACGTTATTGAAAAGCGTGATTTAACCCATGGTGGGGGTTGGGTTCCAGCTGTCACTTATATCAACGCTAAATATAATCATTTTGTGGTTCCTCGATTGCTTGAAGGCACTAAATATGAATTTAGAGTAATGGCAGAAAACCTCCAAGGGCGTTCAGACCCGCTAACATCTGAGGAGCCAGTTGTTGCTAAAAATCAATATACAGTCCCAGGAATCGCAGGAAAACCTGAACTTACTGATAGTGATAAGGATAGAATCTCTATTAAATGGAAACCACCAATCAGCAATGGCGGATCACCAGTATTAGGGTACAACATTGAACGCCGCGATATGGCTACTGGTCGGTGGATAAAAATTAATGGTGAGCCAGTACCTACAACTGAATATACTGACGAACGTGTTACTGCAGACCATCAGTATCAATATCGTGTATCTGCAGTTAACGCTGCTGGTAATGGCAAACCATCAGAGCCGTCAACAACGTTTGCTGCCAGACCTATGAAGGAAAAGCCACACCTGTATTTGGACGGTCTAGTTGGACGCAAAATCAAAGTTAGAGCCGGTGAGCCCGTCAATATTAATATTCCAATATCTGGTGCACCAACTCCTGCGGTTGAATGGAGGCGTGCAGATGTTAAACTTGCCGAAAATAATAAAATTTTCACAAACACTAACTCAGAATGCACAATTTTACGGATTGATGATTCTACGAGAAAAGATGCTGGTAAATACAGCGTTACTGCAACAAATGAATTTGGCAAAGACTCTGCCGATATAGAGGTAATTGTTGTTGACAAACCAAGTCCTCCAGAGGGACCTCTTAGCTACATGGAAATTGCGCCTGACCATATTTCCCTTGCTTGGAATCCTCCTAAAGATAATGGTGGTAGTGACATAACTGGTTATATTATCGAATTTAGTGAATATGGGGCAGATAATTGGCGTCCTGCACCTGGTTATTGTCCAAAAATGAACTTTACTGTCAAAGGATTGACCGAGGGTAAAAAATACGTGTTCCGGGTTGTGGCCGAAAATATTTACGGTATTTCTGAACCATTAGAAGGTAAACCAGTTATTGCCAAATCACCATTCGATCCACCAGATGCTCCCAGTCAACCACAAGTAATAGCTTACTCTCCCAATACAGCAAGCTTGGAATGGCACCCACCAGAATATTGTGGTGGTAAACCAATATCTGGCTACATCGTTGAAAGACGAGAACGTGGTGGTGAATGGATTAAATGCAATAATTACCCTACGCCGAATACGAGCTATACCGCTCAAGATTTGCGAGAAGGTGGTCGTTACGAATTCCGTATAACAGCTGTCAATGAGGCCGGTCCAGGAAAACCCTCGAAACCATCTGAACCAATGACTGCGGAATTACAAAGATATAAGCCCGATCCACCAGAACCACCAAAGCCGGATCGAATCATGAAGGATAATATTACACTATCTTGGCGGCCACCACGGAATGATGGCAAATCAAAAATTAAAGGTTATTTCCTAGAAATGCGTCCAAAGGATTCTAAGATTTGGAAGCCAATTAACGATACACTAATCAATTCTACTGTCTACACAGTACCAAATCTTAAAGAAGGAGATGAATATTCGTTCCGCGTAATTGCGGCCAATGAAGTAGGTCGTTCAGATCCATCGAAACCGTCTCAACCAATCGTAATTGGAGAGCAGCCCAATAAGCCATTCATGGACTTGGGTGGTGTACGTGATATTGTATGCCGTGCTGGTGAAGACTTCTCTATTCATGTCCCATATATTGGTTTTCCCAAACCGACTGCACACTGGTATGCTAATGATATTATTTTAGATGATGATGGTCTAAGAATGTTCCAACATCTCACCGATACTGCTGCGTCATTTGTTACTAAAAATTCGAAACGTTCAGATTCTGGTCAATATCGTCTACAGTTAAAGAATCCATCTGGTTTTGATACAGCAACAATAAATGTTAAGGTATTGGATCGTTCACAACCGCCAACTAACTTGCGCGCTGATGAGTTTGCTGGCGATGCTTTAACGTTATATTGGAATCCACCAAAGGATGATGGTGGCTCACCTATAACAAATTACATTATTGAAAAGAAAGAAGCGCGTTCGTCTACTTGGAACAAAGTTAGCAGCTTCTGCACTGTTCCATTTATTCGCATTCGTAATCTAGCTATAGGAAAGGATTACGATTTCCGTGTTATAGCTGAAAATAAATACGGACAGTCTGAACCCGCTATTACTTCTGAACCAATCAAAGCTAGACATCCATTCGATGTACCCAATACTCCTGGAATACCACGCGGAATCGATTCAACCGAGGACAGCATTACTATTAGTTGGACTAAGCCCAGACATGATGGTGGTTCACCAATTACTGGATATATTATTGAGAAACGTTTGCTAAGTGAAGATACATGGACGAAAGCTATACAAGCACATTGTCCAGATCTAACATGCAAGATACCCAACTTGATTGAGAACGCTGAATACGAGTTTAGAGTTGCTGCTGTGAATGCTGCAGGGCAATCTCCCTACAGTGCATCTTGCGATCCAATTTGCTGCCGTCGACCACCACATGCTCCCAAAATTACCTCAGATTTGTCCATACGGGATATGACAGTCATTGCTGGCGAGGAGTTCCGAATAACCGTACCATTCCATGCTAATCCAAGACCGAAATCATCGTGGACTATTAATAACCAAGATGTTACAGAGGATGAAAGTATTAAGTTTGACACCACCGATTACAGTTCAGTTTATTATAACAAATGTGCTAAACGTTCTGAATCTGGCTCATATACCATTACTTTAACTAACAGTAAAGGCTCAGATTCAGCTACCTGTCACGTTACTGTTGTTGATAAACCTGGTATACCACAAGGTCCAATGGCAGCGTACGATATTACACCAGATACCTGCACACTATCCTGGAAAACACCGTTGGACGACGGTGGCTCTCCAATATCTAATTACGTTGTGGAAAAATTAGATAACAGTGGAACTTGGGTTAAAGTTAGTAGTTTTGTCCGCAACACGCACTACGATGTTATGGGTCTTGAGCCAAATCATAAGTACTACTTCCGCGTACGCGCTGAAAACCAATATGGTCTCTCTGATCCACTTGAAATGCCTGATCCGATAATTGCAAAATATCAATTTACTGTTCCCGACGCTCCCGGGCAACCAAAAGTTATCGATTGGGATTCTGGTAACGTCACACTTCTATGGTCACGACCTTCTAGCGATGGCGGTTCCCGTATTCAAGGTTATCAGATTGAATACCGAGATGTTGTCAATGATGCTTCATGGAACACTTACGAGTATTTGATAAAAGATACTAAGTATCAACTTTACAACTTGACAAACGGCTGCGAATTTGAATTTCGCGTTAAAGCAAAGAATGCAGCCGGTTTCAGTAAACCATCTCCACCATCTATGCGATTCAAATTGAAAGGTAAATTTACTGTACCATCACCGCCAGGAACACCACAAGTGGTTAAGGTGGGTAAAAATTATGTTGATCTTAAGTGGGAGAAACCGCAGAGTGATGGGGGTTCCCGTATTACTGGGTACATCATCGAACGGCGTGATCTTGGCGGAGCATTATGGGTTAAATGCAACGATTACAACGTTATGGATACTGATTATACAGTTATAAACCTTATAGAAATGGGCGATTATGAGTTCCGTGTTTTTGGGATCAATGCAGCTGGTCGCTCTGAACCAAGCTCTTGTACTATGCCGATTAAGGTATGTGAAGTTTTGGGAGGAGAAAAGCCAGATTGGGTGACTCGACTACAAGATCGTGTCGCACCATTTGGTAAAGATTTGACATTACAGTGCCAGGCTACTGGCAAACCTGCACCTACAGCAAGATGGTTACGTAACGGTAAAGAGATCCAAATGGGTGGAGGTCGTATTACTTGCGACAGTAAAGACGGGGTCTTCCGTTTGTATATTTCCAATATCCAGGCAGGCGATGAAGGCGATTATACTTGTGAAGCGATGAACTCACTTGGTTTCGTTCATACTACCGGACATATTAAGATAGGCTCACCACCAGTAGTACACAGATGTCCAACAGAACTATTCCTGCCAGAAAATGACAACAGTAAAATTAAAGTTTACTATGGTGGTGACCAACCCATGACTGTGAAAATCACAAAGAACAATGAGATTATTTCAG
This sequence comes from Clusia tigrina, assembly GCA_920105625.2. Lineage (NCBI taxonomy): Eukaryota > Metazoa > Arthropoda > Insecta > Diptera > Clusiidae > Clusia > Clusia tigrina. Next base: position 438,370 of record CAKKTE020000529.1, read on the forward strand.
ACAACAAAGATGAGTCACATTTCAAATTCACTGTATTTGATGACTATGTTGCTATATTCATTCGAAATATTGTTAAGGATGATGCTGGTTTATATCAAATAATATTTTCGAATGATTCCGGTTCTGCAAGTGGAGAATTCCAGGTACATATTACAGGATTGCCATCCGCGCCAATTGGTCCTATGGGCATTTCTCATATTAATAAGCATTCGTGCACATTAGCTTGGCGACCGCCAATATATAATGGTGGCTTACGCATAACGCACTATGTCGTCGAACGGAAGGATATTACATCGCCACACTGGATTACTGTATCAAGCTTCTGCAAAGATACATCATTCAATGTGCAAGGGCTGATTGAAAACCAGGAATATATTTTCAGAGTAATGGCAGTCAATGACAATGGCATAGGCCCTGCTTTAGAAGGCTTAAACCCCATAAAGGCTAAAGCTCCAATTGATCCACCATCACCACCAGGAATTCCAAATATATCTGAAATCGGAGAAGATTTTGTGCACTTGGAATGGCAAAAGCCAGAATCGGATGGCGGAGCTCACATACAAGGTTACTGGATTGATAAGCGTGAGGTTGGTGGCAGTACATGGCAACGTGTAAACGCTACCATTTGCGCTGCAACTCAAGCTAATTGTCCGAATTTAATTGAAGGCCGACAATATGAATTCCGCATTTTTGCACAAAATGAAGCTGGAATTTCAAAAGAATCGCAAGCATCAACAGCGATTAAGGTTATCAATCCAAAGGCTGCGACGCCCCCCATAATTGTGAAACCGCTACGCGATGCTAACTGCTTACAAAATCATAATGCCCAATTCACATGCACTATTACCGGTGTGCCTAAGCCCGTGATCACTTGGTACAAAGGTGCACGCGAAATAACTAACGGTGCAAAGTATCACATGTACTCAGAGGGTGAAGACCATTTCCTGAATGTTGCTGATGTATTTGGCGAAGATGCTGACGAATACGTATGTCGTGCAGTTAATAAAGCAGGAGCCAAATCGACAAGAGCTGCTTTAGTTATAAAGAGTAAGTGTGCCACAGTACTCGTATCTATAGTAAAAATATATTTAATTATTTTCCCCTAGCTGCTCCAAAACTGAATGTGCCACCAAGGTTCCGTGACACAGCATACTTTGACAAGGGTGAAAATGTCGTCATTAAAATTCCGTTTACCGGATTCCCTAAACCTCACATACATTGGGTACGTGAAGGTGAAAATATTGAATCTGGCGGACACTACCATGTAGAAGTCAAAGAACGTCATGCTATACTGACAATACGCGATGGTTCGAAAATCGATTCTGGACCTTACAGGATAACAGCCGAAAATGAACTTGGCTCTGATACTGCCATAATTAAGATACAAATTAGCGATCGACCAGATCCACCACGATTCCCAACTGTTGAAAATATTGGCGTTGATTCTCTATCGCTCAGTTGGAAAGCCCCAATTTGGGACGGTGGCAGCGATATAACTAATTATTTAGTTGAGAAACGCGAACATCCAATGTCTTCTTGGATCCGTGTAGGTAATACCCGTTTTACTGCAATTGCAGTTACAGGGCTCACATCTGGTAAGGAATATGAATTCCGCATTTATGCTGAAAATGTGTACGGGCGCTCAGATCCATCTGATGTCAGTACACTAATAAAAACCAAGGATACCATTAAAAAGAAACCCAAAGACAAAAAATGGGAAACTGATGCAACCGGTATAAGAATTCGCGGTAAGGCTGACGGACCCATTAAAGATTACGATTCCTATGTATTTGACATATACTCGAAGTTTGTGCCACAGCCAGTTGAAATATCGCAAAATAGTGTCTACGACAAATACGACATTCTCGAGGAAATTGGCACGGGCGCATTTGGGGTCGTACATCGTTGCCGCGAACGTAGTACAGGTAATATATTTGCAGCCAAATTTATACCAGTGTCACATGCTCTTGAAAAGGATCTCATTAGACGAGAAATTGATATAATGAATCAACTGCATCATCAGAAGTTGATTAATTTACACGACGCTTTTGAGGATGATGACGAAATGGTTCTAATACTAGAATTGTAAGTACTAATAATAATTTTTATTTATACTAAATTCGGACCGGCATATAGAAACGTGCTCTACGGCTTTCTTACCCTACGTCTCCACGGGCAATTTTTGATGGTATGCCATTGGCAATTTCAAGCAAACTGCCAATGGAGACTCCAAATTGCTTCAAGTTGGCAATTTATGTTATGAAATATGTTATGCCATAAATTGCCAACGTGCTGTGTTGCAATCAGTTGTCATTTTGTTTGTTTGACAGCCTTTTTCATTTTTTCGTGACGCTCACAGTGGAAGCATCGTCGGACATTTTCGTTTTACTGCATCTATTAAATTAATAAAAATGCTAAAATGAATGGAGACTGTGCATTTGCATTCTTTGTAATAAAGGATTCACCCAGAATTTCGGTTTCCTTCTTTTTTCCTCTTCATCGTATAAATAAAAAAATGTTTCAAGCGTGGGCACAGCGAACTAGATTGCTTGACGGAATTTTCATAATGACAATGGCATAACATCGCAATGCCCACCATTAAAATATTGCCAACCATTGCAATCAAATTTGACAGATGTTATGCCATCAAAAATTGCCCGTGGAGACGTAGGGTTAATCTCCAGATCATGTGATTCCAAGGTAGAGACGACCTATCCTCCGATCCGAGAACTAGATTACATATTAAACTGTTTCTTAAAGTTATAAAAGAAACGGTACTCGTTATACAGATACGGTACTCGTTATAAAGATACATGTATCTATCCGATAACTTTTAGAACCACCATTTATTTAAATGTACAAAATAAGTACATTTCGACTTATATTTCTTTCATTAAAAATTACAAACTAAATATTTAAATATTTTTAAGTTTATCTGGTGGTGAACTCTTTGAACGTATTACTGCCGAAGGCTATAAAATGACTGAAGCTGAAGTTATCAACTATATGCGTCAAATTTGTGAAGGTGTCAAACATATGCACGAAAAGAATATCATCCACTTGGATATTAAACCCGAAAATATTATGTGTCAAACACGGACTAGCACGAATGTCAAATTGATTGACTTTGGATTAGCGACGCGCTTGGACCCCAACGAAGTAGTTAAAATCACAACTGGAACTGCCGAATTTGCTGCTCCAGAAATCGTTAACCGGGAACCTGTGGGATTCTATACCGATATGTGGGCCACTGGAGTGCTAACTTATGTGCTGTAAGTAGAGCGAAAAATAGGAATGCACCAAAACTATCATATTTCGTGACAGTTGCCATAATTTAAGGAAAACTTGAAACTGAATTGTATTTATAATTTGTGACCAAAACCGTCCAAGAACAGCTCTGATCACACCCAATGCTGTTAAAGCTACTATTAAAGCTATCAGCTGGTAGATTTTCTATCAGTTGCCTTTTGGAAGACTTGAGTTCTCGTCTAAAACAATCATTGATTTGTATGTGTCTAGCACAGTTTTCATCCGTTATTTTCCATGACCATAATTTGTTTCCTCGAATAACGAATAGCATATTAGACAGTTTAGTAGTTAAAATCACAACTGGAACTGCCGAATTTGCTGCTCCAGAAATCGTTAACCGGGAACCTGTGGGATTCTATACCGATATGTGGGCCACTGGAGTGCTAACTTATGTGCTGTAAGTAGAGCGAAAAATAGGAATGCACCAAAACTATCATATTTCGTGACAGTTGCCATAATTTAAGGAAAACTTGAAACTGAATTGTATTTATAATTTGTGACCAAAACCGTCCAAGAACAGCTCTGATCACACCCAATGCTATTAAAGCTACTATTAAAGCTATCAGCTGGTAGATTTTCTATCAGTTGCCTTTTGGAAGACTTGAGTTCTCGTCTAAAACAATCATTGATTTTTATGTGTCTAGCACAGTTTTCATCCGTTATTTTCCATGACCATAATTTGTTTCCTCGAATAACGAATAGCAGATTAGACAGTTTAGTAGTAAATTTTTGGTTTCTGGTTTGCGAAATTGCAAGGCAGCTGTCCGAATAATAGATTTGATTCCTGATACTTCTGCTTTAATGTTAGTAGAGTACTGCCTTTTGTCTTGTTCAGATACTGCAGTGGAACAGTTTGGCCAGTTTGTAGTTTCTGTTTTGAACTGGATTTTATATGGTAAAACTTTGGAATGGAAAGCGATATAATAATAGGATAGTCATCTAATGTTAATATAAGAGTTTTGGGGCTATGGACGCGAAGGTGATGATGCTGTATGCATGGGAAAATGTTGTATGGGTGGAAAAGTGGATGCGACTATGAGTCTTTTGAAGTCGAGTATGTTCTTAATTAATTTTCCTCTTATTGGACGAAGCAGAGCTTGAAGTCCTCTTTGGTTGAGGAGGTTCTTTCCATTTATCTGTCCTAAGTGGCTTAAATGGAAAGAAAAAATAACTTCCAGAATACTCCAATTAATACTGAAGTTACCACACTCACATAAAACATTCCAATTCAAATTTCAATACTATTTCTAATGTCCTAAGTGGCTTAATAGTTTTTTTCATATTTTCTTTTATTGGATCTTCTAATTTTAATTTAGAACTAACAATAATTTATATAAGTTGAAATAGTTAAAACAATTTTACTAAATTCACTTCTTGTTTGAAATTTTTTTCAGTTTGAGTGGTCTTTCTCCATTAGCGGGTGACAATGATATTCAAACACTGAAAAATGTAAAAGCCTGTGATTGGGATTTCGATTTGGAAGCCTTCCGCCATATTTCTGAAGAGGGCAAGGATTTCATACGAAAATTGCTCGTCGCAAATAAGGAGAAACGCATGACTGCACACGAATGTTTAATACATCCTTGGTTGGCTGGTGATCACAGTGGTCGCATAGAGATGATCGCCAGACAACGCTATCTAGCATATCGTGATAAACTACGTAAAAAATACGAAGACTTCAATAAATATTTATTGCCAATTGGACGCCTCTCCGAATACTCTTCTTTGCGTAAACTACTTATGGAAAAATACAAAATGCACGACACGTCGTTTGATCGTCGCCAGGCTGCACCACGCTTTGTTATACGACCATCTTCGCAATTTTGTTACGAAGGACAAAGCGTTAAGTTCTATTGCCGTTGCATAGCAATTGCCATGCCCACATTGACTTGGTCACATAATAATCTCGAACTACGACAAAGTGTTAAGTTTATGAAACGATATACTGCCGATGACTACTATTTTATAATTAATCGCGTTAAACTAGAAGATCGTGGCGAGTATATTATACGCGCCGAAAATCATTATGGCTCTCGTGAAGAAGTCGTTTTTCTTAATGTCCATCCATTGCCAAAAGAACCGCCAAAATATCATCATGAATCCACACCAGTACGCCGCCGTGAACCTTTACCATATACATTCTGGCAAGAGGAGTCTGAATCGGCGCCCAGTTTTACATTCCTGCTGCGTCCACGTGTTATGCAGGCACGTGATACTTGTAAACTGCTTTGTTGTCTGAGCGGTAAACCAGTGCCAACTGTCAAGTGGTACAAAGACGGCCGTGAGCTTAGCAAATATGAGTACTCAATGACGCATTCTGATGGTGTTGTCACAATGGAGATAATTGACTGTAAACCATCGGATTCAGGCAAATACACCTGCAAAGCTACCAATTGTCATGGTACTGATGAGACCGAGTGTGTTGTAATCGTTGAAGGTACGTTCCAGTCGCTTAATATTTTTTAATTGTAACAAATCGTACGTAATTAATGCGTATTAAAAAACTTCATATGATGACACTTTTTACAATATATACACAAGTAATTGCACGAAGACGAGTATAGACAGTGGCTTGCAGTAAATTGTGCAATTTTATGAAATAAATTTATATTTATACTTTAGTTTTATTAGAGATAATTTAATGCATGCAAAGAAAGAAACTTCGGCAAATGAAATATGTCATAATAAAGTAAGGCTCAAACAAAATTTAAATAAACCAACCCAAAAAGAGAAAAGTAAATTCCCGAAGACGATGACAGTCTCCAACCCTAAATCAAACATGCAAGAATATTTTAAAAATTTTTATAATTAAAATTATAAAGTAGCCACCAATTAGTTATTCCAAAATATACTTTGGATATTAGAAAAATTGTGGTAAAATAAAAAAATATCTTAAATGCCAAATCGGTGCAAGTAAAACATTGCTTAAATTCACTGTTGGCTTTAACGGCAATAACTAATAATAGCTGTGTTTCTTTCAACGCAAGTGTGAATAAAACGCGAATAAGACACATATTGACCGCTTAGCTAAAGCACGCTATTTGTATTCGCTTTGGGATAAGTATGTAATCTTATTAGGAGATTGGTTTTGTGACCTTATCCCCCTCAAATACTGAAAATATTTTCCTGGAAGTTACGAATTTATTCAATATTGTACGGAGCTACAAGATAATTTCATTGTCTCATACGAGTATTTAATGTGGCACCTTTTTACTGTAAAGCACTGCATATACAAACTTATTGAAGATGCATACAATATTTAAAAACATATTACAAAATATATATAGAGGTTTAAACTCTTCTTATATTTGCGGTTTTTTGACACTATATATAAACCTATATTAAAAAATAAAATGTTCTACTTATTAATATATATTAAATTATATACAATTTTTCATAGGAGAATGGGTTACCCCCGAGCAGGCTGAACTTGCTCACAATTTTCTGTATTCAGGAGGTAATAAAGCAAAAAAATAGAAAATATAATTCTTGTCATATAAATGTACTTAAAATTAGTCTTAAAATTAGTAATCAAATAAAAATTATAATAAACCAGGCAGTAACATTCATTCACATTTTCAATTATAATTGAATACTTTTTTGACATTTCCTTAAAAATTTAATGACCAAGCCTAGAATTTACATTGCATGAGTGAAGCCTTTAGAGTCTTTATGTGTTAATAATTAAATTACCCAAAAATACATGCAATATGCATGTATAGCCTCCGCAACACTATAACTATTTTTAATTAGTTTTGAGTTACTTTTGCTGAGCTTCAATAATGTTCGAAAAATTGGCTGAAAGTCGTGCTAGTAAAATCATAACATCATCATCATAGCTGAAGGCCCAGGTTCGATAGTTCATAGTTGGTGTGCTGTGGATTTCTGAGACATAATAAATGCTTGGGGAAAAATTGCCTTTCATTGAAAGATCTCTGATGAGGACAAGTGGCGTATCCGAAATAGCTATAAGATCTGCAAAAATGTTTCAATAATTCTCCTTCTGAAAATTATTACGGTGGGAACTACCGTGTGCAACTTGTCTTGTCAATAAATTCGCTGAGAAATAATCTTAGTTATTAATTTTATTTAAAGTTAGCAAGTTAAAATTTTAAATATAATTATTATTTTTGTATACCCTACACCCACCCCATATTCTTACCACCATGCTAGCCAGATTCAAATATTAGCTACAATCATTTGGTATTATGAAATGGACAACATCCCGTTAAAGGATTTAGTAATTAGTATAATTCTATCGTTCATATAGTGTAATCCAATAGGTGTAGAGTATAAATCCGCTATGGTCAAAATACTTTCAACTCCCTCGATCGCAAGCGATTATAAGCTTTTAGTCACTGCTGGTATAAATATAGATTTACCTGATATATTTTATAACAAAAGGTTCCAGAAAATATTAATAACATTTTTTTTTCGACACCACCACAGATCGAAAATATATTGAACAACCTATCAAACCAGCACCGCCCCCAATTGTGACAACGCGTCAATTTACTTCCTCGTCAAAGAATCAGTACAACAGCAGCAGTTCAAATTACTCATCGTCGGTAAAAGACAACTCCGTAAATATGAATGTATATATTTAAATTTTTAAATTAATATTTCATATTTGGTTCCACTGTTTTTCAGACTGTAAACGAAACAACGTCCTTACAAACGCAAAGTGTTTCAAATACGAGCAATAAGAAAAAATATAGCAGTAGCAACAGTTTAAAAACGCCCGGAAGCCCTTCCAGATCACGCAGCGCTACGAAGGAACTGATACGTACGGTTGAAAATAATTACAAGGGTGGTTCTAAAAGTAATTTATTCCATATATTCCGACACTAACGAAATTGCATAAAAAAGCCGCTTGGAGATTGTATGAGAATTATATACGTTCTGTAAAATTAGCAATTAAACTAATTCTTTTTTAATATCTCACCAGAGAACTTTTAGAACCAATTTTATATTTTTATACTTTATGTACGAATTTTAAAAATTTTATTGGGATATTTTTAGTACCCCCGGATGATTCTTTAATGTGTAAACCTGAATTCTCAAAGCCTCTACAAGATATAAAAATACGCGATGGCGAACAATTGATTTTATCCTGCCATGTCAAAGGCGATCCTGAACCTCAAATTACCTGGGCGAAGAATGGAAAAGCTATTTCATCATCCGATATAATGGATTTGAAATACAAGAATGGTGTGGCAGTATTGACTATACATGAGGTATTCCCTGAAGATGAGGGGATTTTCACATGCACAGCCACAAATTCAATTGGAGCAGTTGAGACTAAATGCAAATTAACTATTACTCGTAAGTTAAAATATATATTTCTCAATTATTCGCAAAGTTTTTGCTTTTCTAACATAACGCAATTATTTATTAATTAAAGCACTAGACAAAAACTCAGCCAAACGCCACACGAGTAGCGATAAATCACCGAAAATTGTCAGCCACTTAGAATCTCGCTTCGTGAATGATGGTGAAACTGTTACTTTAGCCTGCCGAATTATCGGTGCTGAGCATTTCGATGTCGTTTGGTTGCATAACAATAAAGAAGTCAAGCCCAGCAAAGATTTCCAATACACGAACGAAGCAAACATATACAAACTGGAAATTGCAGAAATATTCCCCGAAGATGGCGGAACTTATACATGTGAAGCTTTTAACGATGCCGGTGAATCATTTAGCACTTGCACAGTAAATGTGCTCGTGCCAGGCGAAGATACAAAGCAACCAACATTTGTAAAGTTCCCATCATCGGCCACTGTACAAGAGGGCGAAATAATAAAGTTCGAGTCTGTGACAGAACAGGAGCCACTGCAGTTAACATGGCTCAAAGATGGCAAACCAGTGGATGAAGGTAGTTCTCGCTATACATTCAATAAGGAAGGCAACCAGTATTCATTTACTGTATCAAAATGCAGTATGGAAGATGTTGGTCAGTATCAAGCAAAAGCCATTGGTAAAAAGGGTGAGACACTTAGCGCGTTTTCCATTAATGTATATGCGGCAGAATCATAGGATTTTGGATTACATCATGGTCAAAATATAAGGAACGATGCTAAAAATAAAAATTCATTATTGTAACAACCAAATAACACTACTACTGCACAGTCTTAGACTGTTTGTGTATACAAAAAATCAAGAAACAGGCCAAAATTGGGCAAAGTGCTTCGTTTGGAATAGAATCAACCACAGATACCATGTGGCCCAAAATTCTACAAACAACATGAAAATAAAAATATTAAGAAAAAAGTCCTCTAGCTTTGTCTAAAAGTCTCCTTTATTCTCTAGTTGTTTATTGCTCTACGTCGCTTGAAAAGTGCAATCAACCACTTTATCCGAATATATCTATCTATATACGGAATAAAATGCCAGCACATGACAATTGTCTCTCTTACACTAACAACTTCCGTCGAAAGCTCAATGGAGAAAATAAAAGTTATAAGTAGAAGTAATTTTTACTCAAATCGTCTGTAAGAAAAAAAAGCTTTGTTATTAATTGTAATAAATATGTGTATTTCAATCTCTGCCCTCTGTACGTACTCCGGCATCCTCAAGTAGCTGGCAAACATCCTTCAGCACATACGTCAATGTACGTTGTAGACTAATTAATTGAAATGCACCTTCTCGTCAAAAAAAAAACTTATTTTGGTGTAAAAACGGATTTTATGTCTCATGAATTAATTATATAACAAAATATAAAAATAAAATATATTTGGACAATTATTTGATAGAAAACAAAGGTTACTTTTGATTGGTTTTTGTTGGAACGTTTAAGGTCACACACCCTAGTATACCATCCCAATCATCACCATGGAAAATCGGTTCATTCTTGAGTATGCCATACATATTGTCAAAAGCGCACTTGCGGCAACCTAATAGCCCATTAATTGACACCAAATTGGGGCCCCATTTCAGCACTAACGAATAAGTTCTCTTACTTGGGGTTTGAGGATAGGACCAGTCTTTCTACGTGCTTTCCCAGTATGGAGTGGTCGGTCAAAACCGACACAGTTGTCGACAGTGATACGCGATTGTCCATTCTTGCTCAAGTTAGGCTAGCCGAGTGGCAGGATTCCTCGCCAGGTATTTCCGTTTGATATCGAGCTTGGTTGTTGCCAGTGGGATGCCGATATTTACGGAGGGCTGAATTTTGTGCAGTAGCATGCTTGCCTTGGGAAGCTCGTCCGGCTCGCAGTTGCCCGGGATGTCGCTATGTCCAGGAACCCTGTCTAGGTGCACCTGAGAGTATCTTGAGAGCTCATTTAGAAACGTTCGACATTCATGAACGAGTCTTGAGGTGGCCGTAGAGCCAAAAAAAGATTTAATGGCGGCTTGGCTGTCTGAGAAGATGGATACATCAACTGCGCCGATATTGCTATTCAACATACGTTTAGCTGCGTAATAAATGGTCATGACTTCAGCCGAAAATACGCTGCAATGGTCAGGGAGATGTAGGGAGAATTTTAAGTGTAGTTTGTCTGAAATCATACCGCTGCCGACTCTACCTACCGTCGGTATAGATGTCGACCGTTTCGCCGACGATTATGTCTTTTGAAGTTCAGCCATTTGTGCTTGGAATAGTGAGGTCGAACTCCCTATTCAATTCCAGATACACCGACATGTAATCATAAGGTTGGGGACAGGTGGATCTTTATTCAGAATTGAGGCATGGCCGGTCATGGTTTAGCGCCAATGCGAAAGAGTGTTAAGTCTAATCGCTGTCAACTTGGCTTGTTGGTTAACCAGGAGCCCCGTAGGGAGCCAGTGCAGCATGGCAAAAAGGTGCTTTCGTAGATGTGATACGAGGAGCGCCAGTGATCAGTAGAGCAATGGATCTTCTGATTTTATCGAGGGATTTGATATTACAGGCTTTTTCGAGAGCTTGGCACCAAAAGACCGACCCGTATAGCAGGTTGGGTCCGATGATTTCCATGTAGAGCCAGAGCACAAATCGAGAACGAAGTCCCCATCGTGTTCCAACTGCTCTTCTACATGTTGCTTTTCCTGCCATCTCAGCTAGATTGGCTTTCGAATTAAACTTTGGATCGAGAATTATGCCTAAGGGCTTCAAGTGAGTGCTCAAAGAGAGCGGAGTGCAGTTTAGACTAGGCATTGTAAACCTTGGAATTTTGTACTTCCGAGTGAAAAGAATAGACACATTGGGTGGGTTAGTCCCAAGTTCGAATTCACGACACGAGTTCGACACAATAAAAAGTGAATAGTTAAGTTTTTCGAAAAGTGTTTGGGGGAGTTTGCGCAGGCCGCGATTGCTATGTAGTCCGCACCAGTAGTGTGTTAACTGCCAGGTTCCAGAGAAAAGGTTATACAACACGCTCTGCAGCGTGCCCCTGTTAACCACCCTCCTTGAGGGCACTGCCGACCGTGGAAGTGATGATTCTAGATTTTAATATAAGCTCAATGAATTTAAGAAGGCCAGAGTTCAGGTTAAGATTATAGAGTGCGGAAATGATACCGTTGGGGCATACATTGTTGAATGCTCCCTTGATTTCCAGAAATATGGCAAGTGTGAATTCCTTGAACGCCTAGGATTTGTCAACTTTAGAAATAAGAGAAAGATGTGCTGTAGAGTAGGCGTGTTCAGATACAGAGAGAAAGAAGGGTTGATCGATGTCTTGATATGTAGTTCCAGAGCTCTTTCTAAAACCTTGACAGGAAAGATTGTTTGTCTTATGGGTCTATAATCCTTAGGTTTGTTGTGTGAGGACTTCCCCACTTTCGGGATGAAGCCCACCAGAGCCATGCGCCAGCGTAAGGAAATATATTACTATCTGAGGCTTGCATTGTATATTTGTAGTAGCCATGGAAGGATAATCTCTTCCCCATTTTGGGTATCGGCAGGAATGATGGCATCCGGCCCGGGGGACTTGTATGGCTTGAAGATTTGAATAGACCACTCAAGGTGACTTTTTGTCATTTGGAATGTAGGAAGCCTTTCATGGGAAACCTGATCCACCTGATAGAGTGCTTGCTCCGCCGTGGCTAAACTCCCTGGAAAGTGGGTGTCTAGTAGGATATCAAGCGTTTCGGCGCTTGAGTGAGTCCAGCTGTCATCTGGTTTTTGGATACAGTCAAGGGCTTTGTTAAAGGAGTGGAGACTTTTTCGAAGACGGCTAGCTTCGGAGGCAGATTCAATGCATTCGCCTTGTCAGATAGCACCAGCTAGGGGGCGCTGTTGGGGGGTGCTTGGGCATCGTACTTGTAGATGCAGAGAGTGATGGCTCCGAAACCATACTGAATCACTCCCTCGCGGGTGTTGATCGCAGCAAGGGATTGCTCGTTCAATATGATGGTGACCTCACGCAAAGTGCCTTTCGCGACCTTCCAGCCATCGGTGGAAAGATCAGAATTGCTGTGCTTGAGGGTCTTTAAGATTTCCTCAGGCGCAGAGGGTTCGGCAGGAAGCCATGTTTTGGAGCAACGGCGTTGGGACCTGGTCCAAAGGTACCGCATTCAGCTTTGCTCGTGGCCAGATCTCACCTACCCTATTGATCGCTACGTTATAGAGGTCCGCCGAGCTTTGGTCCATGCAGGAGATAATTTGAATGTATCCTTGATGCCACTCCACGTTAAGTGGTTGAAGGACCAGGTTTGAGGGACATGACCTCAACGAAAATCGGTAGCAGAGCCAGTTCGACCATTCTGTAATTGGCAGGAGTGATGGTCTCTTTGACAACCTTGCTTGGAGATAGCCAGCCTTACGCGTTTAGAGATGCTTTGGGTGGATTGGCCGGGGCGATCGACTGATCTCTACCTCTTGGTGTTACCTGCTGCTTATGCAGTGGAGAAGGGGACACGCTCATCAGTGTGTGCTTTTGCCCACTAAAGTTTGCCCTTGTCGTATTCTGACAGTTGAGAGTGTTCGTTAGCGTTGAACTTCGTCAAAATACGATAAGCAGCTCTGCGCGTCCTGTACGCCCTGGTACTCGGCTTAATGTTGGTAGGTGCACCTGAAGGAGGAGCGATACGAGGAGCAGTTTCTGCCGACTTGTGAGGCAATGTTGAGGCGTTTGCTGAAGAGGGCTGCTGGTTTGTGAGTCAATACCTTGGCAACCGCTGAAGAGCCTGGGGACAGCTTAGAGCTCTTAGGTGGCTTATTAGCCGAAGCTGTAGTGTTGAAGGGGCTCTGCTGATGCTGCTTGACTTTGATCCAAGGGCGGGCGGTTGCTGGTGGGCATTTGCCTAGCCAAGGTTTTGCGCGTCCCTGAGGGGATAGGCGCGGAAGGTTTGTCTGTGTTTTAAAGATTTTTGTTGTTATGTCTATCTAAGTCCGAACGTGTGGTCACTAAATATGGTCCCATGATTATCTGTGAAAGCAGGGAGGCCATGCGAGTGTTGGCACAAGCCCTTATGGGGTCAGAGCCAGACCAGTGCTAATCGGGAGTGCAACTCAACAGAACACACACTACCACCTTAAAGATAACACATGTCGAACGTACATTGTGGTCTGCAAGGGTTTTAACAGGATGGGGGCAGCTATAACTTTCCTGGATTCCGCTCAAAATCCGTCAAGAGATGGCGCAAATCCGCGGCCGTCTTAACTCCTTACCTAGATTAGGTTAGGTTATAGTAGTGTAATATCTTTAGTCAGTGATTTAGTATGTTTGCCTAACAGTATGTTTCCCTACGAAGATGATGGTCTCATTTGATTCTTTGATTGTGCGAGAGCTTGCGCACTTGTGTATCGGTGCCTTAAGGCAGCCAAATGTTTTAGCGAAGCGACTTGAGTCAGCTCCTTCGAGTTCAAACAATTTTGGGTTATGTTTTAGTCTTACAACTACGCTCTTATATACTTATTTCTACCATTCAATTTTGCTATAATTAGTGTTTTATTTCCATTCCATATTTCCAAAATCCCATGTGTCATCAAAATCACATGTGCAAGCAATAAATTATGAATGTGCAATTCTTGCCTACGGCAGACCTTTGAGGTTCGAATTGCACATGACCTATTTTAAGTGCATTGCTTTGGGATAGAGGAAAGGTTTGAGCATGTGGAGTGAGTGTGTGTGCGATCATGCTGCGCGTGCACTATATATTTCTCTGGTGCATTTGGTTCTTTAACAATCGCAGGCATACGTATGGTATGCATGACTTTCATGATACACTACAGTAGTAGCCGGACTACGAACCAACTCACTCAGACCACCATAGGTCCATTGTGATACCACCGCGTAACAACGCAGCTCTGATTTACTCGTCAAACCATTTCGAAGCCCCAATAAAGCGCAGGATTTATTTGACCTTCGCGCCAGATACTTCTGTAAGAGAGTTGAAAGCGTATTTGCCTAAAGAGTCCGATCTGCTTCTAGCCATAGCGTGGCACCTACAGAAGAGATGTTGCACAGTCTCCTCCTCATCCTCATCCACACAGCTTCTGCAGTATTCAAGAGAGTATACTCCCAGCCTGAGAGCATGCCTGCCGAATAGCCAATAACCAGATATACAAGCCACGACCTTAGAGATATCTTCTCTCGACATGGCAAGCAAGTCTCTAGATTTCGTCCTTTTAAGCTCCGGCCTCATTAACCTATTCGTTAAGCTGGTACCCTCGTGTGCCTAAGACCCATTGGCCTCACGTACGACTTAACTTGATGGCCGCCTGGCTATCCAAGTAGATATTTATAATGGTATTTGTTACGGCGTGTCTACTTAAGTAGGCGGCTACCTCCTTTATGACTAGGACCTCTGCTTGATACACACTGCAGTAGTCGGGGAGACGAAACGAAGGCTCCAGTCCAAGATCTTTTGAAAAAACTCCAAAGCCGACTCTATCGTCAAGTTTGGATCCGTCGGTGTAGAAATTCAGTTCCCCCCTTCTCCATGGTATGAGTGGAATATATGTCTGGAAGTGCCTATCGAAGTTGAGATTAGGTATAGAGCGGTCAATGTGTTTGGTAGAACTACTCCAGTTATGCGCGATACTCGAGTGACCAATCTTCCGATCATGCCATAACGCCGCTCATTTCAGCCATAGTGCTGATGCGGCGGCCACTTGTTTCCCTACTAGCTCTAATGTAGGTAGGTTGAGTATCGCTTCTAATCCTTTAGTTGGAGTGGTCCTTAACGCTTCAGAAATGCACAGAAAAGCCGTTCTTTGGACCTTGACCACCGAAATGTACAGCCAGTGCATAATTTGTGGGGATAGCCCCCACCTGATTCCGATCGCTTTTTTACATGTGTACAAAGCAATATTTTCCTTTCTAACTCTTTCTTCAATATTGGGTTTCCAGGTAAGTTTCCTATCTAGTACTGGTCCCAAATATTTGACTGTCTCCTTCATCGGAATAACCATAACTTTGCATGGTAGCGTGGAGACCGCAGGAGATCTACTTTTCTTGGAGAAGAGGATTAATTCCATTTTATCGGGGTTTAACCCTAATCCCTTCTTTCCGTCCAACAAATAAGCGTGGCTATGCTAGAGCGCAAAATATCCATAAATAGTGTTTGGAAATTTCCCTCTAATCACAATTGCCAAATCGTCAGCATAGACGATGATGTGGCTCTCAGGGCTAGCAGTAAGGAATTTACCTCTAAAATTCCAGAGAAGGGGGAGAGAACTCCTCCCTGAGGAGTACCTCTGCAGACCTGTCTGCTTAAAGTGTAGGTACCTAAGCTGGCAGTTACCTTTCTACTGACTATATTGTCTCTATCAGTGCAACCTCATTAGGATCAACGCCCAGAGCGCAGTTATGTTGTTAAAAACAATGAACGCCGCCAGTGCAAATCCTTCTGCTGCATGGCTTTTTCCACTATACCAATGAGTATATCGAATGAGTACGTGTAACCCCGTCTCTGTCGATTTGCCCTTCGTGTGTGCATGCTGTCCCGAGGAGATTCTACCAGTTGATATAACTTCCCGTAAGTTTGCATCCATCAATCTGTCCAATGTTTTTAGGAAGAAAGAGACTGATTGGTCTTAAGTCTTTGGGATTTACATGTGAGGACCTGCCAGCTTTGGGTATAAAGGAAACCATAATTTCTCTCCATCTTAGCGGAATATAGCCCAGGTTAAAACAGCTTCTCATTGCAGCCACGATTGCTGCAATTCTGCTGGGTAAATCCATCCGGTTCCGGAGATTTGTATGGACCAAAGGTGTTAATGGCCCACTCAAATTTCTCGACTGCAACTATCGCATTTCCTATCTCAGACTGCCTGCCTATAGATGTCGAGTTATTACCCTCCACCGTGCAACTACCTGGAAAATACGTATCTAAGCGAAGAGCCAAAGATTCCTGGCTCGATTCGCCCCAAACATCACCCGGACCTTTTAGGTAGCCCAGGTTGTATGGTGTCATCGCTAGGATTCTCCTTAGTCTGGCTGTTTCCGATGTTTCTTCCACATCCCTACAATAATTTTGGCATTACTCTCGTTGGGCAGATCTGATTGGTTTTTTTGTATATTTTTAGTTCACACTTATAGGCTTCCCAGTCCGGGGGTAGACCCCAAATTTTAGCCCTGTCGAATCCATCTACCACCAAGGTGGTTTATTCTTGCCTCTCAGTTTTACAACCGGGCACCCGGCTGTCAGTGATATATTCAAAGCACTGGTTACCTGCTTAATCAGCCCTTCTAATTACATAGGGTATGTGGGGTCAGAAGGGGGATTCCTTGGCATTGAGGCCCTAAGAGTCTTGCTATACTTTCCCCAGTCCGTTCTCCGTATATTTCTATACGTGTTAACTGAAGATACTGGTAAGTTCAATTCGAATTCTATATAACGTCGGTTAGAGTAGGAATTTTTATTCGAAACTCTCCATCTTTTTACAATATTCGCGTAATGATCGAATGCCAGGGTAATATCCAAAACTGTGTAATATCCAAAATTATAAAAGTCGGCTCTCAGCCTAAATTTATATGATAAAGTCTAAAATTGACTCACCGCTTGCATTTGTGTTGGTAGGTAGGTAGGTAGAAGTGGCCGCCCAGATTGCCAACAGCACACTTGAGTACACATAATGGCCGATTGTGATACCACTGTGTGGCGCCGTTCAAGCACTGACTAAAAAGTTCCCTTACTTGGGATGGTGATAGTCAGCGCAGGGACAGCGCCAGGAAAGACACGACTCCCCCGGCATGTTGCAGGAAACCGTCCTGATACGTTGATGAACTTGGCTATGTCCCTAATATTAAAGGATGACAGCTCTGTCAGGTTTGTAAGAAATGGGGCACCAGAGGTGCCAATTCCTCTTCTGCTCAAGGATGGGCAATGGCATAAGAGGTGGAAAACCGTCTCGTCCTCCTCCTCGGAGCAAAAGCCTCGGCAAAAGTCATTTGAGGGTAGACCCAGTCTTTCTGCGTGCTTTCCCAGTATGGAGTGGTCGGTCAAAATCGACACAGTTGTCGACAGTGATACGCGATTGTCCATTCTTGCTCAAGTTAGGCTAGCCGAGTGGCAGGATTCCTCGTCAACCCAGAATTTGTAGGCTTAAAGCCAGGTATTTCCGTTTGATATCGAGCTTGGTTGTTGCCAGTGGGATGCCGATATTTACGGAGGGCTGAATTTTGTGCAGTAGCATGCTTGCCTTGGGAAGCTCGTCCGGCTCGCAGTTGCCCGGGATGTCGCTATGTCCAGGAACCCTGTCTAGGTGCACCCGAGAATATCTTGAGAGCTCATTTAGAAACGTTCGACATTCATGAACGAGTCTTGAGGTGGCCGTAGAGCCAAAAAAAGATTTAATGGCGGCTTGGCTGTCTGAGAAGATGGATACATCAACTGCGCCGATATTGCTATTCAACATACGTTTAGCTGCGTAATAAATGGTCATGACTTCAGCCGAAAATACGCTGCAATGGTCAGGGAGATGTAGGGAGATTTTTAAGTGTAGTTTGTCTGAAATCATACCGCTGCCGACTCTACCTACCGTCGGTATAGATGTCGACCGCTTCGCCGACGATTATGTCTTTTGAAGTTCAGCCATTTGTGCTTGGAATAGTGAGGTCGAACTCCCTATTCAATTCCAGATACACCGACATGTAATCATAAGGTTGGGGACAGGTGGATCTTTATTAAGAATAGAAGCATGGCCCGTGAGGGTTATGCGCCAGTACAAAAGAGCGTTAAGTCTAATCGCTGTCAACTTGGATTGTTGCTTAACCAGGAGCCACGAAGGGATCCAGTGCAGCATGGCAAAAAGGGCTTTCTTGGTGTGCTACGATGTGCGCCAGTGATCAGTAGAGCAATGGATCTTCTAATTTTATCGAGGGATTTGATATTACAGTTTTTTCGAGAGCTTGGCACCAAAAGACCGACCCGTATAGCAGGTTGGGTCCGATGATTTCCATGTAGAGCCAGAGCACAAATCGAGAACGAAGTCCCCATCGTGTTCCAACTGCTCTTCTACATGTTGCTTTTCCTGCCATCTCAGCTAGATTGGCTTTCGAATTAAACTTTGGATCGAGAATTATGCCTAAGGGCTTCAAGTGAGTGCTCAAAGAGAGCGGAGTGCAGTTTAGACTAGGCATTGTAAACCTTGGAATTTTGTACTTCCGAGTGAAAAGAATAGACACATTGGGTGGGTTAGTCCCAAGTTCGAATTCCCGACACCAGTTCGACACAATAAAAAGTGAATAGTTAAGTTTTTCGGAAAGTGTTTGGGAGAATTTGCCGGATGCCGCGATTGATATGTCGTCCGCATAGGCTATCACTTTGCATCCAGTAGAGTCCAACCTCAACACTAGTGTGTAAACCGCCAGGTTCCAGAGGAGGGGTGATAAAACACCCCCTGGTGGCGTGCCCCTGTTAACCACGCTCCTTGATTGGCACTTCCGCTCGTGGAAGTGATGAATCTAGATTTTAGTAGAAGCTCTATAAATTTAAGAAGGCCTGAATTCAGGTTAAGCTTATGGAGTGCGGAAATGACAGCGTTCCCTCGATGTCCAGAAATATTGCAAGTGTGAATTCCTTGTACGCCAAGGATTTTTCAACTTGAGAATTGGGAGAATGAAGTGCTTTTTCAACCGATTTGCCTTTAGAGTAGGCCTCTGGAGATACAGAGGGAAAAGAAGGTTGACCTAATATGTAGGTCAAGAGATCTTTCTAGAACCTTAAGAAGAAAGGATGTTAGACTTGTGGGTCTGTAATCCTTAGATTCGGTATGTGAGGCCTTCTCCACTTTCGGGAAGAAAACGACCCGAGCCGTGCGCCAGCGTAAGGGAATATATTGCAATCTGAGGCTTGTATTATATATTTGTAGCAGCCATGGAAGGATAATCTCTTCCTCATTTTGGATATCAGCAATGATGCCGTCCGGCCCGCGGGACTTTTATGGCTTAAAGGTTTGAATGGACCACTCAAAGTGACTTTTCGTCACTTGGAATGTGGGGAGGCTATCATGGAAAACCTGATCCACCTGGTAGAGTGCTTGATCCGTTGAGGCTAAACTCCCTGGAAATTGGGTGTCTAGTAGGATATCAAGGGTTTCGGCGTTTGAGTGAGTTCAGCTGTCACCTAGTTTTTGGATACAGTCAAGGGCTTTGTTAAAGGAGTGGAGATTTTTTCGAAGACAGCTAGCCTCGGACATCGATTCAATGCTTTCGCAAAATTCCCTCCATGACGCTCGTTTCCCTCGCCTAATGACGTATTATTCAGCTGTAACTTTAGCTTTGTTGAAAAACATTCTACAAGTTTTGCGAAGGCTTGAAATTTCAGAGGTCTACCACGGAGGTTTAGGTTTGCCCCGTGGTTCGGGAGTGATGCAAGATATATGAGGGGCTTTATTAAAAGCTGTGGTCAGATCGTCGACCGCCCGATCAATGTCGGGACAGTTGTGGATAATGGTGTGAGTCGTTGCTAAGCATGACCCCAGTTTGAGCCGGAAAAGAGGCCAGTTCGTGTTTTGCTTATTGACTGGTTTAAGAGATCCTGTATTGCCTGTAGTCACCCTCGAGTCAATGTCAAAGGTGATATAGCAGTGGTCCGAAAAGGAGCATTCCTGGGAGACTAACCAACTGCTTATCCTGTTGGAGTATTTATCGCTTACGAGGGTGATGTCAAGCACTTCCTTCCGGATGGATGTAAGGTAGGTCGGCTAATTTCCCCGGTTAGCAATGCCTAACTATTTATTTGAAATGATAAAGTCAAAAAGACACTCACCTCGATCATTTGTGCTGGAGCTGCCACATATTTCGTGATGGGCACTGCATCTGCGCCGATAATTACCGGAATCCGTTTCTGATAGGTTACAGCAACCATTTCTTTTAATGTGTCCGATGGCGGAGATTCATCATAGTCGTGAGCCATGTAGCTAGAGGAGATCCAGAAAGTCCGTGGACCCATTTCAATTACCCTGGTTATATTGTCTTTACACGAAATCTAGGGAGCATTAACGCTGTTTTTTTTTACCAGAATGCAGCATCTTGGTTTACCTTGATCCTCGATATTTACCATACGATATCCGTATGCATTGAGTCCAGAAACCCGGTCATTTACGATACAAGGTTCTTAGACGAGAACGAGCTACTCCCCTATATCCGAGAGTAGGAGAAGCAGGGCTGCCGAGGCAGTTTTCGAATACCGACGGTTAATTTGTAGTACCTTCAACATTGTCTGGAAGATTGATTATGGTAGTGTTCAACTCTTCCTCTTCGGGCATTGGAGATATGTATCCACCAGCCGCATCCGTGTCAATGTGGTCGAAGAATTCTCCGACCAGTTCGGAAGTTGAGATGCGGCTGCTTCTGGTTGTTTCGGAGCACATACTCTCATTGTCACTACTGATGGTCTTAGGCGGAGCGACTGCTGCTGGTTTGTGAATCAATGCCTTGGCAACCGCTGAAGAGCCTGGGGACAGCGAAGAGCTCTTGTGGTGTTTGTTGAAGGGACAGTGCTTATGTTGCTTGACTTCGAACCAAGGGCGGGGGTGTTGCTGGTGAGCATTTAACCAGTCAGGGTTTTGCGCGTCCCTCAGGAGATATACGCGGAAATTTTGTTTGTGTTTGTGTTTTCAGATTTTGTTGTGTCCATGCAAGAAGGGTCCCCACTCAAAGCGGCTATCTCAGTCCGAACGTGTGGTTACTAAATATGATCCCAGGGTTATCTATACAAGCAGGGAGGCCATGGGAGGTTTGGCACAAGCCCTTGTGCGGTCAAGTGCTCAGAATAGGCCAGTGCTAAACGGGAGTTCCACTCAACCGAACCCACACTACCGACTTAACGGTAACAGACGTCGAACGTACTTTGAAGCCTGCCAGTATTTTAACGGGACGAGGGCAGCTGCAACCTTAGACTAGAGCCGTTCACACTTAAGTTTCACCTTGGTGATACCGTGACATAAGACAGCTAGGGCCAGAGAATTACAGCTACCAGCCCAGGGAATTCAGAATTAGGATAATAGTCCAGAGAGAAGGCCGGAGACGAAGGATGGGGGTCGTGCTAATTGGTGCTACTTAACTCCCGTGCAAGAAAACAGCAGCACCTGGTGGAGTGTAGACCATTTAGCGTTACCCAGGGTGCACCGCGTGGAGGTGATCTACATGTAATTTGTGTTGGTACTTCCCCACAATCTATTGTGAGCGTTTATATCGCTGTAGACAACCAAGTTCCTGTTGAATGCGGCTGCCTCCATCACCAATGCCCGAACCTCCTTCGGTGGGGCGTCCTTCTCATGGGGCATATATGCAGAGGATACTCAGAAACTGCTATTTTGCTGCTCAATGCTTGCCGCCACTGTGGAAGCAAGAAGATGTTAATGTTATCCTTTACTAATATACAAGCACGAGGCTTACCTGTGCTTTGAGCGGATAGCAGCTTCTAACCTCTCATCTTTAGACCGCAGATTTTTTTGAAACATTTCCACGGCCCTTGGATGAGGGCCACGTCGAAACCACCGGAAAACAGGCAGACCATCACATTCGTGGAGACGAGTTTAGTATGTTGGAGGTTGATTTGGATCAGCTTCATAGGAATTTGTCCTTCTTACCTCCACCATCGTCACGTCCGCGTCCTCCTCTCTTTCTAACTACCCCTTTCCTCTCTGCCAGTGGGGCAAAGTATTCGGCCTGTCTTCTACCTTCTACTGGCTCCTCAAGTTTCCCCACTCTCCACTTATGGGTTGGCAGGTCCCTGTTAAAAGATCAGAAGATATCCTCTATTTTTGCCGGTTCAGTATGGCTTAGCCGGGATCCAGACCCGAGCTCTGGGACTGCTGGGAACTTCTTCCCTGCTGACGGCTTCAAGCCTAGCTCCAGGCCAAATCTCGCCAACCTAGTTTATTGCAATCTTATAGAGTCTGGCTAACCTGCTCTCATCGCATGCGATGAGCTTGACACTGCTCTGATGCCAGCCTCCATCGTGACAGAAAGGAGGGGGTCCAGCGTTTTCCTCCAAGACATGGGGAGGTAGACTTCGGCAATCCCCCCGCCACCTGACCACAGTCAGAGTTTGGGTATTCACCATCTCCCCCAAGTTGCTCCCTTCAGCACTCCTCTGACCAAAACGAGATACCGGTTTTCCCAAGCCTCCCCGTACCCCACTCCCAGCAATTGAAAGTAGAGACGCAGTTGAATTTTCATCGTAAGAGTGTGCACATCGTGCATTTCGCTTGTAGCAATTACAGTCTTTTTTTATTTTTATTTCCGATTATTTCATACATCTGTCACCAATATATTATATTATACATGATTTGACAATTTGTTTGGAAATTAATATAAAAAACACATTTTGGCCAGTGCCAAGGAGTGATACCACAAAAATTATTTACATTAATTATAATAATTCACTACAATTATATTATAACAATTTATTATCAAAATTATGTTTATAATAATTATTTACATTTACATTTATATTACTATTACTAATATGTGTAGTCTGGATTTCCTAGTTCAGTAGGTCGTTTGGTCGAGTTCTCTTTAAACGGCGCATGGTGGTTTCTTCTAGATGTAGCAACTCGTTTATTTCTTCGTTATTATGCCCATGCAGTGTATCGTAGTGTTTTGTGGATATCTTTTTACTTCTTCGTCAATTCTTGTCATATTTAGTTGACGGTGTATATATTCATTTGTTGTGTACCAACCAGACTTTATGATAACTCTTAATATTCTAGATTGCTGTCTTTGAATTTTTTGTATGTGTGACCGCTTTGCCGTTCCCCACACTTGGAGTCCGTACGTCCAAATTGGCTTTATAGTACACTTGTATAGCAGCAACTTGTTGTTAATTGTGAGTTTAGATTGCTTACCCATTAACCAATATAGTTGCGTAAATTTTTCTTTTATTTGTTTCGTTTTTTGTTTGATGTGGTAGTGCCAATTTAGCTTTTAGTCCATGTGTATACCAAGGTATTTAGTTGTAGACCCTATTTTTATAACTTTATTGTTAATTTTAATAGGTATTGGGTTAAATTTTGTTTTAGTTGTAAAAATTATTTGTACAGTCTTATCTTCATTAATTTTCAAGCACCATTTATCAAACCATTCCTTAACATTCTCTGTGTATATCTGCAGATTTGCAGTCGCAGTATTTAGATTTTTATCAGATGCTAAGAGGATTGTGTCGTCAGCAAAGGTAGCAATTGTAGTATTCAGTTCTTTTGGAAGTTGTATATCTGAGGTAAATATGATATATAGCAGTGGTCCTAAAACACTTCCTTGAGGAACTCCAGCTGTTGTAAGATGAATAGACGAACTCTCTTCATTATATTTGACGTAAAAGTAACGATCACTAAGATAACTTTCAACAATCAAATAGTAGTCAAGTGGCAGCATCGTCTTCAGTTTATGCAGCAGTCCTTTATGCCATACTTTGTCAAATACTTTTGCAACGTCTAAGAATACAGCAACGCAGTACCGCTTATATTCTATGACTGTTTCAATTTTGTTTGTTATACGGTGTATCTGTTGAATTGTTGAATGTCGTTTTCTGAAGCCGAATTGATGATTTGGTATAATGTTTTTATTGTCAAGGATCTGGCTAAGTCTATCATGTAATAGTTTTTCAGCAACTTTAGAGATTATGGAAAGTAGGCTAATTGGTCTATACGACGAAGCAGTTGTAGCATCTTTTCCCTGCTTCGGTAGTGCAATAATTTCAGCAACTTTCCATATTTTGGGAAAAAATTGTAGTCGGAACATTGAGTTGATAACATTCCTTAAGTAGTTATAACCTATAGTAGGTAGCTCAGCGAGAGCTTTTCCTGTCAACATATCGTATCCTGGTGCTTTTTTGTGGTTTATTCGTTTTTTAATGCAATTCATTATTTCTGTTGTGTTTGTTTTCTTAATTTTGGTTGTAATGTCTATATTTAAGTCATTGCGTGTTTCAATATATTTATCTTCATCATTTGATCAAAGTATTTAGCCAATGCAGTTGCTTTTTCTTCATTGGTAGTAGCCCATGAGTTGTCATCTTTCCGTAGTGGTGGCTGATACCTTATCTGAGTTTTTAATTTCTTTGTGCATTTCCATAATGAGTAGTTCGTATCCTGGGTAGGCGTCAAGTTTTTTAGGTAATTTTCAACTTCTATATTTTGTCTTTTAGTTAATACTTTCTTGAGTTTTTTGCAGGCTATATTTAAATTGTGTTTATCCTCAGGCGATCTAGTTAGCTGCCACCTCTTTCTCAGCTTTCTCTTCTCAATAATTTGCTTTCTTATGAAAATATCCGTTGTAGGCTTATTTCTTCTAAATTTATGCTGTTGGCTTGATTTGATTCCTGCGTCTAGGACCACATCGTTGAAGTGTATAATTGCACGCTCAATGTTTAATTGTGTTTTCAGTGTGATAGAAATATTCAGTTGATTTTCAATATGCTGTCTATACTCATTGCAGTTTGTTTTGTGGTTAAAAATCTTAGCTATTGGTTCTATGGGTTTGATGTCAGTTGTGTAGTCAAGTATTATCGGAGAGTGGTCTGAAGAAAGTTCAAAACAAGCTTTAACTTTTAATTGGTTACACTTTATGTTTTTAGTTATACTGAAGTCGATTAGATCTGGTATCTTCTTCCTATCTGTTGGCCAGTATGTGGGTTCACTTGAGCTTAAAAATCTGCAGTTATTTTTGTTTATAGCATTAATCAGATTTCGTCCTTTTTTATTGGTTAGCCTAGATCCCCAGTCAGTGTGTTTTGCATTCAGATCTCCAGCTGCAATGACTCTTACGCCAAGCGTCTTTATGTAGTCATCATATTGATCCGTCGTTATTAGGTGTCTGGGGAGACAGTAAACTGAGGAAATGAGTATTGTCCCACTTGCATCCTCAATTTGCACAGTAGTGGATTGAATATGAGGTGTTGCATATGGTTGCCGTTCAGTATGTTTTAATAGTGAATTTATTATGATAGCTGTCCCACCACGAGCCTTACCATCAGGATGATTTGTCACATACATTTTATATTCAGGAAATACTAAAAACCTTTGGTCGTAAAATGTGTTTCTGAACCTAGAGCTATATCAATTTTCTTGTC
The DNA here is from genome assembly GCA_920105625.2 of Clusia tigrina. Classification (NCBI taxonomy): domain Eukaryota; kingdom Metazoa; phylum Arthropoda; class Insecta; order Diptera; family Clusiidae; genus Clusia; species Clusia tigrina. Next base: position 464,122 of record CAKKTE020000529.1, read on the forward strand.
AGACAAAAATTGCTTCAACTCAAGAAAATGTTTTGTTAGGCCATCTGCATTCCAGGCTACAATTATTAAACTATTACTTTCGGGCATTTAAGCTTGTTAGTAACATTGTAATGATATTCATCATATTAGTCATTTGAGTGATTAGGGATTTCACCATGTCTTTAAGTTCATTAATATCACTATCGTGTGATTCTGTTGTATTTTGTTCAGTTTTATTTGGATTTGACGACCCTCCAATGTCGGCATAGCTTACGCCTGTTTTCACTGCTGATCTATCCATATTTTTGGTCTGTAATAATAATGGATCCTTTCGGCGTAAAGATGGAAACCTTTGAATTTTTATGGCTTTGTATATTTCACAGCCTTTGTAGTTTGCAGTATGATTTCCGCCACATAGGGCACATTTAATTTCAGCTGCGCTGGTTATTTTTTTTTTACATTCACTTGTTAGATACTTTCCAGCGCATTTCACACATACTAGAACAGTAGTTTTTTGTATGTCCGTGTTTTTGGCATTTAGTGCATTGCGCGACTTCTCTTTTATGATGAGGTGCCTCAAAAACTACTATGCAATGTATTAATTTGTTAATGCTATAAATATCTTTGCTAGTATTTGTTTCCAGTTCTATGCTAAACAGTGGTAGCGGTTTTTTTGTTGTCCGATGATTTATGTTAGTTACGTTTAAAACTTTGTGACCGTTTTCACCAAGCTCATTTTTAATTTCTTCTGGGTCTGCGGAGTGGTGCATATTGCGAAGAATGACTTTGAAACCCCTTTCATTTTTGGGTTTAAATGTGTACAGCTTCGTACCTTTTTGCTTTTGCATTTGGAAAATTTTTGTGTATTTTTCCGAGTCATTCGATTGAACTCGTACTTCATTGTTTGTTAATATTTTAAATATAAAATTACTGTCTGCAACAGCGGTTAGCGCATTTTTTAACGTCTTTATGCATTCTACGCCTTGTACGTATATCGTTCGTTTAAACTTTTTTTCGGACTAGTTGTTTTTTTCTTTTTTGGACTCATTTTGATCAACTTGTCCACTGTGCGAGGGTTCAGCAAGTTCGTCATCATCAACGTCAAAGCAGCAAATCTGTTTTTTCTTTCTGAAGTAGTATCGCTCAACCAGTAGTTTGATAACTTACTTTGGCTTGGGTTTTTTGCTATTTTTTGCTTTTTGTTAGTGTCGGGCGTTCTTTTCGCTTTATCTGTCGTGGGGAGGTTCGTGCTCTGTTTGGTAGCGATTGCAGTTGATTTACCTGCACGCCTTTTGGTGGAATTTGCACACAGGCAGAAGAACATGTTGATGTCGCAGCTGTAGTCGAGAATGTAGTTGTTGTACCGTACGTAGAGAAGGCAGATGTTGTTGTGGCTGACGAATTTGTTGTAGTTGTCGCACAATCCACTGCTATACTTGAGCAGGACATTATTGGGGGTTTGCCATGTGTACTCCACGAAGAGTGGAGTGACTCGCTCATAGATCTCGTTCTCTCCCACGGGGGAGAGCGCAGCACAGTCATGGTGATTACTTTTTTAGTTTTTAAAAAAATTGTATTTATTATTATTTTTGCTATATTTTAATCATATTTATGAATGTATGTAAAATATCACGAAAAAAAAAATTTTTTTTGGTGCGGTAACTCTAATCACTTATTATGGCCAGAGTCCACTGTGGCAACACCACACACCACCGGGATTATTTTATTTGTTGTCTCTTTCAACTTTTAACTCATATATGTATATGTAGCGACACCACTACCCCCACCCAGTTGTCGGGTACGCCAACGCAAGCAGGCGTTAGTTCCGCGTACCATCTATTAACACGCTGCGTGTTTATGGGTAAACCGGAACTAGCCTGTGTTGGCTGCGTCGTGTTTCCGGCTTTTCCATTCTTTCTCTTCCGTTCGCGGCGCCGGAGCCGTGCGCACGTTCTCATTTCTGTGCTGAAGCTAGTGTGGAGTGTTATAGAGCGTTTTGTGAAATTAAAATTTATATTAAATGCTGGACTTAACAAAATTCCTAGAAATTTGCAGAAACGAATTTTATATTATGTATACGATACAACAAATACGTCATAGTATATTTTAAATTTAATAAATTAAAATAAGAATTTAATTTTATTTCTTTCTCTTATATTATTGGATACGCTACACCCGAGCGTAACCCAAATTGGTGACCCCGGCGTGATCGAAAAACACGCGCCCCATACAGGGGTATAAAACGCATAGGATGCTCCACTCGCCAACAGCCTCAGGACCGGCGCCACCTGCACCACCGGAGCAGCCGCAGACTCGAGCAACGTACGCTCCACACACGAACACAGCCACACACACACGAACACTCTTCCCCCCACAGAGCGAAACGAGAGCCGTCGTGACGCCAGACGTACAGAGGGGACCTATAGTCACTGTCGATGAGGTATTGTCGAGTATATCACGGGTCGACGACAACAAGTCTTCTGGTTTGGATGGAGTCCCAAATATGGCATTCAAGGCAGCGGTAAGAGCGAGACCAGAACTGTTCGCAAAGCTGTATGACGCCTGTCTGAGCGAAGGCATTTTTCCAGACGCGTGGAAACGGCAGAGGCTTGTGCTGTTGCTAAAACCCGGAAAGCCACCGGATGAGGCATCCTCCTATCGTCCACTTTGTATGCTGGATACAGTGGGAAAGACCCTAGAGCGTATCGTTTGTGAAAGACTGCAGGAGACATTCGAGAGTTCAGGAGGGCTCTCCGACCGACAATTCGGCTTTCGGAAAGGGAGGTCTACAGTCGACGCGATCAGAGCGGTAGTAGACATTGCTCGAGATGCGACGAGTGGCACTAGATGGCAGGGTGGCGCCAAAATGTACTGTGCGGTGGTCACTCTAGATATCAAGAATGCCTTCAATTCTGCGAATTGGGGACATATAATGCATAATAGGTAACTACCTCGACAACAGGGTGCTACTGTACGAGACAGAGGAGGGCGTAAAAACATACCAAATAACCGGCGGGGTTCCTCAAGGATCGGTACTAGGGCCCATGCTGTGGAACGCTATGTACACCGGCATCCTGGAGCTGAATATGCTGGAAAACGTTAATATTATTGGTTATGCTGATGATATCGCATTGGTAGTGGTGGCCAAACATATTGAGCATTTGCAGGTGGTGTGTAATGATGCGATCGCAAGGGTGCGTAGGTGGCTCCAATCAGCGCACCTGGAACTTGCTGGTCAAAAAACTGAGATTGTACTGATAAGCACGCGGAAAAAGCGAGAGGAGATGGTGGTGGACATCGGTAATCACCGTATTATGTCGACACCAAGGATTAAATATCTTGGAATTAACATTGACGCAAGGCTGTCATTTAAGGAGCACCTGGCAGCGGTCAGCAAAAAAGGCTCTAAAATTCAAGGCGCCCTTGCGCGGATTCTGCCAAACATTGGAGGCCCACGTGAGGGAAGAAGACAACTTCTGCCTACGGTAACGGATTCCGTGATGCTCTATGCAGCACCCATCTGGGCAGGAGCAAAAATTACGCATCTCAGAGAGGCTTGCGCAACGCAACGATTAAGCGCGCTTAGACTCACCTGCGCCTACCGAACGGTCTCCGACGACGCAATTTCCGTCCCTGCTGCAAAAATGCCCCTCGACTTACGAGCGTTGGAGCTGCAGCGACTGTACGACCGACAGGGCGTAAGGCCTACAGCTGAACGAAGGCTAGAGCAGCTACGGCGATGCACCGAAGAGTGGCAAGAAAGATGGGAGCAGTCCGAGAAGGGATGATGGACATTCCAGCTCATTCCCAGGGTGTCCCAATGGGTGAACAGGAAGCCTGGTAGTCTAAACTACTACATGACGCAGTTACTCAGTCATGGATGCTTCAATGCATATTTCTACCGCTTCAAAATAACAGAAGACCCCTATTGTCCAAAATGCACGGGCGAATTCGAGAGCGCTAGGCACGTGATGCTTTACTGCTCACGCTTCAGGACCTGGAGAGAGGAGCTGGGATCTGCCTTGGGCAGACCACCGACCACAGCAAATATAGTGGCTGCAATGCTGGAGTCACCCGCTAAATGGAACGCGGTATCGACCTTCGCTGAACAAGTAATGGTGGCGCTACGCAAGGAGGAGCGGGAACGACAGCGGCTACTGCGTCAACAGCAGGTAGCAAATGTAGCAGAAATTTCGCCAAGGAGCGACAACCAGCAGCGGACTGGATATAGACTGACAATTACAGACGATTGGGCAATAATGCTCATGACGGCCTCCCGACGTAATCACATTATGCGGTCCCGGGAGGGTTGCCCGCCACGACAGTGAGGAGGTTTTAGTGGGTTGATGTCCCACACTGACTAATTGGCTTAAAGCTTTCCCCCTCGATAAAAAAATAAAAATAAAAAAATAAAAAAACACACGAACACGGCCCCTTCAATTCTCACACATGCACACGCACGCATTTCTTTCACATGTGCTCCGTGCTGCCACACCCCCTTCAATGCCTCTGCGACTAAATTAGTTATTTTGTAATTTGTATAATTAGTCTTAAGCCAGAATTTTTCCGAGCAAGCAAAACGACACCTGGACTACATCCTCCAGTTCAACACACGATTTGTGTACGTTCCCGGGGGAGAAAACGTTGTGGCAGACGAACTTTCGCGAACCTGTACCGTCTCGATGCCTTCCATCCTCGACGAAGCCACTATCAGCCTGGAGCAAGCCTCTGACGTAGAGCTGCCTCACCTGCTGGAGAATCCGCGTATCCAACTAGATCGTCTCGCTTTCAACAACAGCGAGATCTACTGTCTGGTTACCTATGGGGCGACACGGCCCTATTTGCCATCCAACCTGCGTCGAACGGCGTTTGGCATCTTACACGGATCATCCCACCCGAGTGGTCAAGCAACGGCGAAACATCTGGTAGCCAAATACTTCTGGCCAAGCATGCACAAGGACGCGCTCCGCTGGGCCCGTGAATGCCAACCATGCCAACGCGCGAAGGTCCATCGCCACAACCGCGCCGAGTTGCAAAGCTTCGGGGAGGCAGATGACAGGTTCTGCCACGTTCATATGGACCTGATCAAGCTACCGCTGGTGAGAGGACTGTCGCACTGCCTGACCATCATCGACCGCTTTTCCCGATGGCCGGTGGCTGTCCCACTCCCGGACATTTGAGCTGTGACCGTCGCACGAGCGTTCTTCCACAGTTGGGTCTGCACTTTCGGCACGCCACTCACCATCACCTCCGACCAGGGGGGTCAATTCGAGGGGGAGCTATTCACGGCTCTCGCAAAAATGACGGGTGCTAACCATGTTCACACAACGCCTTACCACCCACAATCAAATGGCATGGTGGAGAGACTACACCGCACACTAAAAGCGGCTTTGATGTGCAGTCCAGACACACCATGGCCAGACGCGTTGCCAACAGTGCTATTGGGGATGCGGACGGCGTACAAAGAGGACCTCAAAGCAACTCCAGCCGAGATGCTCTTCGGCACCCAACTACGCCTGCCGGGGGAATTCTTAGGACAACAAAACGACCCTACCACCCAACCGGTTTTCATCGAGCAGTTGCGCAAGCTGGTAAAAGCGATCAAGCCAGTACCAGCATCCAACCACTCGAGACAGAAGCCGTTCGTCTTCAAAGAATTGCGCACCTGCACGCACGTATTCTGCAAGCTGGACAAAATCCGGAGGCCACTCGAGCCGCCATATACGGGCCCCCATAAGGTAATTCGCCGGGTCAACGACAAGAGCTTCATCATCGACTTGAACGGCGTCGAGAAAGCCATCTCTACGGACTGCTTGAAGCCGGCCCACCTCGAAATGAGTGACTCAACAACGTCGCCATCGCTGCAGGCATCCCGATCATCAGCGCCATCCCGATCATCATCGCCATCCCGATCGCCATCGCGCAACCGTCGTCTTCGTCAGCGACAAATGACCCGGCAGCGATCCATCCAAGGAGTCATCTGAGGAGTCAACCACCGCCCCGCTCAGGGGACCAACCTACACCACAGCCGGGGAGTCGACCGACGAAACGGGTATCGTTCTCCGCGCCTCCTGCGCCGATCACTGGGGAGGAATACCTGTGGCGACACCACTACCCCCACCCAGTTGTCGGGTACGCCAACGCAAGCAGGCGTTAGTTCCGCGCGCCATCTGTTAACACGCTGTCGCTGTCGCACAGCGTGTTTATGGGTAAACCGGAACTAGCCTGTGTTGGCTGCTGAGCAACACACTTCGTGTTTCCGGCTTTTCCATTCTTTCTCTTCCTTTCGCGGCGCCTGAGCCGTGCGCATGTTCTCATTTCTGTGCTGAAGCTAGTGTGGAGTGTTATAGAGCATTTTGTGAAATTAAAATTTATATTAAATGCTGGACTTAACAAAATTCCTAGAAATTTGCATAAAAGAATTTTATATTATGTATGCGATACAACAAATACGTCATAGTATATTTTAAATTGAATAAATTAAAATAAGAATTTAATTTTATTTCTTTCTCTTATATTATTGGATACGCTACACCCGAGCGTAACCCAAATATATAACTGTTGCTTTGTTTGTTTGATTGTTTATTTAACACTTTTAATAAATTTCAAATTAGTTATTATAAGCATTTAAATTAACTAAACAGAACTAGACACTTTCTTGAAAATTGGACTTTCGTTTAGCGTCTTTTTCGCGGGTTTTATAAAATTAGTTATTTGGTTTTAAACAACGATAAATGTCACAAGGGCGGAGCTCGTGTGATTACACGTCCGTTTAGTTACACGACCGTTTCTTTTTCCACCAGATTAGGGATGAAAATATAGCACGCGAAAGATCGAAGCGGTCTATAATGATAATGATTTATTATTCCTAATGAAATCTCCCTCTCTCACGTGTCACATGAAAAAAGGTCGAAAAATACAAAAATTACAGTATCTCAAAAATTGTTCCATGAAAAAAAATTTAACCTTGATTTTCGAATACAGCAGATGAAAATACATAATAAAAGTCAACTCTCATCAAATGTACATGAAAAAAATTTTATTTTGTAAACTAGTGTTATTATTATATACGAGTATATGTTGTTTTGATATAATTACATATACTTATGATTACTAATTATATTGTTTCGATTACATTGTGTGATAGTTCTAATTATAAATCGTATTGTTGAATTTACATTTTATGGTTTACATATTTAAATTACATTGTATGGCTTTAATTGATTATTATGTACTTTCTTAGGTGTACCATTATATTCTATTAATGAATTTACTCCTAACTTATCTAGTATTTTATATGGTCCTTTGGATTCATATCCTATTTTCTACTTTTAATAGAACTAAATCTCCTATTTCTACCTTAAGTGTGTTCGGATTAGTTTTCAAGTCAGTTAGTGTACGTTTTTGTTTTGCTTTCATTTACATTTGTTTTGCCTTTTCGGAGCATAGCGCAATCTGGCTCTTAGCTCGTTGGCGTAATTTTCAAAGTGGTAAATTTGTGTGTTATTTTCTATTACTTCATTGGGTAAACCTGGGAGTTTCCCATATATTAATTCATATGACGTGTAGCCCGTGTCAACATGTGGCATTGAGTTGTAAGTGAAAGTGAAGTAGGGAATCCATTTATCCCATTCGTCGTCGTTTCTCGATGTCAGTAGGAATTCATTCAAAACTCTGTGGCTGCGTTCTAGTGAGCCTATCGTTTGGTGGTGGTACGGTGTCGAAAATTTTTGTTGTATTTTCAGCAGTGCACATATGTTTTGCCATCGTTTGTAAATTCTGTCCCGTTGTCAGATTTAAGAATTTTGAAGTCTCCGTATTTGAGTATAAACTGTTCAACTAATGATTTGGCAGTTGTGTGTGCGTCTTTTGTTATCATTGGGTGTGCGATTACGAACTTTGTCAGGTCGCACTGCATGGTCAGTATGTAGCGGTATTCGTTTGAAATTTTTAGTGGTCCTACGGTGTCAATTGATATGACTTCCAAACTTGTGTTAAGGGTGTCTGTGATGTTTGTGGTTCTTTGATGTGCCTTGTTTGTTTACATTTCACGCACGTGTCACAGTTGGATTTTCTTTACCATTAGGTTCATATTTTTCCAAATGTATCTTTGTTTTAATTTGAGTAGAGTTTTTCTTACTCCGGGATGTCCTGTTTTGTGACATTCATCTATTAGTTTGTATTTTAAAATATCTTCCGTTATTCTCTTTGGAGGTATGTATATTAGAATTTTTAGCTGAGGACTTTTGCTACTAATTTCTTTTCTATATATTTTGAATATTTCATCGTTAATTGCAATTGCTAATTCTTTAATATTTTCTTTCTTCGTTTTGGATATCAATTTCCTCCGAATCGAGTCTAGTCTGGCTGATTTATCATTGATTCCTGCATGCTTTATATTTTCATTTATATTTTTATCTCTAGGTCGGAGCTTCTTCAGAGTCGAATCTTGATTCGGTGAATTATCGCTTTCGCCTATGTGCACAATATCATTTTTTATACATTCATCGTATATATATTCATTTTTTCAAAGCTTTGATTTTTCTAGTCGACATTAAATTTTAATTTTATTACGTCATTTATTGATGTACATTCCCATATTTGAAGGTGATCAGTCTTCTGAGATATGCAGTTTCCCAATTTCTCATTTTCAATCTTATTTGCCTTTTCATTTACTTAATTTTTATTTGCCTCTTCATTTATTTTCGTTTTCATCAATTTCTTTCGGTATCATTTCTTTTAGAATGTCCGAGTCAATTTGTATTCTCGACAATCCATCTGCATTTGTATTAATTTTTACTGTTTTATATACTATGTTGAAATCATAGTCGCTGATGTCTAATCTAATTCTGGTCATTTTAGATGAAGAATTTTTATGAGAGAATAGTGATATTAGTGGTCGATGGTCCTACCGTGAACTTTTGACCATATAGATAGGGTTTGAAGAAGTTAATACCCCAGTGTATTGCTAGTAGCTCTTTTTCTATTACTGGCTTATTCAAATCGTGTTTTTGTAATGATTTGCTAGCATATGATATGGGTAAATCTTGTCCTATTTCACCTTGTCATAGTACGGCGCCTAGTGCACAATTCGATGCATCTGTAGTTAATATGAAGGGTTTATCAAAATTTGGGTATTGCAATAGTGGTGGGTTTATTAATTTTTGTTTAAGAGTTTCAAAGATTTTTGGCATTCATCTGTCCATACAAATTTAGATGATTTCTTTAGTAAGGAGTTCAAGCATTATGCAATATCTGCAAATTCTGGTATGAATTTTCTATAGTAGTTGCAGAATGCAACGAATCTTCTTACTTCGTCTGCGTCTTTCGGTTGTGGGTAATTTTTAATAGTCTCGTATTTTGCTGGGTCAGATTTAACTCCGCCTTGTGTAATCAAATGTCCTAAATATACGACTTCTGGTCTCAGAAAGTTGCATTTTGCTGCGTTTAATTTTAGGTTGTGTTGTTTTAGTCTGTCTAGTACTTTGATCAGATTTTGATTATGGTGATTTAGACTGCATCCATAGATGATTATGTCATCTACATAAAGGAATGCTTCTGAGTCAAGTCCTGAGAGTGCTATTGGTAACATTCTCTGAAAGCTGTTGGATGAAATTTTGAGTCCGAAAGGTAGTCTTTTAAATTGGTAGTGTCCATTGGATGTGGAAAAAGCTGTTAATGGTCGTGATTGTTTTTCTAATTTTATTTGATGAAATCAACTGGCCATATCTAAGGCTGAAAACCATTTTGCTCTGCCTAACTTGTCTAGAATGTCTTCTAGTCGAGTTAGCGGGAATTTATCATTTACTATTTTGTCATTCCGTTTTCTAAAATCCACTACAAGTCTCCATTTCTTTTTGTCAATAGTGTTCTTTTCAGGAACCTAAGGGAGTGGAGCATTTTATGGGCTGACTGAAGGTTCAATGATATCCTCCTGTAGCATTTTCTGTACCTGTTCATTCACAATTTCTGTGTGTGGGTGTGTGGCAGTCTGTAGTTTTTAATGTAAACTGGTGTGTTGTCATGTGTCGTTATGTTTTGTGTGTAAAAATTGTTTGTCGAAAGTGGTTTGTCTTCAAGATGAAAAACTTCTTGGTATTGTGTTAGGATGTTTATAAGTTGGCTTTTTGTCATTTCGTCTGTGCAGTTCAAATTTAAAGTTTCAATGATTTTCTGTAGTCTGTTTTCATTGTAATTATCCTGCGTACTGTACTTTAGTATGTCATGATTTTTTAATGAGTTAGTTTCAAATTGTATGCCGTCTAAAATTACCTCTTTGTTTGTTGTTTTTAAATTTTTATGTGGGTTATACCACTTTTGGGTGCTATGGAATTGCCTAGAAATATGCCTTCTTTTAATTCTTTATTCAGAATTATTTTATCTTCATTTATGTTTAATTTTAAGGCTTGTATTATTTCTGTTCATGCTGCTATTTTTATTTTTTGAGTGTCGAGAGATTTAGTGGCTTGGGTATAATGAATGTTTGTTTGTTTACGTACGCGGAAATTGTAAACGTTTCATAATCGATTTTACATATATATTTTTCAAAAAAATCCCTACATAGAATGCCATCTGTTTCTATTGGAAATGTTTTGTTTACTAATTGGAAAGGGTCGTTACAAGATACTCCAATAACTAACTGTAATTCTATTTGACGTTCAGAATATACCTCTTCGTTTGTTATGCCTGTTAATTTGCATTTGTCGTCAGGAAAGTATTCGTGGTTTTCTAATTTGTTGCTTATTTTTCATAATGAGATGTCGGCACCTGTGTTTATCAAAAATTATATTTTTTGCTTTTTGTGTGTCAGCGGGACGAAATTTGTGTGGTTATCCGATATTTTATACACATTTAAATTTGGCTGTCCAGAATGGTTATGCATTCTGGGCCTTGTTCGTTTCCCGCATTGTGTATCATGTTTACGCGGCTGTTTGTGTTTGAGTTATAATTGTTGTTGTTGTTCTGCTGTCTGCCTTGTGAGTTGTAGTTGTTGTTGTGTCTGAAGTTGTTGTTATTTTGATTATTGGGATATGTGTTGTTGTGGTTATTGTTTCTTTGACTGTAATTTGTATTGCTACGGTTATTGTTTCTGTTGTTTGCATAGTTACTGTTGTTGTAGTTATTTTTGTCATAGCGTGTGCTGAAATTTTGTCGTGTGTTGTTTGTGTATTGTGGAGAAGGGTTGAATGAATTATATTTGCGCGGAGCGTTGAAATTATACCTTGTACCTTGTGAGTTGAATGAATTATGTCTTACTTGCATCAGCTGTGATGTGTTTGGCATTATTCTAGATTCGCTCTCAAGTTCAAGTGCCAATTCTGTTGCTTCTGCTAGATCTTTCGGTCTTGCAGCAAAAATTGTCGCTTTGTAATTCTCATTCAGACCTTTCTTGAAAGTGTCCAATGCTAACTTGTTGTTTGTTTTTGTTATTACGTTCTTTTCTGGTTGTGTAGCTGTCTCTCCTAAATTGTATATGTTAAGTCTGTTTAAACTTTCTATTATTGTCAGAATTTTTTCTTTGTACGAGTTGATTCCTGAATTCCTTTGTTGTAGATTAGTTAGTCTAGCTTGTAGCTGTGGTATTGTTGTCGTGTCTTTGTACCTCTGTTGTAGTAGAGTGGTAAGTGTATTTAAGTCTTCTGGTTTTGGGTAACCTCCTATTGCTGTTCTTAAATTGGCAGTTAATTTGACATGGTAGATATACTCTAGTAAATCTGTCTGTCCTGACTCGTTGAGTGATTTGTTTATCAGCTCAGCGGTGATTATGAAACTATCTAATTCTCTGAAGTTGCTCGTAAATAAGGTTAGAGATTTTGATGCCGTTTCTATGCTAAATGTTGTCTATTAATTCAGTCTCTTCGATTAATTGTTTCAATAAAATAGTTTTTATTGTGGAATATGTATTGGCGAAGCTAATTTTTATTCCAGTTAGATCTTTATTGTCGGTGTCGGTCTCTATTATGTTATTAAATTCCTCTCTTAATGTGTCTATTTGTCTAAGTTTTGTTGTCACAGTTTTGTTTGTGTTTATTCTGCTGGGATTTTTCCTAAGTGTAGCTAGTATATCTATTAAGGCATTTAATTTTACATCCATTTAGGATTAAAGTAGGAAATTTGTTTTAAAAATTTTATTTATTTTTATGCTATAGAAAATTTGACATTTGACTGCTGTAATAGCGTTGCCATTAGCGTCATTCTTATATTTATGAACATAGTTTTTAAGCTATTATGATAATAATTATGACTAAAAATATAACTACGTAGGATTCTGGTACCGATGGGTAGGTGATGTCTGTTGATAGCTGGTTGTTGTTTATTGTTGCATCTTGGTGCTGCGGCTGGCTCTGGCTTTTTTCGAGCGCCTCAATCATCGTATTGTCTCGTCTTCGTTTGTTGTTTTGTTGTTATAATCTTCGATAGTTGGCGTGCCAATTTTTCCAATCATGCGCCAAGTTATTCGCATGCATGCGATCTGGTCACTTTCTTTGGTTTTTGATTTGGAGTTTGAGCTTTTAAATTTGCTCCCAGATTCGTGTGGCCTCATTAGACGGACGTAGGTTGCTGTTGTCTGTAACGATTGAAAGTAGGTGGTGTTAATTGCATTAACAGTTGATGTGCAAACCTCATTGGGAGGTATGTAACATTCATGCGTAACATCTTCTTTTGCATACAATTAGGCTTGTGTTAAGCAAAGCTTGCCAGCTTGACGATGGAATTTGCATTGTTGACAAAAACTCCAATATATACTACATCAGCGAAGGCATTGCACTGGATGAAAAATGATATCAAGTGAAATACGTTGAAAAACTCAATTCAAGGCCAGCTTGCAAATTTGTCAATAATGCACATTTCATGGTTATGCTATCAATTCAATAATACCTAATATGTATAGCCAAATTATATGTAATATATGTATATAGAAAAATGAATAAATACCCACGATTGGCACATCCAAAAGTCAGTCAATCAGTAAGAGTTAACTGTGAGTCTTTTCATTTTAACTTAACATTCATTGATTCTCCTTCTCCGACACCAAGGTTTATGTGCCTGTTGTCAAACCCACCATCAACTCGGTACAAGCACCGCTGTTGACATTAGGTCCTTTTTCAACGATACCAAGGTTTACGTGCCTGGTATCAACTTTATAATCAACTCGGTACAAGAACCGTTGTTGAAATTCAGCTGTTAATTTTAATTTAACATTTTGGTGACCCCGACGTTTGCAACCTTCTGAGTATCAGACGGGGAGGATAACTGGTTCAAGTTGCAAGTATCCATCGATCCACTGATCATTGAAACATCCTTCAGTAGGCAACAAACAGCTACCAACGTAGTATCCACATTCAACAATCAAGTCCTAAGCTAGTAACCTGCAGAACACTTTAGACATTATATACATAATCAAAATATCAAGTGTCCTGTAACCAGCAGACGACAACAATCAAGTCAGCATTAGCCAGTAACCAGCAGACGACAACAAGAATCCTGCACATAGCATTCAAAAACACGATACGTCATCATCATGGGAATGGATGAAGTATCATTGAGGCAAGATGAACTTGCACTGGCTCTACAAAAAGCTATAGCCAATTACAAGAAGGCGCCACAAGAGCGCAGAACAATAGATGTCATAACAACAAAATCCAAGGAGCTGGATGAATTGTGGGTACAGTTTGACCAACTCGACAATACCATCCGCGACCAACATGGCAAGGAAGTCGACCACCCATATTTCGTGAAGGATTTACACACTGCCATTCGCACGAAATGCCGAGAAGCACGCGATGAGATGGACAGAGCAGTACAGGCCATCAAACGTCTCCAGGCACCATCAACCTCAAAGGCTGCACCGGAGGTACTCAAAACAGTACGGTCGCCGCAGCCAGCCACCAGACAAAGCGAATCAAGCACAGTGATAGCTGCCCCCAGAAGTCCGTCAAGTCAGCTATGCTCACTAATTGACAAACAAAAGAAGTCAATAGACACAGCTAGCAAACTACTTAGCCAAGTGCTTAATAGTGTGACACAACAAACGTCGCACTATTATGCAATGCAGGCGAAGACAGTAGAAACGCATTGGAAATCTGCCCAGGACCTGCACCAAAGGATCTGGTTATCTGATGAGCCCAGCTCATACGACTACGAGGGTTTTGCCCAGATTGAGCAAGCAATCACTGCACAGATTTTGCAGCTTCAAGATATGGCTCGAGAATCAGCAGCATCAATTATGGAAGCCTCTCCAACAGCAGTCAACAGGCCAACAGCCAATATGACTACATCAGGTCTAAAACTTCCCAAGGTTGAACTACCAAAATTCGATGGCAGCTACCACAAGTGGAGGCAGTTCCACGATCTATTTATGGAGTTGGTCGACAAACAACCAATTCCAGCTTGCCAAAAGATGTGGTTCTTGAAGTCCAGTTTATCCGGTCAGGCGGAAGGACTAATTCGGCACTTCACAGCATCGGCAAATGATTACGAGGCTGCATGGGCAGTGGTCAAGGATCGATATGAAAACCCTCGGCTGCTGATAAATGCAACGTTAAGCAGACTGCTCTCCCAACCGACAATCAACAACGATCAGGCATCAGCGATTAAGTTCCTCCACGACACTACCAAGGAGTGCATCATGACTCTACAAGGTCTAGGAGTGAGCACCGACAGCTGGGACTCCATTCTGCTGTACATATTAACCCAAAACCTGCACAAAACCACTCACGCATTATGGGAGCAATCCTTAAAACAGCCGAAGGAGATACCATCTGTAAACGAATTCCTGAAATTCCTTGAACTTAGATTCCAGTCATTGAAAGCTTTAGGAGAAAGACTCAACAAGGATGCGGCAGAACAAGGGCGACCAAGGGTCTACCAAGCGTTAAGTGTCTCAGTGCCAACAGGTCCAGCATGCATCACATGCAACCAACATCATGCGGTATTCCAATGTCAAGATTTTCTCAAAATGACACCAAGTCAGCGGTTAAACACAGTCCAAAAAGCAAACTACTGTGTAAACTGTCTGAAAGGTGGGCACAATGCCAAATCTTGCGTGTCAGGCAACTGCACCAAATGC
Source organism: Clusia tigrina (assembly GCA_920105625.2). NCBI lineage: Eukaryota > Metazoa > Arthropoda > Insecta > Diptera > Clusiidae > Clusia > Clusia tigrina. Next base: position 479,171 of record CAKKTE020000529.1, read on the forward strand.
AATAGAAAACACAACACGTTGTTGCATCTAGAAGCACGGGAGCAGACCACAAGAGGAAGCCGATCAACAGCAATCAATTTAAAATCAACTACAACTCTGTCCAATACCTACACATCGAAGCTGTTTTGTCTTGTTGGGAACAGCTAAAATCAGAATAACAGCTGCGAATGGACGATCGGGTGAATTTAGAGCTATTCTCGACTCAGGATCACAAATCAACATCGTGTCCGAGCGTATCATTAAAAGACTAGGCATATATCCAATCGAGGCTTCGTTGTGCATTGAAGGTATTGGGAATGCCCAAAGAAGAGCTACGCACCGCGCTAACATGAAACTGGAATCTCGAACAAGCAACTTTGCAGCCGACTTCGAGGCATTTGTGCTGCCAAGCATTGTTCCAACTCAACCAGCTCAGCAGTTAAACGTTACAAAATGGCCGATTCCTAAGGGTGTCCAACTGGCTGATCCAGACTTTCATCAACCTGGAAAAATCATTGTTCTCTTGGGCGCAGAGCTGTATTACGACCTCATAGAAATGGGCCAAATCAAACTTTCCTCTGAGCTCCCAGTCATGCAAAACACAACGCTTGGTTGGGTGATAAGTGGAAAAATTGGCCAAAGCTCAACAAAACAAGCAACATGTGCAGTGTACACTGGTCAGGAGAATGGTTCCCTCAACGACACTCTTGAAAAATTCTGGCAACTTGAAGGATGTGATTCACCGAGCTGTAAGTTTACAACCGCCGAGCGTCGCTGTGAAGAACATTTTCTGCAAAATTATCAACGTGATATCAATGGGCGCTTCACAGTGAAATTGCCGTTCCAAACCACTCCAAACCAACTGGGAGAATCGCGGAAGTTAGCTCTGCAACGGTTCATGACAATTGAACGAAAAATGATAAAGATTCCTGAATTCAAGGCCCAGATTGATATAACTAGCATCAAGAGTTCCCACTACTTTCTTCCACATCATGCCGTTTTGAAGCCAGACAGCTCAACGACAAAGCTAAGAGTCGTATTCGATGCTTCAGCCAAAACATCCACAAATGTCTCTTTAAACAATCTTCTGGCAACAGGACCAACTGTCCAGGAAGATGTATTCACTATTCTTTTGCATTTCCGGCTCCCTCGATTTGTCTTTACAGCCGACATTGAAAAGATGTATCGACAAGTGCGAGTAGATAAAGACGATCAAAAGTTCCAACTTATCTGGTGGAGAGAGGATCCCTCACATCCCATGAAGTGTTATCAGCTCACGACAGTCACCTACGGTACAATATCTGCACCGTATTTGGCTATCCGCACACTTCAGGCTCTGGCTGACGATCAAGCCAACAAATACTAACTAGGAGCAGAAGTCGTAAAATCCAATTTTTATGTCGATGATATGTTGAGCGGATCTGATCATCTCTCCACTGCATGTGAAATACAGCGGCAACTTCGACTCATGCTTAGTTCCACGGGTTTCAATTTACGGAAATGGTGCGCGAAGCACCCAAGGTTACTAGAAGAAATTCCAGTCACGGACCGTGAAGTAAATATCGAATTCGGTGATACACTGGACGACAACATCAAAACAATGGGATTGATTTGGAGCCCTTCTAATGATGACTTTAAGGTCAAGGTTGGTGTAGTAGAATCCGGTAGGATAACAAAACGTTCAGCCTTAGCAGATATTTCACGTATTTTTTATCCCCTTGGCTTCGTCGCGCCAGTTACGACCACAGCAAAAGTATTCCTTCAACAACTATGGAAACTTAAAATAGACTGGGATACAGAACTTCCAGCACCACTTCACAAAACATGGCTAACCTTCAAAAAGGACTTGCAGAAGTTAGAAACCATCACAGCCGCACAGTACCCAAGGACCCCCAATTACACATTTTCGCTGACGCATCAGAACGTGCCTATGGAGCGGTCGCATCCATGCGAACACAAGATTCCCAAAACCAGATAATCGTTCGCTTCCTAAGTGCGAAATCACGAGTAGCTCCAACAAAGCAAGTAACATTATCAAGACTGGAATTGTGCGCTGCTAAGGTCGCCGTGGAATTGATGCAGAAGCTCCATGAAAGCCCATTCTTCAAAGGCGTTACAACGTATTTTTGGTCTGATTCCACAGCGGTGCTGGGATGGATAAATGCAGAATCAGCACACTACCACACATTCGTGGCAAACCGAATTTCGGCTATTCAACAAACAACTAATCCACAACAATGGCGTCACGTGCCGTCCCAAGACAATCCCGCAGATCTGGTTTCAAGAGGCGTGACAGCAGCTAAATTGGTAGATAACCTGTTTGGGCTATATGGACCTAAGTTCCTGCATGGATCTATGACAATTTGGCCACTTCAACCTCCGCGAGAACAACGTGCCTTGGAACTCAGGCGGCAAACGAGTGCAGCTCTAACACTCAATTCGAAAGGGCCAACAACTTTCTGGGAAGAAATCAATCACCGGAACTCATTTCGACGCCTGCAAAGAATTGTAGCATATGTCATTCGTTATGTGAAAGTATTAAGAAACAAGGTGTCCCACCCTACAATAGCACCAACAGCCGAAGAAATGGAGGCATCATTGACATTGATTGTCAAGGGTACCCAAGGAAGAGCCTTTTACGATGACATTAAAAACTTAGAGCGTCACTCAACTGTCAATAACACTAGCGATATCAGTAATTTGTCACCGTTTATTGATGACCAAGGTATCCTAAGGGTTGGAGGACGGCTAGAGGCATCTAACTTGAGCTATGACGCAAAACATCCTATGTTGCTGCCATACAACGATCATATTTCCAGAATGATTCTCGTCATGATGCATGAGAATAATTTGCATTGTGGTCCACAAGGTTTGCTATCAGCGTCAAGGCAACGATTTTGGATAATAAAAGGAAAAATAATGGCCCGAAACGTTGTGCAAAATAGCGTGCGCTGCACCAGATCCAAGCCTAAGTTATTCATTCAAGTGATGGGAAATTTGCCAGCAACCAGAGTCACTCCAGCTCAACCGTTTGTCCATAGTGGAGTGGATTATTGCGGACCATTTTGGGTGCACTATAAAGTTCGTGGAAAGAAGCCACACAAGGCTTACATCGCAGTATTTTCCTGTTTCGCAACAAAGGCAGTTCACCTAGAGGTTGTAACCGAATTGACGACCGAAGCATTTATCGGAGCGCTGAAACGCTTCACGTCTCGCCGCGGATGGTGTGACACTATCTATTGTAACAACGCAACCAATTTCGTCGGCGCAACTAACAATCTGAAGGAGCTAAAAGATGTCATCTTCTCAAACACCTCACGAGAAAATATCACGAGATCATGCAGCGACCGTGGAATAAACTTCAAATTTATTCCTCCTAGAGCTCCACATTTTGGAGGCTTATGGGAAGCAGCTGTTAAATCCGCCAAGCATTTGCTACTACGAAGTGTATCGACGGCATCACTGACCTACGAAGAACTCGAAACCATCGTCGTGGAGATCGAGGGAATTTTGAATTCTCGACCGCTTACCCAATGTCAACAGATCCAGATGACCTAACAGCGCTAACTCCGGGACACTTCTTGATAGGCGAACCGTTAACTTCACAGATAGATAGGAACATGTCAGAATCCAAGGTATCCCTACAAACTAGATGGAAATTGGTGACACACCTTAAATACGAGTTCTGGAAACGTTGGTCACACGAGTACCTTCACCAACTTCAGCAACGACACAAATGGAAGGGTCCAACTAGCACCATAGAGCCAAATACTATGGTAATCGTCAAAGAAGATAACTTACCAGTGCTCCAATGGCCTCTAGGGCGAATTGTTAAGGTGTACAAGGGTGACGATGGCTTAGTAAGAGTGTGCGACGTAAAAACACAAAGGGGCATATTTAAAAGAGCAATTCAAAGACTGGCACCATTATTCTCGGCAGATCATGACGACATCGAAGAAGATCCAGAAGAGCAACCAGTGCCAAAAAGGAGAAGAACAATACCAGCAATCACTAATGGTTTGGCATTGCTAGTCACAATAATGATGTTACCAATAATATTGGGATCTCCAGTGCAAGTTAATCGTTTTGGTTCAAAACTTGGCATCCACTTCGAAAATATAGGATCAGTTGCTATTTCATCTACCGAATGGAACTTGCTCGTATACTACGATCTGAAACCATATTGGACAGAAGCATCAACGCTGTTCAACGGTACCAGCACCCTACGTCAACTTTGCCGAAAGATTAAACAAAACTACACTTGTAGTCATCTAACTGACAGCTTCGATCGACTTGAAGGAGAATTGCGTATAGATAATAATCTGATAAGAAGCAGTCGCAACAGGAGAGGGGCAGTAAATCTCGTTGGAAACCTTGCACATACACTATTTGGCGTGTTAGATTCAGAGTATTCCAAAAGGATGTCAAGGACAATATTAAACGTCAAAGAAAACGAGTCCAATCTGCTACATCTGCTGAAGAATCAAACATCCATCATTGATTCCACCGTCAACATCATAAAGCAGGATCAGATAGCGGTTAAGACAAAATTTGATGACTTTGACCAACACGTGAATCAAATGTGGAATCAATTAAGAAAGAAGACGAAGAGCTACAACAATCGAAATTGTTGGAACTATTCAACGCTCTGGCAATTCAACTAACTCTAATCGCAACCGATTTACAACGTACACAGTCAGCTATACTGGATGTTCTCACAGACACTCACCATGGTAAATTCAATCCGCTACTTTTAACTCCCGAGCAGTTGCACACCGAAGTTGACAAAATTAAACTCCACCTGCCATCATCATTAGAACTACCTGCAAATCAAGAGGACTTAATACAACTGTATAGGATAATGAAGGTCAAGGGAGGACTCACTCAGGACCATGTTGTGTTTAAGATTACATTACCGTTGATGGAACATGACCGATTTGAACTCTTTCTGCTCATTTCGGTACCAAATTGGATCAACAACACTATGGTGGCAATTGATACATGCACCACCTTTCTAGCCACAAATGCTGCTCGCGATCAATACCTCCGAATTAGCTCCGACGACTTTGCATCATGTGAGCGAATCAATCAAATTGAATACGTATGTTCAAATGTTCCAATCCGGTACAGCTATGAGGCTGAGATGTGTTCCTGCGAAATCAATTTGTTTAACAACAACACTCAACCAAATTGTAAACTAAAACCTGTGGCCAATAACATTACGTGGCTACCATTGAAGAAAAAAAATCAATGGATTTATGCAATTCCGTCAACTTCACGAGCCACTGCAGTCTGCGGAAAGGAAATCATCCCGTTGACACTGAAAGGCTCAGGACTACTGACACTTCAGCCAGAATGTGTGCTGAAACACAATGCAATCTCAATACAAGGGCAAGAATCCGTGTCCAGTGCGTTAACAGCATCACGCACAAGCCTAGGAAAAATTACAGAATTATCTAATAGTGAACAAATAACCCCACTATTGCAAAAAATCAACGCGATCACTTACACAACACAACTGAAGAATCTCACAGAATTACACAATGCTCTGGCCAAGGAAAAACTGATGACACTGCACAAAATTCAACCACCAGACTATTACCACCATGGGGTCAGTTATACCGCACTGTTCCTGTCCGTGATACTTTTAATTACTGGGCTCATATGGAAAATACGAAGTCAACGTGGCGTCAATGTACCAGAAATCAACAAGTCAACAGATACGGTGCCTCAGCCTCGCCCTCGCCACCAACCAATAGAGAATATTATATAGGTTGAGCTGTGCTCAACGCGCGGGAGAAATGTTAATTGCATTAACAGTTGATGTGCAAACCTCATTGAGAGGTATGTAACATTCACACTTTTAATGCATAACATCTTCTTTTGCATACAATTAGGCTTGTGTTAAGCAAAGCTTGCCAGCTTAACGATGGAATTTGCATTGTTGACAAAAACTCCAATATATACTACATCAGCGAAGGCATTGCACTGGATGAAACATGATATCAAGTGAAATACGTTGAAAAACTCAATTCAAGGCCAGCTTGCAAATTTCTCAATAATGCACATTTCATGGTTATGCTATCAATTCAATAATACCTAATATGTATAGCCAAATTATATGTAATATATGTATATAGAAAAATGAATAAATACCCATGATTGGCACATCCAAAAGTCAGTCAATCAGTAAGAGTTAACTGTGAGTCTTTTCATTTTAACTTAACATTGATTGATTCTCCTTCTCCGACATCAATGTTTATGTGCCTGTTGTCAAACTCGGTACAAGCACCGCTGCTGACATTAGGTCCTTTTTCAACGATACCAAGGTTTACGTGCCTGGTATCAACTTTATAATCAACTCGGTACAAGAACCGTTGTTGAAATTCAGCTGTTAATTTTAGTTTAACAGGTGGGATAGTTGGCGTTTCTGTTTGGTTAACAGCCCTCCTCGTTTCTTCAAAGTTTATTTTCGCACGGTGGGATGGATGTTTTCTTTAGCTCCTTCTGGTTTATCTGTCGTTGTTGGTACTCCTTTATCGTGAGTGGCAATGGTCCGACTTTTAGTGGCGGTTGTGCAATGTATGTTGGTGCAGGAATGTTTGCATACAAATTGTGGCACGTATTCTTCCATTAATTGGGCTACAGTTTCTGCTGCTTTTTGGGTTGCTGGATAGGTTTCAGGATCGGTTGATGTATCGGTTGCAGGATCGGTTGTTGTATCGGTTGCAGGATCGGTTGCTCTATCGGTTGCTGTATCGGTTGACTGCTTTTCAGGTCCTAGGTCAGTTGCAAGATCGCCATGTAGAGTATGATGAACTAGCCTCGTAGGATCGTAATGTACTCATATGGTGTAATGCATACGTTGGTCACGCAGGATCAGCTTTTGATTCAATTGCAGATTCCATACAAAGTGAGTGCAATAGAAAATAATTGCCTGACACGAAGCGGAATGACGCCCTCAGCAAAGGTTTTGACCGGCAGAGTGTGCCGTTGGTTGTGCTGTTCTAAGTCTTTCCTGACTTAGAGCACGAGAGATAAAATAATTGACTAATGCGAGTAGCAGTTTTAGTTGTCTTCAGATTAACTCTGGTTTATTTGGTGGCTCGCTGGCTCTTTTATATCATTTAATTCTTATTGTTTTCTTATTCTAACTAACATAAAATATATCTATCTTATTTCTACTAGTTACAAATCATATTCCCGAAATTAGTCTCAAGTATCGGATTACCGATATTATTCATTGACGAATCATCGTCTTTGTTTATATTAATTATTTTGAGTGCAAATTTCAATATTTTTATCTCCACTGATTTAAATATATATATATTTTTTTAATCTATATATTTATCTTCACTCCACATATTCAAATACTATTTTTTGACTGATCCAAGTTTTTCGTTTCTTCCGGCTTTTATAGTCCCTCCTCTTTTTTTTCTAATCTCGTTCCTTAACCGTTTTTTCTTCTTGGGTTTCCATTGACACTAACTCACCGTCCGTTTTTCCTTTCACTCTCTTTTACCAGTTGCTCAATTGCATAGGTTAACAAACCAACACAAGGCCAGTATAAGGGAACGTACTAGTATTGCCACCTACACCCACACGCCCACACTCCTACTTGCACGCACTTCAAGTAATATACAAACAAAAACAAAATCCTTCACATTCAGTTTAGGTTCTTGTCCCCACAAAATCCGGATAGAGGACAAAAACTGTAAAAACTCATTATATTATAACAAATCTAAATGCCGACGAACAGCTGACTGAACCTTTTGTTTGTGAATACCATTTCACCTACTCCACATAAGGCGCACTTTCCCATTTTATTTTTAGTAATTAACTATTATATCTCAACTATTTACAAACTTTTATTTGATATTTCAAACTTTATTTGTTTACAAAAAATACGCAAAACCTACGAACAAAAAATGTGGAAACGTCAAAACGAAAACAAGAAGAAGAACAATTTTTCCTTGCAACGGATACCTGAGAAATTTTTATTTCTAGGAATGCGCCGAGCTACAGTTTATCAGCATTTTTTTCCTTTTTCAATTTTTACATTTTAATTAGTTGTGTCTTATCTGAATTTATGAAATGTTTAAAAGCATCTTCTCATAATCTGCCTGCCACTAACAAAAGCAATGTACTATGACACCACTGAAATGTAATAAAAACACAGAGAGAGAGACCTGTGGGAGCTCCACATCACGTCACTACGCAACTCCACTAATCAATCCAAAAACTCCTCACTACTTATGAAGTCAGTTTGGTACCTTCCAACCCTGACAAGCTGTCAACGACAGCATTGTAAATATTGTACATATTTTCTCAGTTCCTTTTAGACTAATAAAACGACTACACGTATGAGCAGAAGCTTTTACAAAGAACGAGCACGAGTGTTTCTTTTTATTTAAAATAATTAGACGGCATCGCAGAGAGCCGCTAAAGACCTAACGGAACAAAAGAGGGTAATAATGAGACAGAGTTGATTATAGTCTGGAATGAGACAGTACATGAACAGAATTTGATCAGTCAGTTCACCACCTGCAGATAGCGTAGTTGTCTGAATGGACAGATTACAACAGCTGTAGACCCAGTGTCATGGATAACGGTCATTGAACTAACAGACATATGAATCTAATGACCTAAAATCAATTAACAATTGCACAGTGTGCAACATGCCAAAGTGGTGCCGATATGAGACACCAACATTCAAGGCGACGGTCAACGACCGTGAAATGTGAGCCAGCACACATACGTCTCAAATAACTGACACTTATCCATCGATACCTCTTGAGTCATCGAACAGTGATGTCATCGACGACTCAACTATTTTAAGTATAAATATAAGTCCAACATTGTAATTGTAACACAGTAGATAGTCGAGAGTCAATAGTCAATAGTTAATAGTCGACTGTTAATGATTAATGTTCAATCAATAAAGTAACATTTTAAGCCATGAACTTAAAAACACCGTATAATCATTACATGGCGACCTTGGCATAAGTGACGCTAAAAATAAATAAATTTTAAAAATAAATATTTTTTTAATAACAAAAAGTGTAACTTCAGTGAATATTTGCTTACAATAGACAATTGCTGAAAATGAACTGCTAAGCATATAAAAAAAAAAGTGGGAAAAATTTAAAAAAGATAAGGTATAGAAATATCCATGAAAAAAACTTCAATCAACACCATGGGTTGGTGGAAAAAAGCAATAAGTATAGTGGTGATAGCAATTTCTGGCTATGAAGTGGGAAAAGAAGTGCAACAGAAGAATACAGAAGTTGTAAAATATATAGACAAATACCAAGAGAAAAGTGACAATCAAAACATCAAAACAATACCTTGGGAAATTATGTGTTTGATCGGAGCCTTGGTGCTAATAATGGCAATACATTCGGCACTCAAAAACTATTTAAAACGAAGGAGACAACGTGTGGAAACACCAGCGATCAGGATCTAAACTATCTGAAAAACTATCTGGAGAAGAATTGCAGCTTCGTACAGGACAACAAAAATCATCATCATATAAGATAAGCAATATTATTATATTCAATTTCACAATATAAAACTAATTAAGTATTCACTAACTAAGTATTCACATTAAAAACACCGTGCAAGCAACAACACACAAATGACAAGAAAATAATATAAACAAATAGACAAAATTAAGCTTTTTATTAAAACATGTAAATTTATCAATGTTGCAATTTCCTAATTACGTATGGTCCATTTATTATGTCCTCACCAATCACATGGGACAAAGTTTTGAGAAAATTGCATGAAATAAAGATCACTTTTGACAAATCGTACAAATGTTTAAATAAAACACCCCTACCATCCAAAATTACTCAACTAAAACATATTGGTATTCTTGCATGTGAGCATAATAGAATTGCCAATTTAGGTAGGACAATTTACCCGGTACTTAGCACATACCATAAGCTAGAATTCGAAAATTATTTCACTTCCATTAAAAATAGACTGAAAGTACTTTTTAATAAATTACAAGTACCACAAGAAGTACCAACAAGTATAACAAAATTACTTGACCTGACTATTCATTCATTACTTTGCAGCGAAAGCTCTGACACAGATACTGACTCATTAGAAGACACAGATACTGACTCATTAAAAGAACAAAACGAAATAAACAATCTCAGCAATATGACACCTATCGAGTTCATTAACACTGCAACGAAATTGCTTCCAGAGTTTGATGGCAAAATTGAAAATTTAAATAAATTCATAAACGCCATTGATTTAGTGGAAACCATAAAAGAAACCCATGAAAACATAGCAATTTCATTAATAAAAACGAAATTAACTCACTCAGCAAGTACATTGATAACAAACGAGAGTACTATTCAAGCAATCAAAAGCAAATTACTTGCAAACGTGAAATACGAATCTCCACAGTGTATTTCAGCCAGACTTAATACCGTAAAGCAGCATAATAAAAGCGACAGTGATTTTGCCAAAGAAATTGAAACTTTATCATTGCAATTGGAGCAATCATTTATTGCAAACGGTTTGACGCCTGCACTAGCAAAAAGCTACTCCACTCAACATGCAGTGAAAACAATAAAAACAAATGCGAAATCTGAAGAGGTAAAATTGCTAATGAGGGCAGGTCAGTTCCCAACAGTAGGAGACGCTATTACAAAGTTTCTTGAGTCAAGTTCGGAAAGTTCAGGAACTTTACAAGTAAATTACATCAACAAATTTCGAAATTCCAACGTAAGATATAGGGGTCGTGGAAGCAGATCATATCGTAGACAAAGAAGCTCTTCGAACTGGAATTATAATACACGGCGTAACGACTCTCACTCTGATAACAGAGACAACAATAATAGAAATAAAAATTATGGACACAACAATAATTATAGAGGACGCAGACATAATAATGGAAACGTTCGGTATACAGAGGCGTCGGAAAACGGGGATGTCCCCCAGTCCGCCCAACTGGGGAACGTATCGAATTAAATGAGCACAGAATTTTAAATGTAAACCTCTGTTTAAACAATTACATTATAATAAAATCATCCTTAAGTCAGACCACCTCTACATTTCTTTTAGATACAGGATCAGATATAAGTCTCTTCAAAACAAACCATGTAGACAATGCTACAATAAATATAAATCAAATATTCAACCTCAGAGGTATAGGCAGTGGTACAATAAAAACACTCGGTGTCACACAAGCAAGTCTATACATAAATAATTTAACAATATCTCATAATTTCCACATAGTGGATGATTCTTTCCCGCTACCTTGTGATGGTATAATAGGCTATGATTTCATAAAAAATTATAATTGTGTATTAGACTACCAAAATTCTGGTCCAAGTTGGCTCATTATTAGGCCAAACTATTTAAATATTGAACTAGAAATCGAAATATTGGATTCACATCAGGGGAAAATACTCTCACTCCCAGCAAGAGCGGAGGTCATTAGAAAAATCGACATAACAAGTACGGAAAATGACCTCTTAATACCCAATCAGGAACTTGAAGATGGTGTTTTCATAGCAAATACAATCAATACAATACAAAAAACCCATATGTTCGAATTATTAATACAAAGGATAACAACCTTTTTTTGCAGCAAAACACAATAAGAACAGAAAACCTTGATGACTATTACATTGTTAAAATAGATAAACAAAATAACAATCAAGAACGACAAACCAAAATTTTGAATAAATTAGCAAACAACTGCCCAATACTTCATAGAGAAAAACTAGTTCAACTCGCTTGAAACTACACAGACGTATTTGCTTTAGAAAGCGATGCGTGTACATACAACAATTTTTATAAACAGAAATTACACTTAAACGAAAATAATCCGGTTTACATAAAAAACTATAGGACTCCTCATACTCATAAAGCCGAAATAAATAAACAAATAGAAAACCTGCTTAGAGATGATATCATTGAACCGTCAGTCTCAGAGTATAATAGCCCTATACTTTTAGTCCCGAAGAAATCCTTACCAAATTCCTCGGAAAAAAATGGAGGCTTGTAATAGACTATAGACAAGTCAATAAAAAATTAGCATCAGATAAGTACCCATTGCCTAGACTTGACGATATCCTTGACCAGTTAGGTCGTGCGAAGTATTTTTCGTGTTTGGATTTGATTTCAGGTTTTCATCAAATAGAGCTTGAGGAAAATTCAAGAAACGTTACATCATTCTCAACCGAACAAGGATCCTTTAGATTCAAAAGATTACCTTTTGGATTAAAAATAGCCCCAAACTCCTTTCAAAGGATGATGAATATTGCATTTTCTGGACTAGGACCGGGGAAAACTTTTATATATATGGACGACCTCATAGTCATTGGATGCTCCGAAAAACATATGTTAGCAAATTTAAAATCAGTTTTCGAGATCTGCAGGAAAACAAATATTAAGTTGCATCCGGACAAGTGTAAATTCTACGATTCACAAGTCACCTTCCTAGGACATAAATGCACAGACCAAGGCATTCTTCCAGATGAATCTAAATACGACAAGATTTTGTCATACCCAAAACCAACGAACGCCGATGAATGTAAGCAGTTCGTAGCATTTGTAAACTATAATAGAAGATTCATACCAAATTTCGCAAATCATGCAGTACACATAACAAAATTAACAAGGAAAAAATCCCAGTTCGAATGGACACCTGAATGCGAAAAGGCATTTCAATATTTTAAAAGTTGTCTGCTATCCCCAAAAATATTGCAATACCCTGATTTCAAAAAACCTTTTTGCATTACTACAGATGCAAGCAAAATTGCATGTGGCGCAGTTCTAAGTCAGAACCACAATGGTAAACAATTGCCAATAGCGTTCGCCTCTCGAACCTTTACTAAAGGGGAGAGTAATAAATCGGTCATAGAACAAGAACTTACCGCTATACACTGGGCAATAAATTTCTTCAAACCATATATTTATGGAATAAAATTTTTAATAAAAAGTGATCATAAACCACTAACATACCTATTTGCTTTGAAGAACCCTTCCTCAAAGTTAACAAGAATGAGGCTAGATTTGGAAGAATTTGATTTCGAAATTGAATACATTAAAGGAAACGATAACTGCGGTGCAGATGCTTTATCGCGCATTGATTTTGGGCAAATCAAGCAGCTTAGGGAAGAAAACTTTGCTATCATACAGATGATTACTAGATCAAAATCAAAACATACTTATTTCCAAACTAATAACAACATTATTGAAGCCAAAGAAACCTTAAAAACACAAGTATATAACACGATTACGTTACAAGAAGTGAAAAAATTACCATGCCTAAAATTAACCACAAAAGTGCACAATAAAACATTAGAAAATTCCTCACATTTAGTTTTGTTCCATGGAAAAAAGAAAATATTTAAATTAAACTCTAAAGATTTTATTGCTTATGGGAAAATTGAACTAGCACAATTATTTCCCAAACTTGAAGATATAGTTGGCAAAACAAACTTTAAGAGTATAAGGATTGCAATCAATGATAATTTATTTGAATATGTCGACATAGAGGAATTTAAAAAGAAAGGCAATGAACAATTGAAAGAAATAACAATAGCTATAACACCTAAGCTTATTGAAATCACTTCACCCACGCAAAAACTTGAAATACTACAAAAATATCAAAGTGGTGCCGATATGAGACACCAACATTCAAGGCGACGGTCAACGACCGTGAAATGTGAGCCAGCACACATACGTCTCAAATAACTGACCCTTATCCATCGATACCTCTTGAGTCATCGAACAGTGATGCCATCGACGACTCAACTATTTTAAGTATAAATATAAGTCCAACATTGTAATTGTAACACAGTAGATAGTCGAGAGTCAATAGTTAATAGTCGACTGTTAATGATTAATGTTCAATCAATAAAGTAACATTTTAAACCATGAACTTAAAAACACCGTCTAATCATTACATAATTATCGCCTCCTGGGAGGGTTCATAATTGGTGTGCTGTTGATTTCTGAGACATAATAAAAATGCTTGGGGAAAAATTGCCTTTCATTGAAAGATCTCTGATGAGGACAAGTGGCGTGTCCGAAATAGCTATAAGATCTGCCAAAAAATGTTTCAATAATTCTTCTTCTTCTTCTGAAAAATTATTACGGAGGCATAACCACATACGCAATTGCAACTACTGTTGTAACTTGTCTTGTCAATAAATTCGTTACAAAAATAATCTTTATATTTTGTATATTTAGAACTTTCTTTAATTCCGCAAATTTTCACTTGTTGCACATTTTACAATATTGTAAAAATGCTAGGTAAATATTATAGAGTAATGTAGAGAAAAAAATTGTAAGTCCAACAACAAAATCAATGGGAAATCGAATGCAAGTATAAGTGTTCGGTGGTCTAGCGATCATCTATTTCCTAATAGATATCAGCTGACATTGGAAGAAGAAGAGTTATCTATCTATATTACTCTTTGGTATATATCACTTCAAGATATACAAATCCACTGGTAGCAGTTATGTCAACGAAATAGGTTAAAAACAATTAATTACGTTTTGTGTTAACACAGCCTGTTTTTTATGTATCTATTTATGCCCATTTTCTTAAGTGCGGTACATATTATCGAACAGGCTTGTCAGTCAAAATTCAAGATGTAAATTTGACAATTAGAAATGGAAAATATGAAAATTGGATGCGCATTGGTGATTATCGCCTAGCTTAACAAAATAACAAATGTAAACAAGGAGCAAAAGGGTAAAGCAATGGATTGGCAATAGAAATTATATTCACATGTGAATACTTTAAAAGAAATTAGTCATGGATTCGCAATAGAAATTATATTCACATGTGAATACTTTAAAAGAAATTAGCGAATGGACTTCAAAAACAATTTTAGAATGTGCAGTGTTCTTATAATTATTTATTTTCATTATCTTTTGTAGGACAACTGAATTGTGTTTGTTTTTGTTGATTATAATTTACTAATTATTCATAAGATTTTGTCACGCAACGTTTAGTCTTGGCAAAGAGTATTTACGTACAAAGATTCCATCGCACTCTGTGCTGAAGCTGTGGTGACGTGTTATAGAGCGTTTTGTGCAATTAAAAGTTATATTAATTACTGGATTTAACACAATCTCTAGAAATTCGCAGAAAGGTATTTTATCATATATTATATATACGATATAACAAATAAATATGCAGGAACGTATTTTATCATATATATACGGTATAACAAATATTTCTGTTTTTTATTGGCAACGCTACGTTGAGCACGCAAGCAGCCAAATTGGTGACCCAGACGTGATACACGTAATCGCCGCACCCAGAGGGGTATATTATATAAGCAGAAAACGACGGACACGATGCTCCACTCGCCAACGGCCTCAGGACAGGCGTCGCCGGCACCACCGGAGCTGCCGCCGACTCAAGCCTCGTCCGGGGCCTTGCAGCAGCCACTACAGCCATCGTACGCTCCACACCAGCAGCCACAACCACCGCACGTGCATGCGCACGCACAGCTGGCTATGCCAACGCCACACCGTACAGGGGAACCTGGGGGACACGCCTCCTTTTCGTCGCCGCCCGCGATCGAGGCGGTTAACAGCTCCCGGCTCACACATTTCTGGAGGAGTAACCCCGATTTGTGGTTTTATCAGATTGAAGCCGCGTTCCAGGTCCACCATGTGCGCAACCACAACAGCCGTTACAATTTAGTAGTCGCAGCGCTCGACCCGGACACCATTTCCGAGGTTGCGGATGTACTCCGCACAATGCCGCCCGTGGGGAAGTATGATGCGCTGAAGGCAGCCATACTAAATCGCCTCACTGACTCGACGGATCGACAACTCCACAAGCTACTCACCCAACTCGAGCTGGGTGACAGGAAGCCGTCTCAACTCTTGCGGCAGATGCGCTTCTTGGCAGGTGACAGGGCCACGGATGACGTCATCCGAGTGAAGTGGCTCGATTTGATGCCGCCGTCAACGCGACGGCTTCTCAAAATCCTGAAGGGTACCAGCCTGGAGGAGCTCGCTGAGGCAGCTGACGAGCTGGTCGACAATGGACCTACAGCGGCAGCTCCGTCACCTCCACTCTCGTCTCCGAGACCCCGCTCTCCATTCGCGAACAGATCGTCGCACGATTCAACGGGTAACTCCGTGCACGCAGAACTTGCCGCACTGCGCCAGTCAGTGGCACAGCTCGTGGCACTAACGCGGGAGAATCAGGAGCTGCTGCGTAAGATAACGCCCCCACTTCAGAGGGGTCGCGCTGATACCCGCAGCCCCAGCCGGCATCGAGATCGCTCTACAGCGCCTGGCCAATGTTGGTACCACCTGAAATACGGGGCGATAGCACAGCAATGCCGACCACCGTGTGTTTTTGCTGCCGCCGTGGCCGCCGCCTCGACGCCGTCGGGAAACTAGCGCTGCCGACGCCGATTTCATGCACCTGTGGGACCACACGGCGACCAGTATAGAGAGCTCGTCCAGCGCTTCCTGCAACTCGCTTCACCAGCAGGGGTCATGGCCACTGTACCAGACTTACCGGGACAACACTTCATCATCACGGAGGGCCCTCCCGTTTTCGAGCGCCCCCGTAGACTCGTCGGTGAACGACTCGCTGCTGCCAAAGAAGAGTTCGCTGACCTCCTCGACAAGGGGGTGATACGCCCATCATCGAGCCCATGGGCTAGTCCGCTACACATGGTACCAAAGCCAAATGGAAGCTGGCGAGCCACTGGCGACTACCGCCGGCTCAACGCGTACACCTTGCCAGACCGATATCCTCTAACGATCATCGAGGACCTAATCCAAGAGAGCCGGGGAATAGTCTTCTCTGTAATCGATCTGCAGAAGGCCTTCTACCAAATCCCGGTTGCCAAAGCTGACATCCCGAAAACGGCAGTCACAACACCAATCGGCATCTTCGAGTTCGTGGGTATGCAATTAGGCCTGCGTAACTCTGCGCAAACGCTTCAGCGGGTAATTAATCACCTACTGAGAAAACTCCCCTTCATGAGAGGCTACGTAGATGACCTGCTCATCGCATCCGAGACGCATGACAAACACCTGCACCATTTGAGCCTACTGTGTGAGACGCTGAAAGCGGCAAATTCCCGCATCAACCAACCCCGCAATGCCAACTCGGTGCTCAGGAGGTTACATTCGCTGGGTATCGGGTCTCGAAAGAGGGGTTTAGGCCCCCGTGTCCAAAGATCGTGGCGATCGACGCCTTTCCAAGCCCGAGAGACTCTACCTAGCTGAGACGTTTCCTGTGTTTATACCGCACGCCGCGGAACTACAGGCCCCGCTCAACGAACTTCTGAGGAACCTTACGAAGAAGAAGGCGGCGATTAGCTGGTCGACGCAAACGGAGCAGGCATTTCAGCAGTGCAAGGCGAGTATCGCAGCGGCCACAGATTCAGCTTTCCTCTCGCCTACCTCGCCAATCGCTCTCTACACCGACGCATCGAGCACCGCCATCGGAGCGGCACTCAACCAAGAGCAACCCGATGGGACCTGACAGCCTCTGGGGTTCTTCTCTAGGAAGCTCAATCCCCCAGAAACTCGCTACAGCGCCTACGATAGAGAGTTACTAGCGGTGTATGCCGCAGTCAGACATTTCAGGAGGATCCTGGAGGCACACGTCTTCACAATCCACATGGACCACAAACCGCTCGCCTTCGCCGCACACCAATGCTCAGACAAGGCAACGCCGCGGCAGAGCCGACACCTGGACTACGTCCTCCAGTTCAACGCATGATTTGTGTACGTTCCCGGGGGAGAAAACGTTGTGGCAGACGCGCTTTGGCGAACCTGTAGCATGCGCAAGGACGTGCTCCGCTGGGCCCGTGAATGCCAACCATGCCAACGCGCGAAGGTCCATCGCCACAATCGCGCCGAGTTGGAAAGCTTCGGGGAGACAGATGACAGGTTCTGCCACGTTCATGTTGACCTGATCAAGCTACCGAGGTGAGAGGACTGTCGCACTGCCTGACCATCATCGACCGGGGGTTCAATTCGAGGGGGAGCTATTCACGGCTCTCGCAAAAATGACGGGTGCTAACAATGTTCACACAACGCCTTACCACCCACAGTCAAACGGCATGGTGGAGAGACTACACCGCACACTAAAAGCGGCCTTGATGTGCAGTCCAGACACACCATGGCCAGACGCCTTGCCAACAGTGCTATTGGGGATGCGGACGGCGTACACAGAGGACCTCTAAGCAACTCCAGCCGAGATGCTCTTCGGCACCCAACTCCGCCTCGCTGTCGCACAGCGTGTTTGTGGGCAACCGGAACTAGCCTGTGTTGGCTGCTGAACAACCCTCTTTCTTTTTCTGTGCTGAAGCTGTGGTGACGTGTTATAGAGCGTTTTGTGCAATTAAAAGTTATATTAATTACTGGACATAACACAATCTCTAGAAATTCGCAGAAACATATTTTATCATATATTATACGAGGTGTGATCAAAAAATAACCGTTATTGTGTGATCAAAAAATAAAGTATTTATTTATTCATCAACAACTATCTTGTCCCCTTCAAAGTAATTCACCTCATATATAATACACTTATGCCGGCGCTTTTTCCAATCCTCGAAACACTTCTGAAACGCTTTTTTTCGTATCGCCAACAGCTCCTGTTTCGATTTTTCTTTTATCTCCTCAATCGCAACAAAACGCTTTCCTTTCATCGGTGTCTTCAGATTTGGAAAGAGGAAAAAGTCAGCGGGGGCCAAGTCCGGTGAATACGGTGGTTGAGGCATGATAACGGTTTTGTTTTTGGCCAAAAACAGCTCCTGAGCGATGTCCATGCGACGTTGTTTTTGCTCAAAATTTAGCACTTTTGGAACAATCTTCGCTGCCGCACGTTTCATGCCTAAAACATCCGTAAAAATTGCTTGGCATGAGCCGAACGATATGCCAACATCATCAGCAACCTCTCTGATAGTGATTCGACAATTATCCAAAATCATTTTCTTCACTGCGTCAATGTTTTCATCGGTTGTTGACGTGCTCGGGCGAACAGGACGAGCATCTTCTCGGCCTTCCTTAAACCGGTTATACCACAATTGAACTTGTGTTCTGCTCATAGTAGACTCGCCAAAGGCCACAGTCAACATTTCAAATGTCCTTGCGCATTTAATTTCATTTTTTACACAAAACTGAATACAGTTTCTTTGATCCATTTTTTTCGAATAGTACAAAATCGAAGAGCACACCAAAACACGACTAACCTTTTTATCTGTCAAAAACAAACTGACAATCCAAAATGGTTGGCATTGCCAACATATATAACAGACATGTGTACCAACATAACAGAAAAAAATGCGAACATTGAACATACGAAACTCACGAAAAGATGAAAATAACGGTTATTTTTTGATCATACCTGGTATATACGATATAACAAATAAATTTGAAGGAACGTATTTTAACATATATTATATATATGATATAACAAATATTTCTGTTATTTTTTGGCAACGCTACGTGGAGCACGCGAGCAGTCAAATATATATATATAGAATGCATGTATATTTATATAAATAATTATGGGAATATTTGTAAAATTTACATTGTAAATTTGTAAAAAAAATAAAAAAATTGGTGTATAAAATTAATAAATAAATTTCAATATATATTTATTTTATTTATTTCTTTATCCCAATAATGCCACCATCGAATTGCACAGCAAAACTTCATAGCTGCATGCACAGCAGAACACTAAAATAGATTTTTTACGGAATGTTATGTACAGAATTACAGACGTTTTAGTTAATTCAGAATTGCACCAGCAAATATTTTGACTCTCTAATATACTCCAAAATCAACAACGTTGATATGAGTGGCTTTGGCCCAATGCTTTGCGTGTTGGTCTACAATTTTTGTGGTTGTTTTATGAAATTTTTTTTCAAAACTAATCATCATTTTTATAAATAATAATAAAAGAATTTTACTATTTTCCATCAATTAAACAGTATTATATAATTTTACTGAAGCAGAATTTTTTGATGTCTGTTATAGAAGAAGACTGGAAACAGTGGAGTATTATAAAATTCAATCTTGATAAATCATAAACATACATCAATACATATGTATGTATGTGTGTATTTATGTATGTATGCATGCTTAGTAGCCACGGGTGCTTCAAGGAATACTTGCACAAATATGATGAACCGTTTTGTCCAAGTTGCCCGGGTGAGCAGGAAGACGCGTAGCATATAAGTTAGTTTTTCACGCGGGAGACTGTCTGGCCGATACTAAGGATCGCTCACAGATGGTCCTCTGCCGGTTGAATCTAGTCGCTGGGGGTTGTACGAACGGCACAATGCATCGCTGCTCCGAAGGACAGTCTCCCTGTTACCTCCTTACTTTTCACCAAAGTTCTGCCAAACCTTCGGAACTCGATGCTGAATAGGTTGCCGCCACCTTCTCGCTGTGATTGTTGGGAGACCGCCCGTCTTCTCTGGACTCCCCAAACTTGCCCCCGTTAGTCAAACCCTGCAACACGGCTAGGTTCTATTTCACTTTTATTTGTCCACAATTTGTTCCACAATTTACAATTGATACAGCACAAGTTTACATTATATTTTTAAATTTAAATTGATATTATGATACAGTTACAGCACAATCATAAATCTTCCAATAGATATTATTACTCACAACTAACTAATGGACAATTTTTTTAATTTGATAACTCGAGGTGACCGTGCCGTTCTCTTCCCAGTTTTTGACTGTCTCTCCATTATAAAAACTTTACCCGAACTACCTGGAGCACCTTCGCTGGCAAGGCGGCCTACGTGATCCAAACCGTCTGCCATTGCACTTCCCACCGCTGGTACTCTTTCGCAAGCCGGATGCGCTAACTGCAACCCTTGCATTTTCCCATCGCTGCCACTTGCGCGTGTGAGCCGTTCGCGACGCGCTGGTTGCGCGAGTTACGTCAGCAGCGCAATTCAATGCATCGACAACTCAAGTGCATCGACACTTGACCAAATTATTATTTACGACACTCGGGTAAAATTCAAATGCACCGATACTAAATGCAGGTCACTTATCATATTTCAATTGACAAATTTATTCTTTGCAACACATTCGCTTGAATGACATTCGAACAGCTCGAATGCAAAGACACTCAAATAAAGGTCAAATTTGTGAATGAACCCTAATCCCCTAACACCTCGCCGCGATCGGAATATGGTTTGAAGTGCAACAAATTACGAGTATGGAAAGGTCTACTTTATCAATGTATTTTTTATTCAAGTATTTATGTATAAGTAACGAAAAAGGTTATTTAAGAGACTGTTCGAATAGAACTTAAGTTAGTCAAATTTTTTATACTCCGAAATAAAACTAGATACGCTAAACCAAGTATTTATGTATAAGTAACGAAAAAGGTTATTTAAGAGACTGTTCGAATAGAACTTAAGTTAGTCAAATTTTTTATACTCCGAAATAAAACTAGATACGCTAAACCGAAGTTTAAAAATCTTGTATTAATTTATTTTCATAACTCGCGTTCAGGCCATTTCTGCCAAACGGCCAGCGATCGAATGAAAGTCCATCCTCAGCGTCTATGCCACCCTATACCCAGCCGTGCCAACTTATATTTTTTCATTGCCCGCGATTTAACGAGAGTAGAAACAACTGGAGCGCTGTCTTAGGAGAACTACCAGCAGTGGCTAATCTGGTAGCGCATATGTGTGAAACCGTGACTAAATGAGGGCAGTTTGTTCTACAGTATCCATTCTAATGATAACTTTGCGGAACACTGAACGCGCCCGAACAGCAGCTCGCCTAAGCCAGCGCAGTGCTGAGGAAAACGTTAATAGGGGTGGATCAAGAAGTAGGTCTGAAAATGGACACACCTAAGACTGACGATTGAGCTGTAACGCTCGTAACGCTCTCGGCGTATTACCTAAAGGTGAGGTCCCGGGAGGATAATCGGACCGGACATCGGGGTGAATTAAGTGGGTTAAGGCCCCACACTACAAGGCTTTTTGACTGCATTACACCTCGCAAAAAAAAAAATTTTTGTGTTTCGATCATTTTGGCAGTTACCGAACGGTGCCATAAAAAGAATAAAAATAAAATAAAAACGTCTTCATGTATCGTATTGTTTTATGATGTGCGGTGTGGCTTCTTTAAATATAAAGTGGAGCAGAATTCAATTTGTCATGAAATTTTGGATGTTTCAATATTTTCAGAATAGACAAATATCATCACAGTTTATTTTTTCGATTTTATAATTTATATTTTCGCTTTAGCAGCATATGATCAAACATTTTTTGCGTCTATCCGAAGAAAGAATAATTATGCACAAAATACCAATTTAGCTAAAATTAATATCTAAAAATAATTACATACTATGTTTTACTATTTAAAAAAAGGTTATGGCGGTAGGACTTGAACTCGAACTCCAAAGCCTATACGCCAAATATAAATTTCATTTCTTCATTAAATGTGGTAAGTAAGATTAATTATAAGATTATATGTAAGATTATAAAAATAATTATTAAATAACTTTTAAAAAAAATTGAAAAATTAAAATAATATAAAAAAAATACGTCCCTCAGCGGGTTTGAAACCGGCACCGTAAGTCTGACAGACCACCAACGATTTACCACTGGTGCTACTAATGCTTATAAAAGTCCTAGCAATTTTCCGAGAGTTGAGGGCGTCAAACGATTTGAATTCAATAATCCAACAGCAGAACGTTTATTTAAATTCTGCGCCTTTGTCCAAAATTAGCCATGATGCAGTTTCATATGTATCTATATGGAAATATTCAAAATGAAATGATAATACTAATTTATTTCTTAAAATATATATTGTAAATCGCAATAAATATTTGTTTCAAAAAAATACATTGTAATAATTAAAAATTGTTTTGAAATTTTAAAAAATTTTTTTTAGAAATTAAATTTTTTGAACGTTTATATTAAATTTACTGTTAACATGCCGCTGGTATAATCATTTTTAGCAGAAAAATGTAACATTTTAACAGCAATTACACGGCATTACTAAAGAGCGATTTGCATAGTCTTGTTGTACGACACACGTATACTTTCTTTGTTTGGTATGTCCTAGAGAAAACGTTACATTTCATAACAACATATGAATTCTTTTCAAAAATCGTATACATCTTCACTTTGCAAATATTGCGATTAAATGACGCTTTTCAGCTGAGAATACAGAGAAATGACTCTTGTTTTGCGCGCACTCTCGCATGCGAAAACTGTAGTAGTGTGGCTGATTTTCTTCAGAATTCTGCTTGACCAATGATAAACAAACCTATCCATATAACAACTAATAATAAACAAAAACAGTTTTTTTTAAATGTAAGAAAATTTGACGTTTAAGTGTCGGTTCTCTGTATTCTTTGCTGTCACTCTTTCACAAAAATTTGGAGGTAGAATATTGACCGACGAAAAAGAGCGGTCGCTCACGCCAGTAAGCATAATTTAACATAAACTGTCAAACATATTCGATAATATTTACCGCACTTTAAAAGGGTGAAGAGTTACGCAAATTATTTTAAATTACTTTACTGTATCATACATTAACTGATTTAAGAATATAAACGGATAGGAAACCAAAATTTCGCGGCGGCAACTATTTAGTATTTGATTTGAACTATTTAGTTTTTGAAATGGGCACAAAAGCAGCATATGTCCTTCTTTCGTATTGAAGTTTTATCTTTTATATTATATTATTTTATGTTCATTTCTTTTACAACTTGCGAAATCACATCTCAATAGGTAAATTAACGAAACAAATTTTCTTGCAGAAAGAAAAACATGTATCCTCTGATTACAACCCTGTGGAGAAGTAACTTTTTTGACGAAACATGTGGTATTATTTATACTGCTGTATTGGCAATACTGCTTGACAACTAGTAGTTCGTCATTAAATCGCAACCAAAAAGGTTTGACTGGTAGCCACATATTTCAAGTTGTAATCAAGAAGAAAATTGAGAAAAGAATTATAATTGATAATAAAAATATAGTGTTATTTTAAAGAAATAAAGATATAAATTATTTGTTGCTTATACGGCCAACACAACAGCACATATTTACGGGTGTGTGTGTTTCTGCTCGGTACAATAATTCTGGCTGCACGACACGATTACGACGTGCTCGTATAATTTGTAAGTATGAACAGATTGAGTAAAATGGAATCTCAAATGCCAGAAAATTGAAATGGTTTCAGTTGCATATACATTCACACACGTTCATATGCATAAATATATACGTGTGGCTAATATATGCAACATGCGTTTTTCTTATATACTTCTGCTTATTAATGTATATATAATATTCGCGTTTATTTTATATACTTCTGCATATAAATTTATATATAATATACGCGTTTATCTTATATTCTTCTGCAATTTATATATAATATACGCGTTTATATATGTATGCATATATAATATATGCGTTTATGTAGGCATGTATATATAATATATGCGTTTATGTATGCATGCATATATAATATATGCGTTTATATATACATATATATATATATATATATATATATATATATTTATATATATATATATATATATACATATATATATGTATAGAAGCATATGTATATATATATATATATATATATATATATATATATATATACATATAATATATATGTATATATGCATATGTATATATATGCATACAGTGGCTCACATTTAAAGTCGGGCAAAAGTTTGTTATAAGTTCAACTAATATTTTATTGGCCAAATTGAAGATGTAAAAAAAAAAATATTTAGTTTTTAAAAAGCCATTGATTCAAGTATATTTTACTGTAAAAATCTATTTCATATTTTGAAACATAAGAAGAAAAGAGAACAAAAACATAAAAATTCAAAAAAAAGATAGCCACATTGAAAGTCGGGCAAAACAATATTTTTGTACTAATGCTTAATATAAGTGAAGAGTTCAATATTTTGTTGCGTATCCTTTTTGTTTTTCCATTTCCCGGAGCCTGTTTGGAATGCTTTCAAAATGCTTTTACGACAAAAATCTGGAGTTATTTTCGCCCATTCATCCTGTAACTCGGCTTTTCAGCTGGCCCTTACTGGTGCACCTTCTATTTTGGACCCTGCGACCAAGTTCGGCCCACAAATGCTCTATAACATTAAGGTCAGGGCCTTGGGCAGAAGTTTTTATTACCTTGGGGCAATTATATAGGAGCCGTCCTCACCAGCAAAGAGGAGTGCTTAGGATCATTGTCCTGATAAAACTTAAAGATATCAGAAATACCCAACATGTGTGCACTCTCCTTTACGTTTGATTTCAAGACATAAAGATATGCATTTGTATCCATTATGCCTTCAATAAACGTAAAAAACGTACGAAGGGTTCTGCGGAAATGTAATTTAAGTGGAGGACTAGCCCGCAAAAAGCCTTGTATTAGCATAGATTCTCATACATATATTTTGATTGAAGTGGGCCCATTTGTTCCTAAAAGGCGTAGCCAATCCTGTCTTCTACATAAATAATTTAAAACAAAGTATATATACATCAATATTCTATTGGAAAGTAGAAAATACAGTCTTGTATAGCTGTATTTTCTGCTTCAAAAAAATTTACAACACTACAATTACAGCTTAAGTGTAAGTATAACACATACAACAAAGAATTACTTTTATTTGGTAAAATCTTAATACGATACAATATTAAAATATAGGGTTATATAATTTGCATAGATTTACCCATACTCAAGGCATGGACATTCACAAATAGAGTAAAAAATTTTAATTTAAGACACTAAAATTAATTTAAATATAAATTCTGTTTACATATTCAGATTTTGTTTATACTCTTGTAAATTTAACGTACATGTACAGCATAAACATATTCTGAAAACGCACAACAAAATAAACACGAACAACACGATCAACGACAATAAGCTAAAACTTGACCAGGAGACACTAAGAAGGTAAAAGCCTTTTGACACAATCTTTCTTTAGTAAAAAGTTTCCATTTTAAGGGAAAAAATAATGTAGCTCTTTTATTCACTCATGGTTTTTGCCTTTATTGCCAAATTTTTAAATAAATACATATTAAAGATATTACCCTCTTAGTGTATCTTGGCTTTGGCTGTTTATATGGAAATTCCCATTTGTTTTTTAGAATTCGGCAATTTATAACCAATCAATGATAGTGGTGAATACTTACAATTATTCAGCGTTGGAAAATTCACAAAAAAAAAAAATGGATGAATTAATTTTTATAAATATAAATTTGTGTGTAATAAATAAATTTTATTTCTCAAATAAACTTTATTAGCGTATTTATATTTCGAATTAAATAAAATATAACTAAAATGGAAATTATTAGTGAAATAGTGTGGTCAGTTATTTATATTTACGAGAATTCAAAAGTGATTCAGATAATATTGCACTAGATGAAGCTAAAAGAAAACTAGCAACTAAGGCGTTCGACTCAAGGGGAAAAAGATTTACAAAAGAAGATTTTTGCATGAGGTCGTTACTGTGAGAAAATTTTTTTTATTTTAAAACATGTTTCTTTATCATTCGTCCTTTATCCTTTATCACTCGCAACTTTATCTGTCTCAAGACAAATTTTGCCTACGTAAAGTCAATTTGAGATTATTATTATTATTATTATTAACAGCCTAAAAGAACACCGCGACCTAAAAGATCTATTGTGCAGCCTCGTACCCAACTAAAACAGTCCTAGACTGTTTATAAATCTCGTAACTGCTGTGGGCTTAATTTTAACTAGGTGATTTGGAGATATGAACCCACTGCCTAGGTACTTATGTCTGCGTCTTGCCACCGCTGGGCAAGTGCATAGAATGTGTTCTGCCGTTTCCTGCTCCTCTTGACAGAGTCGACAAGAATCGTCTTCTACCACGCCTATTTTCTTCAGGTCGTAATTTAGTTTACAGTGTCCTGTTAAAAGTTCAGTGTAGAGTTTGATGTCATTTCTGCTGAGGTTTAAAGAAGCATCTACCCTGATGTGTTCAGGATCAATGAGTAGTCTCGACTGCCGCATGCCTTTTTGGGCTCTCCAGTAGTTTAGCAGACCTCGTTTTTCCTGTTCGCACAACAAGTTATTTGTGAAGCTACTGTTTACCCCACAGAAGGGTTCTGGGCCTATAAAGGCAGTGTCTGCACCCTTTCTTGCTAAAGAATCTGCCATTTCGTTGCCCTCATGTCCCTTGTGTCCCGGTACCCACATTAGCTTAACAGAGTTTCTCGCTGCTAGGGTATTGAAAAGTTTACAGCATTCCCAGACCAGCTTTGATTGGAATGAGAAGTTTATTAATCATTTTAGAGCTGCCTGGCTATCTGAGAGTATGCATATTTTGGTGTTGCGTCTACCCCTGCGTAGACATTCTCTAGCACATAACTCTAAAGCGAGGACCTCCGACTGAAAAATGGAAGCTGTTTTTCCCATTGCAATTGCTTTTTGGAAATTTGGCCCTACAATTCCAGCTCCTGCACTGCCATCTTCCATTTTGGACCCATCTGTATGCTACAACTGTGAGTCCTGTTTTATTATTATTTCCTTGTTTCTCCAAGCTGAACGGTCACTGATGACCACTTTGAATTGCTTTGAGAAGTCTAATTTTCTGTCCATTTTGTCGAAGACCATGAGGCACGGAGAATTCCAGACAGTGTCCAGAATCTTTGCGTGCCCCGAAAGGTTGGCTTCTTCAAGATGGGCTAGATTAGGTAGCGTTAGGGCCGCGCTGGCCGCCATCCTTTTAACTACAAGGTGTAGACGAGTCAGTCCAGTGATCACTCCCAAAGCTAGTATGGGGCATGTTCTCATTGCTCCCGTCACACTCAAACAGGCTATACGGTGAATCTTGTTAAGAGTCATCTTAGCTCTTGTTTGGTTTACTTTTGGCCACCAAACCAACGACGCGTAAGTAATCATTGGTACTATTATTGTTTTATATGACCACGCCATCATTTTTGGCCGTAGTCCCCATGTTTTACCGTACAACCTCTGGCAAGCATAGGTTGCTCTTAAGGCTTTACTAGTTATGTATGATAAGTGGTTTTTCCAAGTTAGAGTTTTGTCTAGGATTACTCCCAGATATTTCATTTCATTGGACATTGTTATGTTTGTGGTCCCTAAACTTAAGGTCCCCACATTCAGTTTCCTTCTTTTGGTGAAGGGTACCACGTTTGTTTTATTCCGATTTATCGATAGGCTTTTCTCCTGACACCAGTTTTGAGTGATGTCAAGAGCTAGTTGCATGCGATCTATTATGGTAGAGTCAAACTTGCCTCTGACCATAATTACCAAATCATCCGCAAAGCCCTGAACTTCGTATCCGATGTCATTGAGAGTTTGTAACAGCTCGTCGATGACCAATAACCATAGGAGTGGCGATAGGACGCCCCCTGGGGACATCCTTTGGTTGACCTGACAATTTGCTTTGCTGTCCCTGTTTCAAAGATTGTTGTTCTCTTTTTCAGCATATTGAGAACCCATGTTATGATCAGTCTTTGTATACCTTTCCTGTTCATCCCCTCCTCAATTGATCTGAAAGTAGCATTGTCAAAAGCCCCCGTAATGTCAACCGATGTACAGAGAGCTATTTCTTTACCCTCAAACGCCTTTTCAATAAAGCTTGTCAGTCGATTTGCCTGATTGGTAAGCGTATTGGTCAATATGAAGAGGAGAATCTTTAAGATAAGTTTCCCTAATATATTGGTCCAGAATTTTTTCCATAACTTTTAGCAGGAATGACGTCAGGCTAATGGGCCGAGAGGCTTTTGGCGTGTGGTCCGCCTTTTTGCCTGCTTTCGGTATGAAAGCCACCCTAGCCTTCGTCCAAGGTTTAGGCACTATGCCTAGTTCCAGGCTTATCCTGAAAATGTTTGTTAGCACAGGTGCTAATACATCAACAGCTTGCCGAAGTAGGCACGGTTGTATATTATCGACACCTGGCGATTTGAATGGTCTAAAAGTGGAGATAGCCCATTTGGTTTTATTGACGGTGAAGATTCTGCGAGCCAGTGAGAGTTCCCTCCGTGTAGGCATCAAGAAACGAGTATTCTCGATGATTTCACTATCCTCTCCGCTAGTGGCACAGCCTGGAAAGTGAGTGTCCAACAAAAGCTGTCCCGTCTCAATTTGAGATAAAATCACATATCCTTCTCTTACAATTAATATAAATTAGTTATAAAAGTGTAACTGCAACATTTATTTAAAATTTCGCAATATAAACGAACATCTTCAACACAGTTATAAATTAACAATAACAAAAAAGGTTCTTCAATTTTTCTTTCTATACAAGGAAGTTTGTCAGCAACCATAAAGTAGTTTTAATTGATTAGAAAAGACAAATATTAAGCTGAATTGTAGTACTGAGTTTATTTAATGTTATATTTTTTCATTAATATTTCAGTATATTGATAATAATACAAAATTATGTACTTCGGTAACACTCTTTTGTAAAAGGAGTAAAAATAGTGTATAAGTAGTTTATTCACCGAGGCCACTTGTGCTAACAAACCTCGGTGAAAAACGAGATTCTCGCATACTATTGCAATCCATTTTGCATTGATTTTGTTGTTGGATTCGGCAAGCTGCGTATCTATTGGTAATCTATGGTATTAGTGTGAAAAATAAAATAATATCGCCTTGATTTTGCTCGCGAATACAAATTAAAAGATTTTTCATTTTGGAGCCAGGTAACTTGCTTATTTCATTATATTTAGTACATTTGTTAAAATTTTCCATTATGTTAAAGGTATTTTTCACAGATGAGAGCAAATTCAATTTGTTCGGATGTGATGGCATGCGTTACGTATGGCGCAAACGTAATCAAGAGTTTAACCATAAAAATACAAAAAAGACAGTAAAGCACGGAGGAGGCTCCGTAATGGTTTGGGGATGTATGGCAGCCTCGGGTTTGGGTAAACTCCATTTTATTTATGGCATAATGAATACAAATGCTTATCTTAATGTCTTGAAGTCAAACGTAAAGGAGAGTGCACACATGTTGGGTATTTCTAATATCTTTAAGTTTTATCAGGACAATGATCCTAAGCACTCCTCTTTGCTGGTGAGGACGTGGCTCCTATATAATTGCCCCAAGGTAATAAAAACTTCTGCCAAAGCCCTGACCTTAATGTTATAGAGCATTTGTGGGCCGAACTTGGTCGCAGGGTCCAAAATAGAAGATGCACCAGTAAGGGCCAGCTGAAAAGCCGAGTTACAGGATGAATGGGCGAAAATAACTCCAGATTTTTGTCGTAAACTGGTTGAAAGCATTCCAAACAGGCCCCGGGAAGTGGAAAAACAAAAAGTATACGCAACAAAATATTGAACTCTTCACTTATATTAAGCATTAGTACAAAAATATTGTTTTGCCCGACTTTAAATGTGGTTATCTCTTTATTGAATTTTTATGTTTTTGTTCTCTTTTCTTCTTATGTTTCAAAATATGAAATTGATTTTTACAGTAAAATATAACGGGTCCGCCAAATAATTTTTTTTTTTTGAAAATTCCTTAAAAAAACACTACTGGATATTTGCTCAAATTTTTTTTTTTATTTGAAAGTACAATCCTTCCGGTTAATAATGGAAAATAATTTCATTCAAATGGCTGCCTCGGCTGGCCATGCAGTAGCCTACACGATCGGTCCAATTTTGAAGCACATTATCGATTGTGTGTAGCTGTATTTCACCAATGGCTTCACGAATATTGTCCTTTAAAGCGTCAATTGTCTCTGGCTTGTCGGCGTAACACTTATCTTTGAGGGCACCCCACAAATAATAGTACAACGGTGTCAAATCGCAGCTCCGAGGTGGCCAAACGACATCAGCTCTGCGGCTGATAATGCAATCTTCAAAAACAGGGCGCAAAACATCGAGTGTAGCTTCGGCTGTGTGGCACGTAGCGCCGTCCTGTTGAAACCAAATGTTGCCAATATCCTCCTCTTCAATTTTTGCGAACAAAAATTCGTTCAACATGGCCCGATAACGATCGCCATTGACTGTAACGGCCACTCCTTGCTCATTTTCGAAGAAAAATAGCCAAATTATGCCTATGGACCAAAATCCGCACCAAACAGTGACTCGTTTTGGGTGCATCGGCTTTTCAATGTATGCGTGCGGGTTTTCTGTGCCCCAAATGCGACAATTTTGCTTGTTTACATACCCGCCAAGATCAAAATGAGCTTCATCTGAAAAGATGATTTTTTTTGGCAAATGATTTTTTTGGCATTCTGCAACATTACCATGATTTTCAAAGTAATGTCGCAATATTTCCCAGCGTTGTTCAAGCGCATACGCAACCATATTCGTTCAGCGGAAGGATAAAACTAATTATCTGTCAAATCAGATATGAGCTAAGTGTTACCATTCACGAAATAAGCACTAGTTGACAAAAAAAAAACGTTAATGGCGGACCCGTTACTTGAATCAATGACTTTTAAAAAAAAATATATATTTTTTTCACAACTTCAATTTGGCCAATAAAATATTATATGAACTTATAACAAACTCTTGCCCGACTTTAAATGTGAGCCACTGTATGTATATATATGTATATATGCATATGTATATATATGTACGAGTATACAGTGCATCCAACAATTCTTTCAATTTCTTTGTATGTTTTGCCTTCATTTCTCAGCCTAACTATTAAGTCTCTTTTCTCGATCGAGCAATGCTTTCCTCTACCCACTAAAAATTAAAGAACTTCGCAATTGCAGTAAATTTCTGTCATCGTAATTTTTTATTACTATATTGCACTTACTTTCGTCAACTATTATTAATTTTTTGTACTATTATTAATATTTTGCAACTATTCACATAAAGCACTACTATTCTAATGAAAACCTGTTTCTGGTGCATTTATCAAAAGTGATCGACCAAAAAAAAAATGAATACAAAAGTAGCGATTTTTTTTTGGTTTTTTTGTTCTTAACATTCTGTTCTACAAAAACAATACACATGTGTTCAATTTGCTAGACTGAACATGTCAAAACAGTATTGTAAATATTATGAGCCGCTGCACTACTATTTTCATGAACACAACTGTATATGCATATGTATATATATGTATTAATGCATATGTATATATATATATATATATATATATATATATATATATATATATATATATATATATATATATATATATATATATATATATATATATATATATATATATATATATATATATATATATATATATATATATATATATATATATATATATATATATATATATGTGTATATATCTATATATATAAGTATATATGTACAGTATTGGCCAAAACCTAAGCACCCCCTCAGTACATTTTTTTCATATGATAATTATTTTATGAAAACATAATTATTACATTTTTTTATTTTTTATTTATTTATATCTTTATTATTGATAAACACAAACTTTAGGAACTCAGAATTTCATATAAAACAAGTTAAAATTAAAAAAAACCATTTAAAGTCGCAAATCTAAGTGGACAAAACTAAAGCACCCCCTAAAATTGTGTTTGCAAATTTTACTACGCTAGTGCGTCATTACGGTATTAGGTAACGGTACACTCCAAAAATGCAGCAGCCCTGTATTAAGAAGAAGAAATTGGTAGATTTCATGCGAAAAGTGTAATTGTTTTAAAGTTTGGGTTGAGAAAAGAGCAATGGCACGCACTAAGTACTCAACTGAATTTAAAATTAGAATTCTTAATGATTGGAAGGGCGGTTTATCAAGACATCAACTGAGTGAAAAATATTCGATCAACAGATCATTTATTTCTAGGCTGATTTCAAAGTTTTTGCAGACTGGTCGTACATCTCCTACTCATTATGGAGGAAGGCCAAGTGAAACTTCGCGACATGAAGACTCCTTAATTAAAAGCACAATCCAAAATGATCCTACAGCATCTTCCATCCAAGTACGAAACCTCTTAGGATTAAAAGTTAGCGAACGAACGATCCGCAGACGGGTGGTAGAGGCCGATTTATTCAGTCGACGGCAAGCAAAAAAACCTTTCATATTGTATCGAATCGATAATGAAACTATGGCAATACTTACCGCAATTCAATGGAAATAAAACCCAATCTGTTTAAGTGGAAAAAGATTGTGAAAAACCACCTTCTATTTTCACTTAACTGAGCTAAACAGATTACTGGGAATTATGCGATACACGTGTACAAAATATAATTGGACGCACAATACAATACATTACTAGCTCATACAGATATACATGTATATAAATATATATTGAAACACATATATTCAGCGAATATATGTCTACATAAATTTGCTCTAAGAATACCTGTGGCACCGCTCATACTTGCTCTTCTGTATAGGCTCTGTATAGGATCCTTCTCTAAAATCCCCTGCTCTGCACCGCTCGCCTGGCTCAGCTCCCTGCATATAGATTGCACTTGTATATTTGTGCACTGCACATCACCACTGCACTCTCGCACTGCTCCCTTGGCACATAGATTGCACATGTATATTTGTGCACTGCACATCACTACTGCATTGCTCCTTGTGCTCTCTCGCACTACTCCCTTGACACAACCGCACAGCTCCATCGTCAGAAACGAACTAAATTTTAAAAAACTCACTGAACCTATTTTCGCCATGTGCGAAAACTCAAGCGCATGGTTGCATTTGATACACATATCGTCAAAGAATACAAAAGCCAGACTTGAATTCGCCAAGGCCCATCTCAACTGGAGTGTCAAAAAATGGAATACTGTGCTGTTTTCTGACGAATCCAAGTTTCATTTAAAAGATTCCGATGGTATAAGGCGTGTACGCAGACCAAAAGAGGAAAGATTGAATCCTAAATATTGCAAAAGCATTGTAAAACACGGAGGAGGAAACATAATGGTCTGGGGTTGTTTCTCTAAGCAAGGGATTGCACCAATTCATAAGATTGATGGAATTATGGATCGTTTCATGTATAGAGACATATTAAAAGACGTGATGTTGCCATATGCTGAAGAAGAGATCCCACTTAAATGGACGTTCCAGCAAGATAACGATCCAAAACATACGTCAAAAGTGGTTAAGGGGTGTTTCCAAAACAATGGGGTACAAGTTTTTCGTTGGCCTGCCCAATCCCCCGATCTTAACCCAATTGAGAACTTGTGGGAAAATCAGCCGAGAAAATTGCAAAACCAAAGAAAATCTTTTCCAAGCCGCAAAAAGAGCCTGGGATGCAATATCACAGGATACAATTAATAATTTAATATCTTCTATGCCTAAAAGATGTGCGTCTGTCATCCAGAATAAAGGATTCGCAACGAAATATTGACTTCAATAATTTTTTTTACCTTAAATAGGGGGTGCTTTAGTTTATTTTTTTAATTTAATTTATTTAATTTGTTTATTTTAATTTAATTTATTTTAATCATACAAGAAGTTATAAAACTTATGGTGCTCATTGAACTTAGCCACAATTGTATCTTAAATTAAAATCTTAAAGCTAAAATTAATACTATTGACAATCATTAGAAAACAACAAATAAATATAACAAAAAACAAGAAAAAAGAAAAATATATAATAAAAATAAAAAACAAATAGGGTAGGACTAGGATGGAAAAGAGAAGAAATAAAGCGTCAAGTGTTACTACGAAAATAAAGGTAAATAAGTTTGAAGTAGTTGTCTCACAATATTTTTTAAATCATTAGGTAAATATAAATATAAACGTATGTATATATACATGTATGTATATATATATGTATATATATATATATATATATATATATATGTATATATATATATATATGTATGTGTATATAAATATATGTTTTTTTTTTTTTTTTTTTTGGTTTGCTCGGAGGTCGAAATCTGCAAACAGACACAGGGCGCTCTCGCACCAGTAGTGTGGGGCTCTTACCCACTAAAACCACCTCCTCAGACGCCTCCCAGACGGTACATAGCTGTTAAGCAATACTTCGTCTGGGAGTGGGTTGGTCAACGGACACTTAATATTGATTCCCTGAACGTCGCCGCCACTCCAAGTGGCGAAGGTCTCGCATAATTGCGGCCGAGGTGTCACACACCACGTCCCATTTCTCCGGGCACTACCGCTCTGGCACCGCTGTATCGTGGACATGAAAAAAGGACATGCTCCACGTCCTCGGGCTCCGTGCCTCCACAATTATCACAGCAGGGGGATTCCTCCAGCCGGAATCTCGCCATGCGACCTATCCATCCAGCGTTGGAGATCAGGGATCAACCTCCTCGTCCAACGGCCCTTTTCGGATGCATCCCATCGGGCTTGCCACTCCTGTATGGTGCTTTGCCTAATGCCTGCTACGCGATCTTCCGCACTCAGCTCGTGCGTACTTTCGCCGTAGTATAGGCTCCACGCCTCCTTGGCTAGCAGGTCCAGCGGGATCATATCGGCTATCACCAGCGCGGCGTCTGCAGACACAGTACGGTGTGCTGAGATCGTGCGGAGCGCACATCTCCTATACGCCGCCTCTATGGTGCGAACGTACGCCTTTACGCTCGACTTCTCAGCCCATATCGGCGCTCCATACATGATTATGGATTTGACGACCCCTGAGATGAGGCGTCTTTTCCAGTGCCGTGGCCCTCCGAGGTTTGGCATTATCCGGCAGAGCTGGGAACAGGTCCGCGCTGCCTTCTCACCTAATCGCCGAAAGTGCTCCTTGAACGTCAGTCTTGCGTCAATCCAGACGCCTAGGTATTTGAGATGTGGAGTCGTGGTAATGGTGCAGTCACCAACCCTTATCTCCACCACCTCTTGTACCTTTCGACCTGACACAAGGATAGCCTCCGTTTTGTGTTCTGCCAGCTTCAGTCCAACATCCGCCAGCCATCTTCCAACAGTGGCCACTGTGTGATTGGCCTCTGCTATTACCTCCTCCAGGCGTTTCGCCGTGATCACTAGCGCTATGTTGTCCGCATATCCGATTATTTTAACGTAATCGGGCACCCGTATGCGGAGAATGCCATCGTACATAACGTTCCAGAGAAGTGGCCCCAGTACAGACCCCTGGGGAACTCCGCCGGTGATCTTGTACGTTTCTACACCTCTATCGGACTCGTATAATAGCATCCTGTCGCTAAAATAACTAGTGATGATTCGCCTTAGATAGATGGGAACTTTGAACTCTGCCAGCGCTTCTGCTATGCGCGCCCAGCTGGCCGAGTTAAAAGCGTTCTTAACGTCGAGGGTGACCACGAGGCAATACCTCTTGGCACCCCCCTTCCATCTCTGGTCCTGAATCGCCTCCTTCGCCGTTTGGACGAGTTCGTCAATGGCGTCCACGGTGGATCTGGCCTTTCGGAAGCCATATTGGCGCCTCGCCAGTCCTCCAGCATCCACTATCGCCTCGTCGATCCGGTCGCATATAATCCGCTCCAGGACCTTCCCTGCTGTGTCCAACATGCACAGGGGACGGTAGGCCGATGGGTCCTCTGCTGGCTTATCGGCTTTAGGTATCAATACCAACCGCTGCCTTTTCCACCGTTTCGGGAAGACTCGTTCCTTAAGACAGGCGTCGTAAAGTGACCTCAGTGTTTCTGGGTGTAGTGCAGCTGCGGTTTTCAGCACTCGGCTGGGAATTCCATCTGGGCCAGGTGCCTTCTGGTCCCCAAATTTTCCAACCGCCCGCAACACCTCCTCTGTCATTACACTGGGTACTTCTTCGCCCAGCTCGGGAGAGAACTGATCAGGAACATAATTTTGCACTGTGAAGAGCTCTCCCACAATGCGTTTGAGGAAGTTTGGGCAGCTTGGGGCTGGCTGCCTGTAGCAGGGTAGCTTTTTCATCACGAGCCTATATGCCGTGCCCCACGGGTTGTCTTCAACCTGTGCACATAGCTCGGTGAAACTCCTACGCTTGCTCGCCTTTATGGCCGTCTTCAGCCTTCTTTTAGCCTCTTTGTACAACTGGCGCAGTTGCAGGCAGTCTGGGTTGCCTATTGCACGCTGGTGCCTTCGCCTTGCTGCGTGGCATTCCTTGCGTAGGCCGACGATCTCGTCCGTCCACCAATAAACGGATTTATAGTTTCCACCATAGGCCCGCCTGGGCATCGCCGCATCGCAGGCGCTCTCTAGCTGGCTCGCTAGCTGGTTCGCCATTTCCGCCTCACTGCCTTGCAGCTCAAAGTCCTCCAACATGACTTCGAGTGCGCCGTCGTCGAGGGCGTCCGCTCTCCAGCCTTTCGGCCACGGGCCTGTCCTCCGCCGTTGTTTGTTCCTTTCCAAGTCAAAGCAAATGGCATTGTGGTCGCTGTGGGTGTACGCGGAACTCACAATCCACCTGGCTCCTCTGACGAAATCGCTGCTGAGGAACGTAAGGTCGATGACAGATGTGGCTTCTCCTCTCACAAAAGTCGCCTCTCCCGCGTTCATGACGACTACGTCAAGAGCCGCAAGCGCGTCCATGAGGATATGACCTCTCGGTGTGGATCGGGCGCAACCCCATTCAGTTGCGTTGAAGTCGCCGGCAATCACTACGGGGTTCCTGCCTTGCGTGTCCAGAGCAAGTCTGTCTACCACTGACTCGAACTCATCCGCAGTTAGGCTCGGCGGCATGTAGCAACTGTACACCGTGGTCCCTGCAATGGTCGCTCTGACGTAGCAATCGCTTCTCTCTATGTTGCTTAGTTGTATAGGCTTGGTTCCGCACACCCAAAGTGCGGCACCACCAGTGGTGTCTTCGGCCCATACTCCTTGGTGCTTGCGCCTATACGGCTCGCTAAGCACTGCAACATCGACCATCTGTTCCCTAACGGCCTGCTCCAGGAGATCCTGTGCAGCCTCGCAGTGGTTGAGATTGAGTTGGAACAACCTCATCTCCTGCGCCTAGACCTCTTCTCCGCGGCTCGCTTGTAGGATGGGCATGAGCTGCGTCCTGTCGGATGCTCCAATCTTTGCGGCCGCTGGCCTTACAGAGGGCACAGGTGGGGGCCTTGTCGCACTCCCGTGCGTTATGGCCCTCTGTGCCGCATCTGTAGCACTTGTGGCGCCAATCGTCCTTGCTACCGCATTTCTGCGCGGTGTGCCCGAACTCCATACATTTGTAACAACGCAGGGGAGTTACCTTTTCGCGCACCCGGCATGAGGTCCATCCGACTCTCAGCCTGCCAGCTTTCAGAAGGGCTGCGGCTGCCTGGGGCGACAGACTGATGACCGCTGTCTGTGTTCCACCGTACGCTTTCCTGAGAGACCTGATTGCATCCACGGGAGGTCACTCCGAGAGATTGGCTGTACACAGCGCCTCGTGGACATCTTCCACCGTGGTGACTTCGTCCAGGTCTTTCACATCCACTAGGGTTTCCTGCATGAGCTTACGCACCTCCACACTGGTTCCCAGGACAGTCGCCACCGCCTCATGATACTGGGGTGTCTTTGGATCTGCCGCCACGCTCAACTCCAGCAGCAGTTCACCCTTGGCCGTCTTTCGGATCCTGCGGACGCTCTCTCCCAGCTCTGACAGCTGCGGGTCCCTCTTGATCTTGCGGAGGATGTCCGCGTAGCTTACCGTGCCAGTTTCCCTGATGACGATGGCATCGGGGCGCGCTGGCTTAGGCTTCGGGCCTTTCCGCTTCGCTTGGGGTCTGGAACGAACTGTGGTCCACTCAACTTTTGCACCCTCCGCCTTTCCAGCCATAGGCTTATGGGTCTTAGGATTTGGCCGGGTTACCGTTTTCTCGGCCGCCAGTGTCGGGGCATCCCCCCTCCTCCTCTTAGCTACCGCTCGGCTAGTCGGACTTACTTGCTCCGGATCCCCCTTCTCACGGGGGCGCTTTGGCGTTGCGACTGCGGCCGCGTAGCTCTTCGCCTTGGCAGGGGCTGTCCGCGAAGACGCACCTGCTTTGCCTTGGTTGTCCACAGGAGGGCCGCCAACCTGCACCTCCTTGTCCACCTTCTCCGTCCGCCCTTCAGTCTGGAAAAATATATATATATATATATATATATATATATATATATATATATATATATATATATGTATGTATATGTATATATATATATATATATATATATATATATATATATATATGTATATGTATATATATATATATATATATATATATATATATATATGTATGTATATGTATATATATATATATATATATATATATATATATATACATACATATATATGTATATATATATGTATGTATATATATATATATACATATACATACATATATATATATATATATATATATATATAGATATATATGTATGTATATGTATATATATCTATATATATATATATATATATATATATATATATATATGTATATGTATATATATATATATATATATATATATATATATATATATATGTATATGTATATATATATATATATAT
This sequence comes from Clusia tigrina, assembly GCA_920105625.2. Taxonomy (NCBI): domain Eukaryota; kingdom Metazoa; phylum Arthropoda; class Insecta; order Diptera; family Clusiidae; genus Clusia; species Clusia tigrina. Next base: position 518,466 of record CAKKTE020000529.1, read on the forward strand.
ATATATATATATATATATACATACATATATATGTATATATATATGTATGTATATGTATGTGTTTTATTTTTATTTTTATTTTTTTTATTGGTTCGGAGGTGGAAATATGCAAACAGACACTGGGCGCTCTCGCACCAGTAGTGTGGGGCTCTTACCCACTAAAAGCACCTCCTCAGACGCCTCCCAGACGGTACATAGCCATTAAGCAATACTTCGTCTGGGAGTGGGTTGGTCAACGGACCCCTCCTATTGATTCCCTGAACGTCGCCGCCACTCCAAGTGGCGGAGGTCTCGCATAATTGCGGCCGAGGTGTCACACACCACGTCCCATTTCTCCGGGCGCTCGAGCATATAGTGCACGAGGTTGTCCGGTGTCACAGGTTCTCCGCAGACTTTGCAGTACCGCTCTGGCACCGCTGTATCGCGGATATGAAAAAAGAACATGTTCCACGTCCTCGGGCTCCGTGCCTCCACAATTGTCGCAGCAGGGGGATTCCTCCAGCCGGAATCTGTGTAGGTACGCCCGGAAACCTCCGTGGCCGGTCAGCAGCTGTGTGATGTGATAGTTCACCTCGCCATGCGACCTATCCATCCAGCGTTGGAGATCAGGGATCAACCTCCTCGTCCAACGGCCCTTTTCGGATGCATCCCATCGGGCTTGCCACTCCTGTATGGTGCTTTGCCTAATGCCTGCTACGCGATCTTCCGCACTCAGCTCGTGCGTACTTTCGCCGTAGTATAGGCTCCACGCCTCCTTGGCTAGCAGGTCCAGCGGGATCATATCGGCTATCACCAGCGCGGCGTCTGCAGACACAGTACGGTGTGCTGAGATCGTGCGGAGCGCACATCTCCTATACGCCGCCTCTATGGTGCGAACGTACGCCTTTACGCTCGACTTCTCAGCCCATATCGGCGCTCCATACATGATTATGGATTTGACGACCCCTGAGATGAGGCGTCTTTTCCAGTGCCGTGGCCCTCCGAGGTTTGGCATTATCCGGCAGAGCTGGGAACAGGTCCGCGCTGCCTTCTCACCTAATCGCCGAAAGTGCTCCTTGAACGTCAGTCTTGCGTCAATCCAGACGCCTAGGTATTTGAGATGTGGAGTCGTGGTAATGGTGCAGTCACCAACCCTTATCTCCACCACCTCTTGTACCTTTCGACCTGACACAAGGATAGCCTCCGTTTTGTGTTCTGCCAGCTTCAGTCCAACATCCGCCAGCCATCTTCCAACAGTGGCCACTGTGTGATTGGCCTCTGCTATTACCTCCTCCAGGCGTTTCGCCGTGATCACTAGCGCTATGTTGTCCGCATATCCGATTATTTTAACGTAATCGGGCACCCGTATGCGGAGAATGCCATCGTACATAACGTTCCAGAGAAGTGGCCCCAGTACAGACCCCTGGGGAACTCCGCCGGTGATCTTGTACGTTTCTACACCTCTATCGGACTCGTATAATAGCATCCTGTCGCTAAAATAACTAGTGATGATTCGCCTTAGATAGATGGGAACTTTGAACTCTGCCAGCGCTTCTGCTATGCGCGCCCAGCTGGCCGAGTTAAAAGCGTTCTTAACGTCGAGGGTGACCACGAGGCAATACCTCTTGGCACCCCCCTTCCATCTCTGGTCCTGAATCGCCTCCTTCGCCGTTTGGACGAGTTCGTCAATGGCGTCCACGGTGGATCTGGCCTTTCGGAAGCCATATTGGCGCCTCGCCAGTCCTCCAGCATCCACTATCGCCTCGTCGATCCGGTCGCATATAATCCGCTCCAGGACCTTCCCTGCTGTGTCCAACATGCACAGGGGACGGTAGGCCGATGGGTCCTCTGCTGGCTTATCGGCTTTAGGTATCAATACCAACCGCTGCCTTTTCCACCGTTTCGGGAAGACTCGTTCCTTAAGACAGGCGTCGTAAAGTGACCTCAGTGTTTCTGGGTGTAGTGCAGCTGCGGTTTTCAGCACTCGGCTGGGAATTCCATCTGGGCCAGGTGCCTTCTGGTCCCCAAATTTTCCAACCGCCCGCAACACCTCCTCTGTCATTACACTGGGTACTTCTTCGCCCAGCTCGGGAGAGAACTGATCAGGAACATAATTTTGCACTGTGAAGAGCTCTCCCACAATGCGTTTGAGGAAGTTTGGGCAGCTTGGGGCTGGCTGCCTGTAGCAGGGTAGCTTTTTCATCACGAGCCTATATGCCGTACCCCACGGGTTGTCTTCAACCTGTGCACATAGCTCGGTGAAACTCCTACGCTTGCTCGCCTTTATGGCCGTCTTCAGCCTTCTTTTAGCCTCTTGCCTATTGCACGCTGGTGCCTTCGCCTTGCTGCGTGGCATTCCTTGCGTAGGCCGACGATCTCGTCCGTCCACCAATAAACGGATTTATAGTTTCCACCATAGGCCCGCCTGGGCATCGCCGCATCGCAGGCGCTCTCTAGCTGGCTCGCTAGCTGGTTCGCCATTTCCGCCGCACTGCCTTGCAGCTCAAAGTCCTCCAACATGACTTCGAGTGCGCCGTCGTCGAGGGCGTCCGCTCTCCAGCCTTTCGGCCACGGGCCTGTCCTCCGCCGTTGTTTGTTCCTTTCCAAGTCAAAGCAAATGGCATTGTGGTCGCTGTGGGTGTACGCGGAACTCACAATCCACCTGGCTCCTCTGACGAAATCGCTGCTGAGGAACGTAAGGTCGATGACAGATGTGGCTTCTCCTCTCACAAAAGTCGCCTCTCCCGCGTTCATGACGACTACGTCAAGAGCCGCAAGCGCGTCCATGAGGATATGACCTCTCGGTGTGGATCGGGCGCAACCCCATTCAGTTGCGTTGAAGTCGCCGGCAATCACTACGGGGTTCCTGCCTTGCGCGTCCAGAGCAAGTCTGTCTACCACTGACTCGAACTCATCCGCAGTTAGGCTCGGCGGCATGTAGCAACTGTACACCGTGGTCCCTGCAATGGTCGCTCTGACGTAGCAATCGCTTCTCTCTATGTTGCTTAGTTGTATAGGCTTGGTTCCGCACACCCAAAGTGCGGCACCACCAGTGGTGTCTTCGGCCCATACTCCTTGGTGCTTGCGCCTATACGGCTCGCTAAGCACTGCAACATCGACCATCTGTTCCCTAACGGCCTGCTCCAGGAGATCCTGTGCAGCCTCGCAGTGGTTGAGATTGAGTTGGAACAACCTCATCTCCTGCGCCTAGACCTCTTCTCCGCGGCTCGCTTGTAGGATGGGCATGAGCTGCGTCCTGTCGGATGCTCCAATCTTTGCGGCCGCTGGCCTTACAGAGGGCACAGGTGGGGGCCTTGTCGCACTCCCGTGCGTTATGGCCCTCTGTGCCGCATCTGTAGCACTTGTGGCGCCAATCGTCCTTGCTACCGCATTTCTGCGCGGTGTGCCCGAACTCCATACATTTGTAACAACGCAGGGGAGTTACCTTTTCGCGCACCCAGCATGAGGTCCATCCGACTCTCAGCCTGCCAGCTTTCAGAAGGGCTGCGGCTGCCTGGGGCGACAGACTGATGACCGCTGTCTGTGTTCCACCGTACGCTTTCCTGAGAGACCTGATTGCATCCACGGGAGGTCACTCCGAGAGATTGGCTGTACACAGCGCCTCGTGGACATCTTCCACCGTGGTGACTTCGTCCAGGTCTTTCACATCCACTAGGGTTTCCTGCATGAGCTTACGCACCTCCACACTGGTTCCCAGGACAGTCGCCACCGCCTCATGATACTGGGGTGTCTTTGGATCTGCCGCCACGCTCAACTCCAGCAGCAGTTCACCCTTGGCCGTCTTTCGGATCCTGCGGACGCTCTCTCCCAGCTCTGACAGCTGCGGGTCCCTCTTGATCTTGCGGAGGATGTCCGCGTAGCTTACCGTGCCAGTTTCCCTGATGACGATGGCATCGGGGCGCGCTGGCTTAGGCTTCGGGCCTTTCCGCTTCGCTTGGGGTCTGGAACGAACTGTGGTCCACTCAACTTTTGCACCCTCCGCCTTTCCAGCCATAGGCTTATGGGTCTTAGGATTTGGCCGGGTTACCGTTTTCTCGGCCGCCAGTGTCGGGGCATCCCCCCTCCTCCTCTTAGCTACCGCTCGGCTAGTCGGACTTACTTGCTCCGGATCCCCCTTCTCACGGGGGCGCTTTGGCGTTGCGACTGCGGCCGCGTAGCTCTTCGCCTTGGCAGGGGCTGTCCGCGAAGACGCACCTGCTTTGCCTTGGTTGTCCACAGGAGGGCCGCCAACCTGCACCTCCTTGTCCACCTTCTCCGTCCGCCCTTCAGTCTGGAAAAATATATATGTATATATATATATATATATTTTGTATATGTATATATATATATATATATATATATATATATTTATATATATATATATGTATATGTATATATATATATATATATATATATATATATGTATGTATATGTATATATATATATATACATACATATATATGTATATATATATGTATGTATATGTATGTGTTTTTTTTTTTTTTTTGATTGGTTCGGAGGTGGAAATATGCAAACAGACACTGGGCGCTCTCGCACCAGTAGTGTGGGGCTCTTACCCACTAAAAGCACCTCCTCAGACGCCTCCCAGACGGTACATAGCCATTAAGCAATACTTCGTCTGGGAGTGGGTTGGCCAACGGACCCCTCCTATTGATTCCCTGAACGTCGCCGCCACTCCAAGTGGCGGAGGTCTCGCATAATTGCGGCCGAGGTGTCACACACCACGTCCCATTTCTCCGGGCGCTCGAGCATATAGTGCACGAGGTTGTCCGGTGTCACAGGTTCTCCGCAGACTTTGCAGTACCGCTCTGGCACCGCTGTATCGTGGACATGAAAAAAGAACATGTTCCACGTCCTCGGGCTCCGTGCCTCCACAATTGTCGCAGCAGGGGGATTCCTCCAGCCGGAATCTGTGTAGGTACGCCCGGAAACCTCCGTGGCCGGTCAGCAGCTGTGTGATGTGATAGTTCACCTCGCCATGCGACCTATCCATCCAGCGTTGGAGATCAGGGATCAACCTCCTCGTCCAACGGCCCTTTTCGGATGCATCCCATCGGGCTTGCCACTCCTGTATGGTGCTTTGCCTAATGCCTGCTACGCGATCTTCCGCACTCAGCTCGTGCGTACTTTCGCCGTAGTATAGGCTCCACGCCTCCTTGGCTAGCAGGTCCAGCGGGATCATATCGGCTATCACCAGCGCGGCGTCTGCAGACACAGTACGGTGTGCTGAGATCGTGCGGAGCGCACATCTCCTATACGCCGCCTCTATGGTGCGAACGTACGCCTTTACGCTCGACTTCTCAGCCCATATCGGCGCTCCATACATGATTATGGATTTGACGACCCCTGAGATGAGGCGTCTTTTCCAGTGCCGTGGCCCTCCGAGGTTTGGCATTATCCGGCAGAGCTGGGAACAGGTCCGCGCTGCCTTCTCACCTAATCGCCGAAAGTGCTCCTTGAACGTCAGTCTTGCGTCAATCCAGACGCCTAGGTATTTGAGATGTGGAGTCGTGGTAATGGTGCAGTCACCAACCCTTATCTTCACCACCTCTTGTACCTTTCGACCTGACACAAGGATAGCCTCCGTTTTGTGTTCTGCCAGCTTCAGTCCAACATCCGCCAGCCATCTTCCAACAGTGGCCACTGTGTGATTGGCCTCTGCTATTACCTCCTCCAGGTGTTTCGCCGTGATCACTAGCGCTATGTCGTCCGCATATCCGATTATTTTAACGTAATCGGGCACCTGTATGCGGAGAATGCCTTCGTACATAACGTTCCAGAGAAGTGGCCCCAGTACAGACCCCTGGGGAACTCCTCCGGTGATCTTGTACGTTTCTACACCTTTGTCGAACTCGTATAATAGCATCCTGTCGCTAAATTAACTAGTGATGATTCGCCTTAGATAGATGGGAACTTTGAACTCTGCCAGCGCTTCTGCTATGCGCGCCCAGCTGGCCGAGTTAAAAGCGTTCTTAACGTCGAGAGTGACCACGAGGCAATACCTCTTGGCACCCTCCTTCCATCTCTGGCCCTGAATCGCCTCCTTCGCCGTTTGGACGAGTTCGTCAATGGCGTCCACGGTGGATCTGGCCTTTCGGAAGCCATATTGGCGCCTCGCCAGTCCTCCAGCATCCACTATCGCCTCGTCGATCCGGTCGCTTACAATCCGCTCCAGGACCTTCCCTGCTGTGTCCAACATGCACAGGTGACGGTAGGCCGATGGGTCCTCTGCTGGCTTATCGGCTTTAGGTATCAAAACTAACCGCTGCCTTTTCCACCGTTTCGGGAAGACTCCTTCCCTAAGACAGGCGTCGTAAAGTGACCTCAGTGTTTCTGGGTGTAGTGCAGCTGCGGTTTTCAGCACTCGGTTGGGAATTCCATCTGGGCCAGGTGCCTTCTGGTCCCCAAATTTTCCAACCGCCCGCAACACCTCCTCTGTCATTACACTGGGTACTTCTTCGCCCAGCTCGAGAGAGAACTGATCAGGCACATAATTTTGCACTGTGAAGAGCTCTCCCACAATGCGTTTGAGGAAGTTTGGGCAGCTTGGGGCTGGCTGCCTGTAGCAGGGTAGCTTTTTCATCACGAGCCTATATGCCGTGCCCCACGGGTTGTCTTCAACCTGTGCACATAGCTCGGTGAAACTCCTACGCTTGCTCGCCTTTATGGCCGTCTTCAGCCTTCTTTTAGCCTCTTTGTACAACTGGCGCAGTTGCAGGCAGTCTGGGTTGCCTATTGCACGCTGGTGCCTTCGCCTTGCTGCGTGGCATTCCTTGCGTAGGCCGGCGATCTTGTCCGTCCACCAATAAACTGATTTATAGTTTCCACCATAGGCCCGCCTGGGCATCGCCGCATCGCAGGCGCTCTCTAGCTGGCTCGCTAGCTGGTTCGCCATTTCCGCCGCACTGCCTTGCAGCTCAAAGTCCTCCAACATGACTTCGAGTGCGCCGTCGTCGAGGGCGTCCGCTCTCCAGCCTTTCGGCCACGGGCCTGTCCTCCGCCGTTGTTTGTTCCTTTCCAAGTCAAAGCAAATGGCATTGTGGTCGCTGTGGGTGTACGCGGAACTCACAATCCACCTGGCTCCTCTGACGAAATCGCTGCTGAGGAACGTAAGGTCGATGACAGATGTGGCTTCTCCTCTCACAAAAGTCGCCTCTCCCGCGTTCATGACGACTACGTCAAGAGCCGCAAGCGCGTCCATGAGGATATGACCTCTCGGTGTGGATCGGGCGCAACCCCATTCAGTTGCGTTGAAGTCGCCGGCAATCACTACGGGGTTCATGCCTTGCGCGTCCAGAGCAAGTCTGTCTACCACTGACTCGAACTCATTCGCAGTTAGGCTCGGCGGCATGTAGCAACTGTACACCGTGGTCCCTGCAATGGTCGCTCTGACGTAGCAATCGCTTCTCTCTATGTTGCTTAGTTGTATAGGCTTGGTTCCGCACACCCAAAGTGCGGCACCACCAGTGGTGTCTTCGGCCCATACTCCTTGGTGCTTGCGCCTATACGGCTCGCTAAGCACTGCAACATCGACCATCTGTTCCCTAACGGCCTGCTCCAGGAGATCCTGTCCAGCCTCGCAGTGGTTGAGATTGAGTTGGAACAACCTCATCTCCTGCGCCTAGACCTCTTCTCCGCGGCTCGCTTGTAGGATGGGCATGACCTGCGTCCTGTCGGATGCTCCAATCCTTGCGGCCGCTGGCCTTACAGAGGGCACAGGTGGGGGCCTTGTCGCACTCCCGTGCGTTATGGCCCTCTGTGCCGCATCTGTAGCACTTGTGGCGCCAATCGTCCTTGCTACCGCATTTCTGCGCGGTGTGGCCGAACTCCATACATTTGTAACAACGCAGGGGAGTTACCTTTTCGCGCACCCGGCATGAGGTCCATCCGACTCTCAGCCTGCCAGCTTTCAGAAGCGCTGCGGCTGCCTGGGGCGACAGACTGATGACCGCTGTCTGTGTTCCACCGTACGCTTTCCTGAGAGACCTGATTGCATCCACGGGAGGTCACTTCGAGAGATTGGCTGTACACAGCGCCTCGTGGACATCTTCCACCGTGGTGACTTCGTCCAGGTCTTTCACCTCCACTAGGGTTTCCTGCATGAGCTTACGCACCTCCACACTGGTTCCCAGGACACACTGGGGTGTCTTTGGATCTGCCGCCACGCTCAACTCCAGAAGCAGTTCACCCTTGGTCCGCCAACCTGCACCTCCTTGTCCACCTTCTCCGTCCGCCCTTCAGTCTGGACTGCCCTGTCGGCTTGCACCAGCTGTGGCACTCTCGCAGCCGTACCTGCGTCCTGCTCCTCGACGACCTGCAAGCAGACATCCCCGATTTTGGATGCCTTCCGCTTGATGTCGGCATGTACATTGTGCCTTGGCACAATGAAAGCTATGAGTGCTTCAATGTGCCACTCCAGCACCGCCATTTTGCCTTTGGCATGTATGTGTATACGAGTATATATGTATGTATGTATATGTATGTATATATATGTATGTATATATGTATGTATATATATATATGTATATATATATATATATATATATATATATATATATATATATATATATATATTTATATATATGTATATGTATGTATATATATATGTGTATGTAAGTATGTATGTATGTACGAGGTGTGATCAAAAAAGAAACGTATTTTGTCCCCTTTAAAGTAATTCCCCTCAGATATAATACACTTATGCCAGCGGTTTTTTGAATCCTCGAAACACTTCTGAAACGCTTTTTTTGGTATCGCCAACAGCTCCTGTTTCGATTTTCTCAATCGAAGCAAAACGCTTTCCTTTCATCGGTATCTTCAGTTTTGGAAAGAGGAAAAAGTCAGCGGGGGCCAAGTCCGGTGAATACGGTGGTTGAGGCATGATAACGGTTTTGTTTTTGGCCAAAAACAGCTCCTGAGCGATGTCCATGCGGCGTTGTTTTTGCACAAAATTTAGCAATTTTGGAACAATCTTCGCTGCCGAACGTTTCATGCCTAAAACATCCTTAAAAATTGCTTGACATGAGCCGAACGATATGCCAACATCATCAGCAACCTCTCTGACAGTGATTCGACGATTATGCAAAATCATTTTCTTCACTGTCTCAATGTTTTCATCGGTTGAATCTTTTTCCTGCGAGCCATTTTTTCAAGTTTGGAAACAGGAAAAAGTCACTAGGAGCTAAATCTGGACTATATGGTGGATGATTAAGCAATTCGAAGTGTATTTCACGTAATTTAGCATCGTATCTAATGCTGTGTGAACCGGTGCGTTGTCTTGAAGAAAGAGCATTTTTTTTTCTTTAAATGTGGTCGTTTCTTGATTGCTTGCTGCTGATTACTTTCCTGTGATTGTGGATCCTTGTTCAAGATAATCGATGAGCAATATTCCGTGTGCATCCCAAAATACAGTGGCCATAACCTTGCCAGCCGATTTCACTGCCTTCGCCTTCTTCGGAGCACTTCCACCAGCTTCCACCCATTGTTTCGATTGATTTTTGGTTTTAGGTGTGTAGTGGTGGTCCCACGTTTCATCAACAGTTATTAATCGACGCCAAAAACAACAGGTTACGCTTTATCATGTCCAAACACCGCTGTAAAGTGGTCTGTCGAACTCGTTTTTGTTCGACACTGAGCAAACGCCGCACCCATCTTCCCGATAGTTTTTTCATATGCAAATGTTCATGCAAAATGTTGAACACACGTTCATATGATATGTTTACCATTTCAACAATCTGACGCAACTTGACTCGGCGATTATTCATAACGATATCGAGGGTTTTCTTGATATTTTCTTCAGTAACCACCTCTTTGGCCTTCCTGTTGATGGTATTGTTGCAGTGCTTGTTCGCCCGCGTTTAAATTCAGCAATCCAATATTTTACCATGTAATCTGTCGGAGCAGGCTCACCGTAATGTTTATCGAGCTTTTCTTTTGTCTCTTTCGTCGTTTTCCCTTTCAAATAATAGTATTTAATCACTGCACGAAATTCGCTTTTTTCCCATTTTTCAAGAAACACAAAAGTTGCGTACTTTAAACGACTACAACAAATAAACTAATCGATGAATTTGGGTGAAATTTTAACAGCAGACGTTTGACAGATCGCAATGTGAAAAAAAAAGTTTTCATGTTTGTGCTGCCATCTAGCGCTAGGTAGCTTCAATATCAATCCGCCCTCGTATATATATGTATTGTTGAGAAAGAACGCAGAGTCTTGGAATTCACGTATGCTTTATTCAACGACTTAGAAGCGAGAGAGATAATATATGTGGATAATGAAAGTAGGAAGTTAAGAAGAAAGTAAATTAGGTAGGGTTGCCAGAGTTATATTTCTAACACCCTCACTTATTGAAATAATTAATTATACAAAATAACAATTCATTTTTCAAGGAACAAATTTTTACGAAAAGTGTAAATTATGTGTAATTATTTTTCATTAATTTTTCAATACAATTTTTGATGCCCAATTTAATATTTTGTTGCTAGATACTGCTTTGGTTAGGCAATCAGCTACCATTTGTTCAGTTGGGATATAGTAAACTTCAAACATCCCAGCATTGATGTAGTCGCGTATAAAATGGTGACGCACGTCAATGTGCTTTAACCTTGCACGGAAAGATTCTGTTTGAGCCAAAGCTAGCGCTGATTGATTATCGCAGGCAATTTTGATAGGCCTCCGGTCAACCGACGAGTCCAACTCTTCGCCGAATTGTTGTAGCCAGATTGCTTTTTGCACAGCCGACGACATCGCCATATACTCCGCCTCGGTACTCGACAGCGCCACGGTTGGTTGTCTTTTGCTGCTCCAGGATATTGCTCCACCATAAAGACATATCCAGTACAAGAGCGCCTCTTATCGATGTCGGACGCCCAGTCCACGTCCGAGTAACCCACGAGACCTTCAGAGCCGCCATAAAAAATTTTATAATTAACAGTGCCATTTAGGTACCTGAAAATTCGTTTAACAGTGGCCCAGTGGGGTCTTCCATGCTTTGTGTTGAACCTACTAACATCGTTAGCTGCAAATGCAATGTCAGGCAGCGAGCACTATGGCCTCCTGGTACGGTACTCTTACCAATTCTTCGTCGAAGTCGTTCAGCGATAACTTTTGATTAATATCACTTGGCGTCGATATCAGCTTCGAATTTTACATGCCGAATCGTTTCAGTATTGCGTGAGCGTATTTTTGCTGATCCAAGTAAAATCCTGCTGCACTATAAGTAATACTAAAACAAACACAAGTTTTCGCCACACCCATGTACTTCATCTTGAATGTTGTGGTAAGTTGACGCACAAATTCATCACGAACTGCAGGGTCATCCCAAAAAACGAGTATGTCGTCAACATATATGGCAACGATTAGTTTTGCGTCGTGTCTGAAGTAAACGCAGGGATCTGTTTTGGATTTCATCAAACCGAAATCTCGCAATGTTTTATCTAACAATAGGTTCCACTGTCTGCCACTTTGCTTTAGCCCGTAGATAGCTTTGCGTAATTTGCAAATTTTTCCGCTGTTTTCACCGCAGCCATCGGGCAGCTCTATAAAAATTTCTTCCGTCAAGTCGCTTTGTAGGTATGCGGTGACAGCGTCTAACTGATCAATTTTGAGCCCCAGTTTGACGGATAGAGCGATCAAATAGCGTATCGACGTGTAGCGAACTACAGGGGAGAAGGTTTCGCTGTAGTCTATACCGAATTGCTGGGAACAACCTTTGGCAACAAGGCGAGCTTTATAGCGAATAACGTTACCTTTTTCGTCGCGTTTTGTGCGAAAAACCCACTTTGATTTAATCGCCTTTCGATTAACAGGCAGATTGCATATAGCCCATATTTGATTTTCGGCGTGAGAGCTTAACTCGCATTGCATAGCGGACTTCCAGCTTTCGCAGTCGGCGTTAGACAAAGCTTCGTGTACAGTGAGTGGATCGTCACACGTGTCTCTTGTTGCTGCGAAATGCGTAACATAACCCTGACTGCCGAAGTCGCGCGGAACAGTAGGCCTCGTTGATTTTCGAAATGATTCTGGTATCGATATTTCAATGTCTGGAACGAACGTATCGTCTGTAGCATCGTCGAAAGTCTCTTCGCTTGCGTCTTCATCAAAGTCTTCGCTCTTTACAGCTTTGTGTTTTTCTTCCAATGCCCTCACTGAAGGTGAATCGTCTTCCACATCGACTGGAATAAATGAAACGATTCTGGGCTCGGTTCCATGAAGACTACATCGCGGCTCGTTGTAATTTTCTTCGTTTGTGGATTAATACAACGGTATCCTTTTGTCAAGTCGCTATACCCAACAAACATCAGCTTCTGCGCCTTTGGATCCCATTTGTGTCTGCGTTGTTTAGGTATGTGAACCATCACGGGAGATCCAAAAATTCGTATTCCATTTAAATCGACGTCACGACCTGTCCACAGCTTTTCCGGAATTTGCCCATTTAATGCTGAACTAGGTGAACGGTTTATAATATATACCGCCGTATTTACCGCCTCTCCCCAATACGATTTAGATAAGTCAGCATCAAATAACATGCATTTGGCACGTTCTACAATCGTACGGTTGTATCGTTCGGCGACTCCGTTTTGCTGGGGAGTGTAAGCAGCTGATTTTTGGTGTAATATGCCGAACGAACGACAGAGCGAATCAAACTGCTCGCCGACAAATTCGGTCCCGTTGTCCGTGCGT